>JARQOC010000008.1:125249439-125349230 GCA_033576535.1 Allobates femoralis | reverse complement strand
CACACAGGCCAGCCTGCTCCGGCTTTAAAATTTCACAGAAACGCCCAGAAATGAGATATGAAAACTATGATTTATGAAGAGTGCCCAGCGGTTTTGCAAGATTCATGGATGGATGGCAGCAGCTTCACAAGCTGCATGCATAGGTATGAAGGGGATGGGGGGTTGGCTTCCGGGTTTAGGGTCACTTTAACAGTATTAGACTTTTCTATCAGCCAAAGGGACTCCAGGGTCCGGGTGCAATTATAACCCCTGTACCGTTATAGTTATGCCACTATGTCCACACCCGATATATTATCCTCTTCTGTCTGTATCTGCTCCTGCTTCTAATATATCTGTCATACGCTGATTTGCACTGACTCTCTGTAGACTATGTTGGACGCTGCTGTAATTGAATGTGTGTGCATTACTTCAGGAACTGTATGGGTTAATGTCAGTTTTGCTGTGAGCTGTGCTGAGCTGTTAGATGATGTGAAGCTTAGCTGTGACTCACTTGAAATCTCCTCCCCATGGCCTTTAAATGGCCTTCCCTTTCCTCTATCAGATGCCACTGATAAGAGTTAAGGGCCGGTTACACGCTGCGATGTGGCAGCAATCCGACCAATGATGTGGATCGCTGCCACATCGTGAACTGATCCTGGAGAGCTGTCACACAGGCAGACTCACCAGAGACCAGTGGACCAGAAACATCGTGGAAAAGAAAAAAATATTCTTTCCACGATGTCTAGCTCTTGCTTCCAGGCTGCGGTAAGCGGGAGCAGGCTGGTAACCATGGTAAACATGCCACTCTTAGGTAAACAACATTAGCTCCTCCCACCACTATGCTCTTCCCCACTTCCTCTCCACACCAGAATATACAGGGAAGCAGCTTTAGCTCCCCCTTCTGGCCTGGAGGCGCTAGTGTAGTGTTGTGGGTTGTGTAGGGAGTTAACCCTTTGTGGTGCTACTGTGGCAAACTTTATGTTTGATTTTATATCAATTATGTCCATATCTCTATTTTATCTTCACTAATAAAAAGAAAAGTAAAAAGAAAAAAAAGATTTGCATGGATAATAAGGCCATAAGGTGGCGCTGTATTGCTACTAATACAGAGACTTATTAACTAGTTGGACAAAACTAAAATTGCAGGCCTCCTAATATAAATACGGGAGAGCCATGTATTATGTTGGCGCTGACTGTGAAGCATAACATAAACACTACTTACAATAATGCACATTTCCTTTTAATCAAACTGTCAGGGAAAGCAACAATCAATGACATTCGCTATGGAGTGATGTGGAAGTGAGCTATTGAGCCCAAGCAAAAGAGGTTAAAACAGATGTCAGCATTAGTGAAAAGGTGTGCCATGGGTGAGCAACCACACTTTATTGCAAATTCAATGTACCATGTACAAAGTGACAATTGAAGAAGCTAATTTTACACTTTGCAAGCACCATTAGCTCTCGGCTGCTCGCTGCATACCCTGCTCTCTGAAATGCGGCAGGTAATTCCACTGACAGGATCCGTTGCTCCTTATTTCAACAATTATTTAAGTTAATCAGTTTAACCTATTCGATTCCCAACGCGTTTTGCTTTGTTCATGATCAAGGCTGAAAAAAAAGAAAGAAAGAAAAAATGTACCCAAGCAAAGAAAAGCAGCGCAGTCAAGGACTCAAATGTCCTGTACGCCCCGCAGCTGCTAGGAAATGCAAAACGCGATGCAATTACAATATTTAATCTATGCTACATGTTTACAGCGCCATGTATTATAAAATGACAAACAGGACACTGACAGAGCAATATCTGTACATAATGTATTTAAACCCATATTTCAAAGCTCGTAACATGACTACATGCAAATTAATAAATCCGGCTTTCCAAATGTCACAAGCCCTGTGATTTCCTACCAGCCAACATCATTTTACCCAGGCAGCGAAAGTAACACAGTCAATCTCGCCTGAATTCTATCTCCCTTGATTCCTGCAGGGTCCCCGTGAGTTTATAAATTATATTCAGAGAGCGGTGTGCAACAGCCCTTTCGGGAGGTGTTTTAATGAAAAAAATTCTCCCATGCTGGAGCCGTATATGCTCTCGAGTGAGAAAGGTACAATCTGTTCTTTGCTGCATTTTAATGTCTCATAATTAACACTGTCAGAATGTACATCAGTGACAGAACATGGCCATCTAGCAACAGCATCCGCACATTCACTTAACCCTCCGCAGTACTGTGGCTTGTACAGATAAAAAATAACCTTATTTTCAGAATATTAATATAAATATTGTGACCTGGAAACACAAATTGATTAATCAGAACATGATGATGCTATTCTGTTATTATTAAAAAGTGTGTCCGTGAAAAAAAAAAAAGTACCTTAGCACTAACAGATAGAGATGAGCAAACCCCTGGAGGTTCGGGTACAGGGGTTGCTTGTTCAGGACCCGAACATGACCCCGTACGTCATCGCATGTCAATCATTGGCTAATTGGTTCACTGCCCACTACAGCCAACTACAAGCATAACACTTCAGGGGGCAGAAGGGTGGGGATTTGTTTTTTTTAAATTTAGACATGACATTATGGACAATTACTCGACTTTTAGAGCCAGTGAGAGCCAATCACACACAGCAAGCATCTGGCACTGGCCCGACCACCCAGCGTCTAGAGCATAGCGATCCAGGCTACAGCACTTTGAAGACGGTAATCCCCTAAAAACCAGCCCCAATATGTTCACTCATCTCCACTAATAGGCAGATAGTTACCACCTACCTGTCTGTTGTGCCCAATGCCATTCTTCCCCAACACTCACCTATCTAAGAATGCTATTGTTGGCAATTCTGTAGCTTCCGCTGATGCCACATCAATAGAGAGGCAGTTGCTCTGCTCTAGTGATGGATGTTACAGCTGATGTCATGTTTATTGACAGATGGCTCTCCCAGTTAGGTAGCGGGGAGTCAGTTGTCAATCATCATGATGTCTGCTGCCCCACCCTGTCTACAGAGCAGAGCAGAAAAGAAGACACCACTCCGTTGTTGAAGCCATTGTATGCCTTGACAGGAATACCTGTGCTCGATCTGTGCTAGCGGTGAATGGTGTCGAGCACAACAGGCAGTTAGGTCGGAACTACCTGCTAAGACACATTTTCTTTTTTTATTCTGGATCTCCTCCTTAAGTTTAGTTTAACATTTTGTGTTTCAGTTTGGAGCACAATATTTTACATCCACTAAAGGTAATTATGCCTCATTCATCTATACAAACAATTATACGCAAGAACAAACAAGTTGGCACTATCCAGCCATCATACTGCTCAGGAAGGAGATGGGTTTGTGGTCCCAGAGATGAACATGCTTTGGTCCGACATGTGTATATCAACCCAAGAACAAAAGCAAAAGACTTTGTGAAGATGATAACGGAAGCTGGTAAGATTGTGTCATTATCCACACTGAAACAAGTAGTGTATCAACATGGTATGAAAGGCCACTATGCCAAGGAAAAGCTATTACTCCAAAAGAAACATAAAAAAGCCAGATTAATTCTTGCAAATGCACACAGAAACAAAACCTACATTGTTGGAGCCATATGCTGTAGTCTGACAAAACTAATATTGAACTATTTGGCCAAAACACCATCGTTATATTTGGAGGAAAAAGGGAGAAGTTTTCAAGTCTAAGAAAACCATTCCAACTGTAAAACACGGGGTGGCAGCATCATGTTGTGGGTTGTTTTGCTGCAGGAGGGACTGGTGCGCTTCACAAAATAGATGGCATCATGAGGAAAGAAGATTATGTGGCAATACTGAAACAATATCTCAAAAATTAACCAAGAAGTTAAAGCTTGGACAGAAATGGGTCTTCCAAATGGACAATTACCTAAAGCATACTGCCAAACCGGTTACAAAGTGGCATATAACAAAGTCAATGTTTTGGAGTGGCCATCACATAGGCCTGATCTCAGCCCTATTGAAAGTTTATGGGCAAAGCTGAAAAGGCAGGTGCGAGCAAGGCGACCTACAAACATGGCTCAGTTACACCATTTCTGTCAGGAGGAATGTGCCAAAATTCCTACCAACTATTGTAAGAAGCTCGTGGAAGGATGTCCAAAATATTTCACCCATGTCATCTGGCGTAGAGCTCACATCATTTCCCCGACATCTCAGCTGATCTCATCAGCTGAGATGTCGGACTTACAGCACCGATCGGATCCAATTGGTGCTGTTAACGCTTTGGATCCCACTGTCAATCACTGACAGAGGGATTCAAAGGTATTGTGGTGGGGAAGCGCTGTTCCCTGCCTGCAGCGGAGATCCCGTGATCTTATTGCGGGATCTCCGGCACTCACGTGACAGCCCGGGAACCTGGCTTCACCCCGGAAGCTTTCACGGAGCACTTCTGGTGAGTGGTTGGCAAGCGCTGCCAACCACTCACCGTCCGCATTTCTGACAGAAACCGATGTGCTGTAGCTCATCGGTATCTATCAGAAGCGATCGAACTGTGCAGCAGTGTGCCTCTCTATGGGGCTGTGTAAAAATCCAAATAAGAATAAAAAATAAAATTTTTATTAACATGTAAAAAAACATAAAAGTTTAAATTACCCCCCTTTTCCCCAATTCACAATAAAAAGTATTAAAAAAAATTAAAAAAAATACACATATTTGGTGCATTCAGAAACGCCAGATCTATCAATATGTAAAATCAATTAATGAGAGTCATAAACTGCGTAACGGAAAAAAAGGTCCAAACGACGAAATTATGTTTTTGGTTGCCGCACATTGCTATAAAATGCAATAACGAGTGATCAAAACAGCGCATTCCACCCAAAAATGGTATCATTAGAAATGTCAGCTCAAGACACAAAAAATAAGCTGTCACACAGCCCCAGATCCCGAAAATGAGATGCTACGGGTCGCAGAACATGGCGCAAAAAGTGTGATTTTTTTTTTTGAATATTCAGTGATGGGGGGGCTATATCAAGGGATGGATGCTGTAGGATCCCAGCATGTAGACCATATAAAGTGATGAGGGCTGCAATATCCCAGCATGGGGGCATATAAAGTGATGAGGGCTGCAATATACCAGCAATGGGGGCATATAAAGTGATGAGGGCTGCAATATCCCAGCATGGGGGGGGAGCATATCCAAAGATGGGGCCATATCCAGTAATGGGGGATGCAAAATCCCAGCATGGTGGGGCCATATAAAGTGATGGAAGCTACAATATCCCAGGATGGGAGCCATATCCAGTAATGGGAGCTGCTATATCTCAGGATGGGGGCCATATCCAGTGATGTGGGCTGCAGTTTCCCAGCATGAGGGGGCATATCCAGTGATGGGGGCTGCAATATCCCAGGATGGGGGCCATATCGAGTGATGATGGGCTGCAATATGCCAGGATGAGAGGCATATTCAATGAGGTGGGTGCTATATCCCAGGATGGGAGGCTACATCCTAGGATGGGAGGTTATATATCAGGATGAGAGGGTATATAACAAGATGGGGGACATATATTACCTGCTCGGGGCCAGGGATGGGGATATTACCACCATAATAGCACAACAGTCTCAGCATCAGATCCCCCAATAACACCTAATTATAACCACATTTTTACTTAATTTTTTATTACTTATTTTCATCCTTTAAAGTCTGGGTGCTTCTTATAGTCCGAAAAAAATTATATATATATATATATATATATACATAATATATATACAGATATACATATATACGGTACATATATACACATATACTCATAGATATTCTCTGTTAGGTTCTGAAAAAATAAGACCTGAGAGTCTATCAAGATGATTGCCTCGTCATTCTTGGAGTAAATCCTGCTGAGCCAGGTATGTGTCAAGCATTTTCCTTCTTCCCTGCCGTTCTCAATTGGCCATTCTCCATGAAGATAGGTGGCAGAGATCCATGGTTTCGCTTCCTTTCTCAACAAGAGATACAACCGTTTTTCTACTCTCCTCTGAGCCCTATCAGAGGCCAGATATAAAGATGTGTGATAGACCACCTACAGGTTCTAATACCAACAATTGTAGCTGGAATGAGAAAATACAATCTGTAAAGTATAAAACGACAGTTCCATGGAGTCTCCAAATTTCCCAGCTGCATATCCTTTCATAGTAAGATAACCATAATTTGGGTGATTTCTCCGGTTCCTATACAACAGTCTTTATGCAACTTGATCATTCACAAATAGATACATGTTATGGGATAGAAGAAGCAAACAGACCTAATTCTACCTTAAAGGGACCCTGTCACCCCCAAAACACCTCCTAAGCTATTAAAAGCTGTCCTTAGAGCATAGTAACACTTACCCTACACTCCTTTTAGCTCCTAAAAGCATCTACTGAGAATGAAGATAAACGTTATTACAGTACCTCATTAGTGATTATAATTAGTGACTATTGTATGCATAGTCACCCAGCCAGGCTGTGCCTCTTCATGATAACACGCCTCAATAGGCGTGATCTTTATCTCTGATTCAAATGCGCCGCCTCCCCGCTCTGTTATGCGTCGGCCGTGCTGCAGTGGGGCTGTGTGACGCGAATCGCGTCATTTCCGGCGCCGGGTGACGTATTACACCCGCGCCGCTCTGTTTACTTCAAGCCCCGCACTGCGCATGTGCGGCACGCATACAATAGTCACTAATTATAATCACTAATGAGGTACTGTAATAACGTTTATCTTCATTCTCAGTAGATGCTTTTAGGAGCTAAAAGGAGTGTAGGGTAAGTGTTACTATGCTCTAGGGACAGCTTTTAATAGCTTTAAGGTGTTTCGGGGGTGACAGGATCCCTTTAACTGTTAGGCTACTTTCACATTGCAATTTTTTTCATCGTGATGTATGTATATATATGCGAAAGTGAAATTATACGGTGAAGAGCAGTTTTCGTGTACTGAGCATGCTCAGTACACTAAACTCAGGTCCGGGAAACTATTGTTTGTTCCTGGACCCGCGCTCCATAGGCCCCCATGTTATTTGCTGCGGACCACTCCAGATTCGATTGTGTCCAATTTGGTCCACATGCGCCCAAAATTGGAGCAGTCTCCGAATCTGGGTACAGCAAAAAATCGGACACAATGGAATCCTTTATAATTTAGACACAACTAGATGGCCATACAGGACCAATCCATGCCCATAGGGATACATGGGGGCCAAATCGGATCTGTGGCTATCGTCAAAAATAATGATGTAAAAGCAGCCTTAAAGTATCTTGTTTTTACAACAAAACATAAGATCACGATTTCTTAGGATCTTCAGTTATACAAAGCAATAATGAATGTTCTGTGACATCTTTAATATGGGAACACAACAGATGGCTTGCACAGAAAGTGAGACAGAGAGAGGCATATGTGTCGAATGCAGCATTAATATGGACAATCAGTAGAACTCGTAAGATATATGTTATTATCTTTATGTAACCTAGTAAGTAATAAAAGATAAAGAATAAAGAATTGTAAAGCTTTACTATGCCAAGCATACTACAAACCAGCACCAGCACTGAAAAGATTACTGCCACTTTGTTATTTAAAGAAAAAGTCATATTCCTGAATGAATAAGCAGAAACTTACATATGTCAACGGCTCATTGATTTACATTCTTCTAGCATTATGATCCCATTGCAGCTCAATCAATTGAAATTGAACCCACCACTTTCAGTCACTGGTTAAGGCCCATTGTTTCCTTTAATGCACCGACAACCTCATAATCCCCTCGAAGAAGATAAAGGGAGTCTGCCTATAAACACATAGATGCCATGGTCACTACTGACAACAACATGAAGGATATTAAACAACACTGATTTGTATGTAGCTGTTTTTGAGGCAGATTCAGGCGGGTGTCATCTGTATTACACAGCCAGCACCAGTGATGAATGGAGGGGATCAGTCAACTTCAGAGAACTTGTTCTGGCTTTCACCATACATACAGTGTACCCAATAGGAGGAGAAAATGACAATACAAAAAGCGTAGATTTTATAGGAATGGCAATCGAAAGATATGACGTTTCAGTCTAATCATAAGACCTTCTTCAGACTTGACTGCTAAAGAGATGAAGGAAAAAACAATGATGCGTGCATAGTGCAAAGTGAATAGAGGACTACCACCCTGGTGATGTGCGCACTTTGTGACATATCACATAACTGTCATGCTGGTCTCCTGTGTCTTGGAGACTAGTGCCAAGTTTGGGCTCATAGTTTCTTTGCTTTGGGAGACTTTGGATATTAAACTTAGTTAATACCGTGTTTCCCCGAAAATAGGGCACCCCCCGAGAGTAAGGCATGCTTGGGGGGTGCCCTACCTTCTAATATAAGGCACCCCCCGATTATAGGGCGTACCTTGAGGTGCTCTCCGGTGGTCCCCTGTTCTTCGGTGGACCCCCCGCTCTCTGGTGGCCCCCCCGCTCTCCGGCGGCCCCCCGCTCTCCTGATTCCCGCTGTAGCTGCCAAACTCTGCCCAGGTCAGGAGCCCTGCGCCAATTGCAGCGCAGGAACCAGTGAGCCAATCACAGCCCAGGAACTGCAAGCCAATCCACGGCCAGCTGATGTTGTGCATGGCCTCTGATTGGCTAGCGGTTCCTGTGCTGTGATTGGCTCACGGTTCCTGCGCTGTAATTGGCGCAGGGCTCCTGACCTGGGCGGAGTTTGGCAGCTACAGCGGGAATCCGGAGAGCGGAGGCCACCGGACAGCAGGGAGAGCGGGGGCCACCGGAGAGCACGTAACACACAGGACCGGTAAAAATTGGTTTGTGTGTATGGTTATGTGTGTATGGTGGTGTGGTGTGTATGGGTGTATGTGTGTGTGTATGGGAGGCTGCAGTGGGATGTGCACTGGGTATATAAGGGCCCCCCCACCCTGAAAATAAGACATGGTCCATCTTGGACAAAAAAAATATAAGACAGTGTCTTATTTTTGGGGAAACACAGTATTGTTTGGCACACTATGGGTTAATGTCAGTTTTACTTTTAGCAGCTCCTTGTAGGTCAGTTTAGGGACAGCTACTTTGAGGCCACTCCCATCTCCTTCAAATAGTCACATGACTCATTTGCCTCCTGTGTGGAAGCAGCTACTACTGGTGCTGACTTGTCTGCTGCCTAGGAGTTTGGCCGCAGTTGTGAAGTTGGAGTATATTCTTTGGCGTTTTCCCCTGTCTTTCATTCCCTTCATGTACTATTAATTCAGCAGTGGAATTGGCGCTGTTGCAGACCATCTTACTGGGGTTAAGATCAGGGCTAGCAAGAGACTGGGTATCCTGCGAGGGGTGAAAAAAAATCCATATAGGGACACCAGAAGATCGGGGTACATCCTTTGGTGTGTTCAGGAGGTGTCCCTTCCCCAGTTCCCCACTGTCAGAGCCAACATACTTATTGTGTCCCTGGTGTTTCTTTGTGTGTTGTATTGGGCACCTGACATCCGTTGGTCTGTGCACCACTTTCACACAGTTTATTTGGACATTCACCTGACAATAACCATGGTAGTTATACAACCAGAAGTGGTTAAATATGAGAATCATCTAATAGGTTCCCCAATGACATTTCCTGTGATCTCTATTATGAGTGCAGTGTTAGAGACTATGAATTATGTAAACTTATCAACAGTATTAAATTTGGGGTCTTCACTGAATGTTGCTGCCTATCATCAATTTCCAGCTCATAGACCAACTTCTGACATATGGCCTTTTCAGCTACTAAGAAGATTATTATGAAATTGCTGAGGCTGAGTGAACAGACTGAAATAATTCTGAGAGCCCACTCCCCAACCAAGCAGAGCATGTGCACATCCATTTCTTCCACTACAACATTGTTATTCTTATGGTACTGTCACACTTGGCAACGCTCCAGTGATCCCGACAACGATACGACCTGGTAGGGATTGCTGGTGGTCACTACGTGGTCGCTAGTGAGATGTCAAACAGTCACATCTCACGAGCGACGCAGCAATGATACGGCAGTCGTTGGGAGCCTGTCATCTCAGGCGTAATATTGAGATCGTTGGTCGTTGTCAAACACAGCGATATATGCTGCCCAGCAGGAGCGCAACAACCAAAAAATGGTCCATAACGGTTTGTCACAATCAGCGATCTCACAGCGGGAGCCTGATCGCTGCTAAGTGTCACACAAAGCGAGATCGCTGCTGAGGTCATTGTTGCATCACAAAACTTGTGACCCAGAAGTGATCTCGCTAGCGATCTCGTTTAGTGTGACGGGGCTTTACACACAATCCATAGCATCCGTTGGGTCTTTAGTGTTATTCATTAATCAACGCTCTAAAAAAAGACCCTGGATGGCAGTGATTGGCTACCATATCACCTCTGAATGGGTTGACCATTGCTGGACTTTTCAAGCCAATGATTGTGCAAACTAGTATTTCACTGGAGGATCCACCAGGACTCTGGTGGGACAACTCAATTCTGACTGTAGGAAAGCAATGTGATGAACTGCTTTCATTTTTCAGCATATTTCAATCAAATGTGAAATGTGAAAATGTGTTCCATTAGCCTGACTATTACATAATATTATTCATTACATTGACACAATAAAAGTGACATGAAAGTCCTAACTTGTGAAGGGAATGACACAGCCCTTATCTCACAGTGTTCACATGACTTTGTATGGTACATTTACTGTTAAAGCACCACTCCAGTGAGGGAGGTTTTCAGCACTGGAGTGGTGCTTTAAATGTAAGCCCCCAGCCCCGTCCTATGCTGACCTTCCATTGGCTTAAGTTTTTCGGTGCCATTCTGGTTCCATGGTGCCATCTTGTGCCCATAAATTCTGACTGGTAAAAGATCCATCACAAGCTTCTAATACATCTCTATGAGAGCCAGAACGAAGCTCTCATACACTTGAGTAGTGACTGCTGGTGTGCTCCATGAAGCAATAGGGTTGCCATTGGGTCACAAATCACAAGAGACCAAACGGAGCAAGGCTGGAAAAAGGTGAAGCCACCGGAAGATGAGGATCAGCCAGGGGGCAAAGACATATTTAAGGCACCAATAAAAATAAACCCTGGAGTGGTGCTTTACGTGATGACTTTTTTAATTCTAGTAACCCGCCTGTTTAACTTTAGAAATGTTATTTCCACCATTCTGGATAAATCTTTATGATTCTTTGCTACCTGTAAAACATTAATAACTGCTTGAAATGTTCTTCTTTCCTCTCATTCACTAGGCAATGTCCTTAACTTGAACTTGTCATTAAAAATTAACTTCAGCTAATCTAATAGAGCTTGTTATTTGCAGCTATTTATTGAACTGCAGAAATAATGCTAAGGTATCCTATCTGAACCTATACAAGTATATGGAACTCTTTATGCAATAAACAAGTTTGTCACTATGTCTGATCTTGTTTATATCTATATAAATTCAGGTAAGTAATGAAACCAATTATTGCAACTGAAGTCTATACGGTATAAAGAGGTATCAGCTAATATGTGTCTAATAGAAGTGAGTAAACTGATGTATCATGCTTGAGATCATGAATCACATCTATTATTACTGGATATGGGTATGTGCTGCTTTAACGTAACACAATTCATCATGATGTAGAAAAACATCTCGATTCAGAAAACTGTCACTTACTCAAAGCTCAACACAAAGCACTGAACACTTTAAAGGTTTTCCACTTTCACCCAAATGACTTTGTGGCGCCCCTGTGGCTAGGCGTCACAGGATAGTATTACACTTTAATATAAAAATGTGTTTTTTTTCTTTTCCCTGTAAGGTCATCAGTTCAGGAGTCAGAGCTGTTGGTCTCTGGGGAGAGATTCAGGCCAGGACCAGGGACGACTGACTGCTGTGCATACCCCAGGGAAGGGGCCAGAGGCAAGTGGAGGAGAAAGGGAGCTGAAAAAAGGGATTCATTGTATACCCCTTTAGTACACATGGACACTGGAGTCCAACGCTGCCAGTCCTTCAGAGCTGCAGCAGAAAACCCAGCAAACTCAGGAGGAGTTCAGCCTGAGGAGATAAGGAAAGAGGCACTAAACTGACCAAACACAGGACCAGATGCCACAAGAGAAACAGGGACCCCGCAGGAGGACCTCATTGTCAGTTTAGGATAAGAACAGAAAAGAAGAAGTGGTGGGTTCAGGCTCAGGCAGGACTCATCCCACATCACAGAGCACAGATACAAAGGAGGCCTCATAACTTTCAAAGGTGAAAGTCCCAAATTGCACCGGGGACCTGGTTATTACTCTGGACTGCACCTGTTATGTTACCATCAGTAAAAACAACAATCCCTGTGTGTCTGTGTGCCTGTTTAACCGCTGCAATCCACCATTGTGCCAGAAAGGACTTGATTACTGCCCTCCCTCACCATCTTCCTTCATCACTGCCCTCCTCAGATCTTCTTCACTGCTGCCCTGAGGTAAAGCTCCACCTGTGGGGAGCTGTACCACACTCTGCTGCCCCAACCATCACCTCAGGCGGCCGGCTGGCAGCGCCGGTACCGTATTACCGGGAACTATATGTGGGTCACGTTCCCCTGTAAATAGCCCCTTCTCCCATCATAAACATCCCCTTCAAATGATCCCCAGGGCACGGCACTGGGATCCCGTCCACCCGTGACTCCCTACTCAGCAGACCCGGTTGCCGAGTACCCCCCTACCCTGGCCTCATCATACGCACAAGGTACCTCGCCCCTCAGGACCACACTAGATCCAGGACCGAGGGGTAACGGCCCGATTACCAGAGGGCCAGAAGTGCTCAGTTTCCCTATCTGATTAATACCAACAGTGACAGACTTAATGAGGACACAGCACTTTGATGAAATGATAATAAACAGGTGTCAATTTTATTAAAAGGAACCTGTCAACTAGTTTATTCCCCCAAACCTATCACTACCTGTCCCTGCAGCTTCCTACTACATCCCTAATCTGTAGTGATCCCTGTCTGACCTAAATGTGAAGTATAACATTTTCCTTCCACTGTCTGGATGTGTGGGTGTTCACTCTGGGTCTATGTCCCTCTTGCTCCATGGTATCACACCCAGGTGGGCGTAAATAATTCAGTAGAACGGTCCTGCATTAGAAATCTATGGGCAGTTTCTTCCTGGTATGACAAGAGGCTGCATGTCATTTCCAGTCGTGCAGCATTGTGGGGTGTATTAGGTTTAAAGGCCAGCTTAAGAATAGACGCAGTGCACATGCTCTGGAGCCCGTCAGTATACCCAATACACTGCACAGGACCGAAATGAGGCGCCGCAGCATCATTCCAGAAAGAATCATCCCATAAATTTCAAACACGGGACCGCTCTTATGAATTACAGTAATTATCACGCCCCAGGGTGTGATAACACCAACTAAGGGGGAACATAGAGCAGGAGTCAACGCCAGACGTCTACACAATGGGGGGGAAAATAAGTTATAAACAGCATTTTTTCAACCATCATACTACACATTTAGGTCCGACACTGATGGTTAGGGGTGTAGTAGGACGCTGCAGGGACAGGTAGTGATAGGTCTAGGGCAATATCAACTTAATATTTAGTCACCACTGATTGGACCGTGTCAGCCTATGACAGGACAGCACCCTCCGACTAGTCACACCTAGTTGTCTACAACACAGGAGGAATGAGAGGAATGGCACAACATTAAGAAAAGATGCTCCAAAACTGGTATTTCATAAAAATATCAGCATCTACATATCAGCAAAGGAGACGGACCTATTAAAATAAATACAATTCTATATTAAAAAGTGCAATGAATCTCCATATAAAGCAATACTGAACACAGAGCAGTAATAGCCGATACCTCACCCTCCTATGACCATCTCTCATGTTACAAATTGCAGTACTACTATTCAAATATCTAACAGTGGACTTTGGATGAATCACTAAGTGAGCAATTCACCGAGTCTGTAGCATATATAAGTGAGCGGATGGCCAGAACTGGGATTTTATGCTGTAATGGTTTCCTGAAAAATAATCCTGAAATGCCATCAGCCCATTCATTAGCTGTTGACAGTTTTGAAGCCTGAGGCATTTAACATTTGCCATCTGCATGTAAAGATAACGGTAAAGATACTGTACAGTCTGGATTTACCAAGTTACTGTCACAATGAGCGAATCAGGATTTTCAGAGTCATTCAACCTAAACATTCTGTAATAAGGGCAAAATCTGTAGGTTTATATTGCACCATACGTACGTACAGCCTTTATTTTCCATACAACTGTTTAAGACATACCAAACATTTTATATAGAAAAATGCAGGAAAAATTGACTTTCCCGGTCACAACCAATATTGATGGTCCCAAAATCATCTTCAATTAGCAACTCCAGTGGAAATTTACAGTCATTCCTTTCACTTCCCATAATGTATTCAATAGTCCTTCCATTATAATTATATATTACAAGAAAATGTCCAATTAAATCAAGTATTGGGTCACTATGGGTGAATACTGGGAGTTTATGTATAATGGCCACTTTACACATCCCAACGTCGGTCCGATATTGTATACAACGCCGCGGGAGCGTGCTTTTTCCAAGATCGCATAGGAGATGTTACACAGCGCAATATCGGCAGGCAACGCACCAGCAATGTATACGCCCCCTTGTACGGCCGACCCAGGAACGACCATTTAACATGGGAGAGAATAGGGGAAGTTGTACTTCACATCGTTGTCGGGCTTTTACACAGCTCGATCCAGCCACAACCTCCATCGAATATCGGGCGGTTGGAGAGCAGGCTCATTTGATCCCCGATATCGTTTTGGCATCGTTCGTGCATCGTATTGGACATTTACACCATACAACGCACAAACGATATCGGGGCCAATGCACGAACCACGTGACTTTTGGTCGGAGTTGAACGCCGATATCGGGACGTGTAAAGTGGCCATAAGACATTCCTTGTAAGAAAAACTACATCTGGCAAAAGTCCTACAGTATCAATGCTAACAATGTGAAGAGTTGCCTTTCATAGATCGCCACTTCAATAGATGCTACAATGGGAGATCTAATAATATTCATCGCAACATTTTTCTTAGACAACTAATATAAAACTATTAATTTTATTGGAAATATAGTACTCTGATGGGAGGTAGGTGCGGGGGTTGGTGCATGACTCATATATATGATACTAAGGACTGGATAGTAATAAACTCTATGGGACAAAGAAAGTCACCCTGATCTTACAGCACATGGTGTGATTTAGCCTGCATTTTTTTATTGTACCGCTGTAGGAGTGCTTTAAATGTAAGTCCCCTACCCCTAGTGTTATACTCACTTTCCACCGTCTTCATCCTTTTGCAGCAGCGCTCCGGTCGGTCTGCGAAGAAAAATGTCATGGAGCACCGGAGGTCACAACTCAATACATCTCTATGGCAGAGATTTTGCCTTGTTTTGGCTCTCATAGAGATGCATTGAGCTCTTGTGATGTAACTTCTGACTTTGGGCTAGTTAGAAGTTACGGGCACAAGATGGTGCCGCGGAATCGGTGTAGAGCCGATAAAGGATAAAAATGCCAGAGGTTGAGTATAAGACCAGGAGCAGGGGTGCTAAAACAAAACCTGCTGTAGAGGTGCTTTAATAGACCCATATTGCAGCTTCCTAAAATAGTTTAAGGCTAGGGTCACATATGCAGATTTTACTAGCGTTTTTGGAGACCTGCGCTTTCTGAAAACACATGCAAAAACACACCCATAGACCCCATGCAAAAAACACATGCCCCAATAGCAAAAACGCATGCCTAAATGGACCATGCGTTTTTGGGTGCGTTTTTGGCTCAGCACCAAAAAATACTGCATGATGCATGATTTTTTGAAAAACGCACCCAAAAACGCAGCATGCAGTATTTTTTGGTGCTTTTTCAAAAAAAGAAGGCATTTTTTTAACATGGGGCCCTATGGGAAACGCATGCGTTTTTAAATGGCACTAAATGGTCATGCGTTTTTGCATGTGTTTCAAGGGTCTCCCACACCTATCAGCAAAAACGCAGGTAAAAACGCGGGGTTCCAAAAAGCACCTTAAAAAACGTATGGCAAGTGTGACCCTAGCCTAAGATCTAAAAGGAGCCAAGTTATATGGCCAACGCCTAGTGCCACTGTTCTAGCACTTAGTGAGGGTCATGGCATCCAAACCCCTTAAGACACATGAGTATCTACAGTTGGGTATACCCTCCAAAAAGGGCTCAAAGAGAGGATTTGGGGAAGAACATCCCATTTTATGAGATCCTGATCCATCAGGCAGAATATTGTATATAGGCAGGGGAGTCTTTGTGAGATAAGTTCCCTTTAAATCCAGTTTATAGGAATAAGTTAGAGGTTAAAGTATGAAAAAGAAATGCCTTGAACATCAGCCGACTCTATACTTTGTGAAATAGTAAGTGCTAATTCATTATGACAAGTCCTCTTCAAGATAAGAGTACCTGATGGAAATTTATAGGTAAAAGTGAAAACCATAATTTGTAGTTACAAGGTGACTAAAATTTAAACGATGACATTTGGATGCCAAGATCTAAGTACCGTATATACTCGTGTATAAGCCGACCCGTGTATAAGCCGACCCCCTACTTTTGCCCCCAAAACCTGGGAAAACCTATTGACTCGTGTATAAGCCGAGGGTGGACCTCAGCACAGGTATACAGCCCCCAGCAGTGTGGTATACAGGCCCCCCAGTGGTATATACAGGCCCCAGCAGTGTTACAGCAGCAGCCCCAGTGGTATACACAGCAGCAGCCCCAGGGGTATACACAGCAGCAGCCCCAGGGGTATACACAGCAGCAGCCCCAGGGGTATACACAGCAGCAGCCCCAGGGGTATACACAGCAGCAGCCCCAGGAGTATACACAGCAGCAGCCCCAGGAGTATACACAGCAGCAGCCCCAGGAGTATACACAGCAGCAGCCCCAGGGGTATACACGGCAGCAGCCCCAGGGGTATACATGGCAGCAGCCCCAGGGGTATACACGGCAGCAGCCCCAGGGGTATACACAGCAGCAGCCCCAGGGGTATACACAGCAGCAGCCCCAGGGGTATACACAGCAGCAGCCCCAGGGGTATACACAGCAGCAGCCCCAGGGGTATACACAGCAGCAGCCCCAGGAGTATACATAGCAGCAGCCCCAGGAGTATACACAGCAGCAGCCCCAGGGGTATACACAGCAGCAGCCCCAGGAGTATACACGGTAGCAGCCCCAGGGGTATACATGGCAGCAGCCCCAGGGGTATACATAGCAGCAGCCCCAGGGGTATACACAGCAGCAGCCCCAGGAGTATACACGGCAGCAGCCCCAGGGGTATACACGGCAGCAGCCCCAGGGGTATACACGGCAGCAGCCCCAGGGGTATACATGGCAGCAGCCCCAGGGGTATACATGGCAGCAGCCCCAGGGGTATACATGGCAGCAGCCCCAGGGGTATACATAGCTGCAGCCCCAGGGGTATACATGGCAGCAGCCCCAGGGGTATACATGGCAGCAGCCCCAGGGGTATACATAGCTGCAGCCCCAGGGGTATACATGGCAGCAGCCCCAGGGGTATACATGGCAGCAGCCCCAGGGGTATACATAGCTGCAGCCCCAGGGGTATACATGGCAGCAGCCCCAGGGGTATACATGGCAGCAGCCCCAGGGGTATACATGGCAGCAGCCGCAGCGATATACCGGCCGCCCGCCCGCCACCATGAGTATACATGCGCCCCCCTCCCTATCAGTATCCAGGGCCCCCCCTTGCAGCCCACACCTGTAAAGGAAGATCCTTATACTTACACCTGCGCCCGCCGCCGGCCCCGCTCTGCACCGCGCTCCTCCATCTTCTTCCGTCTTCCTCCTCGGTCGCACAGGCAATGACTCGCACAGGCTGACGTCATTGCCTGTGCGACCGAGGAGGAAGACGGAAGAAGATGGAGGAGCGCGGTGCAGAGCGGGGCCGGCGGCGGGCGCAGGTGTAAGTATAAGGATCTTCCTTTACAGGTGTGGCCTGCAAGGGGGGGCCCTGGATATTGATGGGGGGGCGCATGTATACTCATGATGGCGGGCGGGCGGTTTGGCGGCACTTGCGTTGGTGTACTCGCGTATAAGCCGAGGGGGTACTTTTCAGCCCAATTTTTGGGCTGAAAAACTCTGCTTATACGCGAGTATATACGGTATCATCCCCATGATGACATGTACTCTGGGAATTACTGCTTTCCCGCTACATCTGAAAACAGCATGAAATCCTGACGGGTTACAAACTTTACATCTAGATCCGTAAACCTATGATCCATACAACAAATAAATATAAATCACCCAATCCTAGCTGAAGCATTGTACAATAATGCATCAACCATCAAAAACAACTAACATTCGTTTCGCAACTGCTTTGTCTGGAGAGGTTGTCGAAAACAAAAATTAAAAGTAAATTAAAGACAAGACCTACAAGACTGACACCTGGTTGTATCATAACATATAGCAAAATTGTAATTGGTTCTCTCCCAACTCAGTCACTGACAATTACATGTCACTGCTGCCTGCCATTCTCTCTTATTATTCACCCAAATCCCAGCTTAATGCTGGCTGGTTACAGTGGGCTCTGATAACGCAGTGAGCGTCTGTACTTGTAATGCATTGCTGTCAACAGAATTAACCATCAACTCCAATATAACAATCAATTAGTTGTACAAGGAGAATAAGGCTGTATAATAATCATCTGTTAGAACGGATCCAGCAGCAATCAGTTGGCAAAAGAAACTGTGTAAGCACAACCTTTTTGTTTACATTGAAAAAATTATTCTCGTAGGATTCGGGATCGGACTGCATTTATGTGATATACATGTTTCTGGCCAAAACCCGACTAGTGTACGTGGACTCACTCAATACAAGTGTATGGAGCAAGGCTGCACCTACTAGACAGCCATGCCATGCCTGCTAATGGGACACGCCTGGTCTATACACTTGTATTGAGCGAGGCCGCACCCACTGATCAGGTTCCGGCCGGGAACATGCATCAAGCATAATTGTGTTCTGTTCCCGAATAAGAAGCCATCGAATCCTAGCGGTGCACAGTGTGTGCGCTGGGAAGATTAGTAAGTCTGCTGTCATACAGAGTAACTGCAGAATTATCAGTTTAGACCAGACAACCCCTTTAATGCATTAGTTGCTTCTTTTACCTGGTGTGCACCCCAGCCAGAAGAGTACTATAAACTGGAGTACATTTGTGGAGTAAACCACCTTATTAAAGTGGCATAACTATTTACAAATCTGATAGGCAGGGGGTAGCCATGCGCCACCAATGCTAAACTCATACCGTCATAGCTGGCCTGGATTGACATGTGAACGTCAAAAACAGAAACATTTTTGCACACCTTCCAAGTTGTGGAAAAATATTGTGAAATATTATTATTATTATTGTAGCACCATTTATTACATGACACTTTACATGTGAGAAGGGGCATACATACACAAATGTAATAATTATAAACAGTACAAGGTACAGACAGGTACAGGAGGAGAGAGGACCCTGCCCACGAGGGCTCACAGTCTACAAGGGATGGTTGAGGATACAGTAGGTGAGGAGAGAAGATCCTGGCCTACGAGGGCTCACAGTCTACAAGGGATGGTTGAGGATACAGTAGGTGAGGAGGAAGACCCTGCCTGAAAGGGATCACAGACTACAAGGGATGGTTGAGGATACAGTAGGTGAGGAGAGAAGATCCTGGCTACAAGGGCTCACAGTCTACAAGGGATGGGTGAGGATACAGTAGGTGAGGAGAGACGACCCTACCCACAGGGCTCACAGTCTATAAGGGATGGGTGAGGATACAGTAGGAGGGTATTATTATTATTTATATAGCACCATTAATTCCATGGTGCTGTACATGAGAGATGGTTACATACAAAATTATAGATATAGTTTACAGTAAACAAATGAATAGTGACAGACTGATCAAAGGGGACAGGACTTACTTCATAAACAAGATTACGGGGAAGAGACAGAAGGTTGGGGGTGTGGAGCTCTGGTGGTGGTGAGGCAGCAGCTCTGGTGGATGAGGCGCGTTTGGTGGCACGTGGTAGTGAGGCAGCAGGTTTGTGGTGTGAGCACAGCTCTGGTAGTGGTGAGGCAGCAGCTCTGGTAGTGGTGAGGCAGCAGGTTTTGTGGTGGTGAGGCAGCAGCTCTGGTAGTGGTGAGGCAGCAGGTTTTGTGGTGGTGAGCAGCAGGTTTGGTGGTGTGAGACAGCAGAATGGTCATTGCAGGCTGTAAGCTTTCCTGAAGAGATGAGTTTTCAGGTTCCGCCTGAAGGATTCGAGTGTGGTGGATAGTAGAGGGTAGTGCTGGTCATGTGGCTATTTGGTGGACTTACGCTCATATTAAGGTGTTTTACACCAGAATTCTGGAGTATACACATTAATGCAGTGTTCCCCAACTCTAGCACTCAAAAGCCACCAACAAATCATGTTTTCAGCATTCCTTAGTATTGCCCAAGTGATAATTCCAATACCTGTGTAATACTAAGGAAATCCTGAAAACGGTCCTGTTAGTGGCTCTTGTGGACTGGAGTTGGGGAACACAGCCTTAATGGATTGGGGCCATAGTTGGTTGTGGGTTTTCAACTTTTCTCTTTGACCATTGATACCCAGTTAGCTAAAATGACTAATTTACACAACAGAATAGGGCGTTATACCTACGGATAGGAGAGACTGTGGCATAATAGAAAAACAATAGATTCAGGAGCTGCATTTTCACCAGGTAGAAAATGACATATTAATGACAAGTGACAGGTCGTCTTTAATGTCCAAGTATCTTTTTCTTATATAAACTGTATTTCCCATCTCAATAATGCCCCAGGCAACTGACTGCTCCATCTAGCTTTACGCTTTACGAACAGAAAAACCATCATTAGCATTAATATGTTACAATTATTATTAACCCTATTGTTAGCAGCTTATTATTAGTATTTAAAGAGTAATTGATGCCATAAGTGTAACAGTAATACCGCAGCACTACGAAGAAAACATCTAATTACATGAATGGTAAAGCCTGCAGTAATAAGGAGAAGAGGGATATGTTTATTGTATGTTTGCTTTCCAGCTTGGCAGATAGATGGGAAAGCTCAGGCTGGAGGACAGCGCCGCACTAGTAATGTTTTATTAATTTATTTTCTCCTATAACACTTTTAGGGGCCAGTAAATACATCATCAGTCTGCACTTCAATCACAAAATGTTTTTGCACTGACAAATAAAATGCGGTATCAATCATAAAGCAAATCAACAGAGACTTTGTTGAGACAGTAGAAAAATTACAAGCATGGTGAGGGATACTGATTTCCTTCCACAAAGAAATAACTAGGAAATGAGATCCGGATAGAGCTACTGAGAACGAGCACAATCTGATATTAATATGTGGGATAGAGTATTACCCAGTGCTTTACTATATTCACTTCCTTAAAGTGGACTGTGCCTGACCAAGTCACATTTGTTCAAGCCTATTATTTAGTAAGTACCCCCCAGATGTATAGTACATAGGAAAACCAAGTGTGTTATTTGAAGGGGTTGTCCGGGGAAAACAAGAATAGTTTGCTGATTGTGTGGGGTTCCAACCAATGAATCCCCCACTGGACAATAGAATTGAGAATTTATCCTATTCACGACCAATGATCTCCCTACCTTTAATGTAGGCTCAATCACTGAGCTCACACCTTCTCCTGCACACGTCGGCTGATCTGATCAGGCAATATATGCAGCTAACAGGAGCCAGTAGATCAGAGATAAACCTATGTCTTCTAACTAGTTAAATCATGCTGCCAAACTCTGCCCGTGCGATTTACACGTCCCAATGGGAATCGCGTCATTCCCCGCTTCCCATCAGTGACCCTGAGATGTGATCGCAGGGGACTGGTTGTCATGACAGCCGAGGTCAGAAGATGACCCCTGTCACTATCAAAACGAACTTCCTGTGAACACTGGCTGAGCATAAAAGATAATCATTTGTGCAATACAGAGCGGTGCTTATGCACGGTTCTGTACAGCACAAGCGGTGCAGTGGTAGCTTCTAATCCCCATAGGGGACTTGTAAAAATAATAAAACGTTTTTAAAAATATGAACAAAACAAAAAACCACTAAAGTTCAAATTGCCCCACCCTCCTTTTTGCTCCATTGCAAGTAAAACAATAATAATTCAACAAAATACATATATTTAGTATCACCATGTTCAGAAATGCCCAATCTATCAAAATATTAAAGAAATTAATCTAATTGGTAAACTGTGTAATGGAAAAAAAATGTAAAAAGCCAGAATTATGTTTTTTTGGTCACCACAACATTGTAACAAAATGCAATAAGAGGCGATCAAAACATCAACTATACATCAAGACGGTATAATTAAAAAATGTCAGTGCAGGATTCAAAAAGTAAACCGTCCCATAGCCATAGATACCGAAATATAAAAAGTTATGGGTCTGAGAAAATGGTGACAAATGAAGGAGTTGCCCAGTCTAAAATGATGATTATGCAGCCACTCTATGTGACTGCAGAACTATCAATCCTCCTAGGACCTGCACTGTGCGCTGCGATGATTCACCTGTTTTTAAGCTGAGAACGGACCACAGTTATGCAGTATGCATGTTCCCAGCAAAAACACAACTAGTGGGCACGCCTCGCTTAATACAAGAGTATGGAGCGGGTGCAGCCGTCTAGTGAGCGCAGCTTTGCTCCTTACACTTGTATTAATCGAGGCTGCACACACAAATTCAGGGCTCCGGCCGCAGTGGGCGGGAACATGCATACCCCATAACTGCAGTTCAGTTCTTTAGCACCCTCATCGAGGGACAAACTATTCACAGAGTCAATAAAAATTTTAAGTTTTTTACTGTAACGGTTGAACATGTGAGTTGGGGGTGGGCCATTCACATTGACATGTTTAGCTGCAGGCTGCTCCCCTCATTCCGGTATTTCTAGACTGTTGCCCTTAAGCATTATCGATAAAGAGTCTTTTGGTGAATTCTATCCTACCCCACTTATAGAGATGCATCCAGAGGAAGACAGGGAAATTGGCAGACAGTATTCCTTCACTTTGCTCACGATGGACATCCGTCTGTCTTCGATCCTCTGCTTAGAGCCCGCCAAAGTGACACAAGAGAGGACAGCCACTGTCCTGGAATCCACCAAGAGTAGACGTCAAGCAGCCACACCCAAACCAGGGGCAAATATGCTTGGATGGGGTATGTTACACGGTCCACATGCTGGCCCGGATCCCAGAATAACCCTCAGGGTCCAAAAAATGTAAAGGGGCTATGATTCCTAATACAATCTTCTACTGGTTAACTCTCTTCCTGTCTTCCATGCTACCAACCCTTTTATTGACTAGGCCCCACCAATAAGGAACACTCATTAACAATAACATTGGTTCTGGCAGCAGCCTTTACCTTAAACCAGTAGAGGTCCACATACAGATTATTGAATATTCAGTTCCTTAATGTAGATGCAAAACACAAGATATCCCTTGGGTGACAGGGTGACAACACCTCTGACCCTCTTACAACAGTACAAAGACATTTTACTATAATTAATGCATAATACTACTTGACCTGGTCGTCCATAACAGCAGTGAAGACTGACACACAGTTAGTGATGTGGGAGAGAAGTAGCAGGATACAATGTAGGGTGAAACGCTCTATAACTTGCTTTTTTGTACATTTGTACTCCTCTTTTTAAAAATAACCATCACAGTAGAAACTCTTCATACTAATGGCTTCCGCTCATTTGCAAAGCTCAGCTGGGGCGTTGTTGCAACACAGTAACACAATAGCCACTTTCGGCTACAATGAATAAGAATCCGCATCTGATGTCAGTAATTATGTGAAAATCTGAGAATCACCTTTACGTTCCATGGCAGGACATATGCCTGATTCCCCTATAAATGTTTAATGTTTTGAACCGCATTAGACTCCGCACGCATGGAAATTATTTATTTTTTCCACGATATGCTTCATGTTGTAAATCAGCAAGACAATGGTAGAATAATATATTACAAATACATAACCAAGAGCTTTTAACCTCATGATTTATTGTATCTGCCACAGAGTTACTGTCAGAAAAAATCATGTCTTATTAAATGGAGAATGAGTGAATATTTTACCATTGTATTTACTGTACGGCACACCGCTTGGCTACCGCGCGGGTTAATGAGCGAACACAATGTATTTAGTAACATATTCACACTTGAGCAGATGATAGTATAGGAAATAAATAAAATGAGTCCTCTAGAGAATTATTCAATTTTGTGCATTTGTGGTGCAATGAACTTACACATCGGCTCCGAGAAAAAAAATTAATCTTGCAATATCCAATTCATTCTGTTTCTTGAACACGATGATGTCCTTGCAAAGTGCCTGCCCTGCTTGTCTGCAATAAGCACTGACCTATGTTACGGCTCGCAGGATGTGAGAAGAAATGGGAATTATCTGAAAAATGCAATATTAAGGATTATACAAGCCTGGCAAAAAATCAATATTCAGTAGTCAAAGAGGCATGAAATCACCTATTGAGAATAATTGATGAAACGAGCATAAGATTTTTATGGCGGCGTCCCTGGATTGCCAACCGTCGCTAGATTTACTGCTACAAATCGCTAACTTGAATTTTCATCTATCAGTATGACAACGGAATAGATCAGTAAAACAAATTACAAATTTACTTTGGCAGATTGTGTCCTTATGTGATGAATCTGTGTATTGTTTTAGTGGAACTATTTTCCTAGAAACACTAGCAATAAATAATAGCAGAAAAATGTACCATAATAAGTAATGGTAGAAAAACAAATAAAAAAAATATATAAAAGTAGTTCTTACGACTGAAATCTTTAGAATACAAAAAGTAGTGAAGAAGATATTTAAATTCATTAAAATTATCTAATATTTTTGTATTTTTTCATAATTTATAATAAATAATAATTTGTGAAATGGGTTTTCTAGTCTTTGAAAAATATATGTTGTAATTATAGAACTAGTTATATAAACTATCTTTGACCCTGCAATATCATTGGTTCTGCAGTTCCTGGCCAGTCTTTGCTCATATCACTGCAATGACATGTGACCATCGCAGCCAACCACAACTACGGTCAATATATATATACAGGACATGATCACTACAGCCAGTGATTGGCTGCAGCAGACACATAACACTAAAGCCCCCGTCACACTAAGCGAGATCGCAAGCGAGATCACAGTTGAGTCACAAGTTTTGTGACGCAACAACGACCTCAGCAGCAATCTCGCTACATTTGACACGTAGCAGCGATCAGGCCCCTGCTGTGAGATTGCTGATCGTTACAAACCATTGTGGACCATTTTTTGGTCGTCGCGCTCCCGCTGGGCAGCGTGCATCACTGTGTTTAACAGGGACAACGACCTCAATACTACGTCCAAGAGTGACAGGTTCCCAACGACCGCCGTATTGTTGCTGCATCGCTGGTGAGATCTGACTGTTTGACATCTCACCAGCGACCACGTAGTGACGCACCAGCAATCCCTACCAGGTCGTATCGTTGTCGGGATCGCTGGAACGTCGCCAAGTGTGATGGTACCCTAAGAAACATCACTTCAACAGCAATATAAATGAAGTGAGCGCTTGTGACGATCACCATGCTCTTAGTATGACCACTCTGCCTTGATGAAAGTCCTGATCGACAGAGCTACTGCTGACTCCTCGGGATGGATGAAACATCAATTATGGCAGCTGGGCATGATGGCAGAAAAGATGCAAATGATTTTCATTTGCCAAATCGTATCCTGCCAACATTTTTGCTGACAAGTTTCCTTTATTGTTCATAGGGATCTTTGGGCATAGGATATTGATGACTTTTCCTAAGGATAAGCCATCAATATCATGTCGGTGGGGGTCTGAGTCTGATGTTGCAATGTCTAGCTTAATTCAATGTATAGCAGCACAGTTGCAGCAGCTCCTATTTTAATACATATAATATATATATATATTACCTGGCAGCCTTATCTACACCTTAAAGCCCCTAGTGCACCTTAGGTAGTTCAGTTGGAAGCTATCTCTCCTAATTCTCCTATCTCACTCACTTGACCAGGGGCTCCTGTTCTTTATATGCAGGACATCATTTGTGGCGGTTTATTTTACGGAGGAAAAAAAAATCAATAGTCCAAAATCTAATATGCATGGTCATGAGTCAGGTGCTGGCACTGTCTCTCCCAAGATTGCATAAGAGTGCTATGTCATGGGATTCCTGCAGCCAATCAGTGGCTCATGCACTCTCCACGTCTTCGGATAAATCAATTACATCTGGAGGAAGAGAGCGCTGCTGCTCTCTCACTTCCTGTGGATGTATTTGAGATATGTCTAGAGGCGTGGACAGTGAAGCAGACACTGATTGTCCATTGTGATCACGTGATGTCAGTTATGTGATCCCAGGATAGACGATAACATTACTGCTGAAACAGCACCGGCATCGGAGGTGAGTTAGGGTCCTGTCACACTTGGCGACATTCCAGCGATCCCGACAACGATACGACCTGGTAAGGATCACTGGAACGTCACTACGTGGTCGCTGGTGAGATGCCAAACAGTCAGATCTACTGAACGACGCAGCAACGATACGGCGACCTGTACAACAACCTCGGCGGTCGTTGGGACCCTGTCACACAACAGCTAGTCTGACAACTCAGACCTACGTGGCTGAGTTCTGAGTTGCCAACAAAGTCATTGTTAAGGCGTCAAACACACCGATGCATGCTGCCTAGCGGGGACCCGACGATCAAAAAATGGTCCAGGCCATTCCAACACAATCAGCGATGTCACAGCAAAGGGTCCGGTCGCTGCTACGTGTCAAACATAGTGAGATCGCTGGTGAGGTCGCTGTTACATCACAAAACGTGACGCAACAGCGATCTCGCTATGTGTAACGGGGGCTTAAAAGTGTTATTATTTTAACAGGGGGGGAAACATATGGATTGAGAAATTGTCCAAGTAGTGGACAAACCTTTTAACTCCTCTGACATTCAATTGTCTGGGAGCCCCATACACATCGAATATATTGTTATTATCAGGTATGGCCAATATTAGTATAATGTGTATGGTGGCTTTAATAGAGCTACTGAGTGCATCCGGTGGCACTATAGCTAATAACAGCTAATCAGTGGTAATGTCAGACGCTGACTGAACTGATATTGATAACCTATCTTAGGGAACGGTGATTGATATTTTGTGACTGGACAACACATTTAAACATATCTATTTATTCCATGTTATCTCCAATTATTTTCACATACGGTACATGGCACCATTATGTTCTGCAAGGTTGTAGACTTGGGTAATGATATTCAGGCTTGCTGCCCACTATTAATTATCATATTCAAAGTCATTGTGACATCCGTCTGCATTGCGTTTGATCTGTTTGTCTTTCTCGCTAGTTAAAGACTTGATCCATGCCACTCATCTTACAGTTGGATGCTCGATTTCAATGATTGTGTCTTCCCGGGAGGGTTCATCTCTGCAGGAGGTCGTTGCTCTACAGACAAAACCCCTTCTCACCCAGTGCACTAGGAAGCAGATTCTCCCAGCTCTATGTTATCCTCTTACTAAACTGGTATCATGCAGGCATGAACACACAATATCCAGCTACTAAGGGTTTCTACATTAGCCCTGATATGAACCAAGCCGCTCTCTAAAACGAACACTAGAAAGAAATTCCTTCTCACGCTGATCACTCCTGGTTTCTATAGAAACAAGAAAGGATCGCAGTCCACTTTCCTCATTTTCCCCTCAAGCTTTTTTCTATGCACTACAAAACATCTCCAGCTATCTGGCTTCCGCATTTATGCCATCACTTTATGCAATTTTGAGAAAGCAATCAGCCTGACGAGTGATATGGATGTCATTTTATGCATCGTGACATTGACAATTTACAGTGGTCAGCGCATCCACGAAAGGTCGTTTTAGGTTACCATTCACGTTGAACGTACACCTTGGCCAGCCTTATTATTTTCCCTTTTATTGTAATTAGGTGACTTTAGTCTTTAATGTGACGTTAAAGGATTCACTTTAATTATACAAAGGAATTGCAATAGGAGCTGTTTCAATTTCGTACAAATCACTTCTTCTACAAACAGTAGTATTTCTTACAGTAAAGCTGCAAATTCCTTTTTCTCCCCTTCATATGACATTAGCAGAATACAAAGCATATCATAGAAGAAAGACGTCTATGAATTGTCCTTGAAACACATTTGTCCCCAGATTTTACTATATAATAATGAATAGTGAACAGTCCTGATGAGGCTGGTGTACTTGTTAAAAAATCTATCTCAAAATGGTTGTATCATCCTGACATTAAAATGAGCATTTTATAACTCTTTTACAAATATATGTTTATTTTGTGAACTCTGGTGACAGATCCACATTATGAATAGGAAGCTGTGGACAAACGAGCACTATAGGGTCTTACCAAGTAAACCTATAACAGGGATGTAGGGTGATTGCTCACCTTGTGGGGTTATGCCTGACACAACCTTGAAATGAACCTGGAATTATATGAGCTGCTGCAAAGTCCACAAACCAAACTAATAATGTACAGGAACCAGGAAATGCTCATTTTTGGGACTGAGATCATTTCAATTTTCTGGAAACATGTAGGAAAGTCTAGGAGAGTTGATAAGTATGGGCTAATGCAGATTTGAAGCAATGTAAAGGAACCAGGAAACAACATGGTGCTAAAGAAACGATGAAAGAGACAATATAATAGACGCAGGTGAAAAGCGCTTTATCGCGATACATTTCGAAATGAACACAGTTTGTTGACAGTGGTTTCATGAAGAGGTATGATCACTTCGAAACAAGTCATCCGCATCTATTGCATTGGCTCTTTCATTCCTTCAGCAACGCAAAGGTTTCTATGGTGTTTCCTGGTTCCTTCACATTGCTTCAGATCTGCGTTAGCGCATATTTATCAACTCTCCTGGACTTTCCTATTGGTTTCCAGAAAAAGCAAAAAAACCCGCTCTAAGTCCCAAAAATTATTTAGCACATCTCTTGGGCTTTGTCAAAATCTGCATGGAAACAGCACATACCCCTACCATTTCCTCTTGTGATACCACTGTTATAGCCACTTTACACGCGGCTACAGGTAACAGGTTTTCTACAGGTAACTTACTGGCTGCAGTGAAATCATGGAGACATAGTTCCATTTGTACACAGCAACAAGATGGAACTATGTCTCCATGATTTCACTGCAACCAGTAAGTTACCTGTAGAAAACCTGTTACCTGTAGCCGCGTGTAAAGTGGCCATTAGGCTGCCTTCACACTACGGATTTTTTTAATCCTATGCTGTCCGATAAAAATCGGACAGCATCGGACCGATTTTGGGCCCCATGCAGCCCTATGGGCATCGGACCGAGTCAGATGTGCACTAAATGGCATCCGATTTGGTCCGATCCGATTCTGTCCGATTTTTTTATCGGTGCAAAAATCAGAGCATGCTCCAATTTTTGCACCGAAAATAAAATTGGACAAAATCAGATCAGACCAAATCGGATGCCATTTAGTGCACATCTGATTCGGTCCGATCAATTTATCATGGGGCCCTATGGAGCAGGGTCCGAGGAAACATCTGATGTCTCCTCGGACCCGATTTTACTGTACTGAGCATGCTCAGTACAGTAAAAATGCTCCAAACTGGAAGGCAGGGGTTAAAAAAAAAAAAAAAAAAAAAGTTTGTCCTCACCTATCCCCAAGACCACCGACGTCTCCCGCCGGCTCCCGCAGGCTCCCGGTGTCTGCAGAGGTCTTCTACTTCTGTAAAAGACCTGACGTGATGTCACAGTCACGTGACCGCAGGTTACCATGGTGTAACCTGCTGTCACACGACTGTGACATCACCGCAGGTCCTGTACTGCAGTAGAAGACATCTGCAGACACCGGGAGCCTGCGGGAGCCTGCGGGGGCCTCGGGGACAGGTGAGCATAAACTTTTTTTTTTTTTAGCACGGAGGCTACGATTTAATGCCGGAATCGGATGCCTATTTGGAATTTATCGAACAGCATCGAATTTATCGGACAGCATCGGCTCCCTTCAAAATCGTAATGTGAAAGTAGCCTTAGATCATACTTAATTGATATGTAATACAGCATTATTTTCAAGAAATTCCTCTATTTCAATCATCATTAAAGCTAAAGAGTTTATCAAGACCTATTTCAGCAACTGGAATCGAGAAGAATATACAGAAATTATTGGAAATTACTGATTTACTGGGTAATTAATAGACATACAAAAGTAGACAGTGTTAAAATAATCAAGCTTGTAATTAGTTTGTATTCTCAATCATGCTCCATTCCCCTGCTATCTAATCTTTTCAGTTTTATTGTTTATGGTCAGTTCCCAAGGAGATCGGCCACCACTGTTGCTAGCAGTTGCAAACAAATAGGCTGGCTGGGATTTCAGGAGCACAGTAGCAAGTAAAAAGGCTGGCCCAGATCTCAGGAGAGCAGTAGCAAGGAAAAAGGCTGGCCCAGATCTCAGGAGAGCAGTAGCAAGGAAAAAGGCTGGCCCAGATCTCAGGAGCGCAGTAGCAAGGAAAAAGGCTGGCCCAGATCTCAGGAGTGCAGTAGCAAGGAAAAAGGCTGGCCCAGATCTCAGGAGCGCAGTAGCAAGGAAAAAGGCTGGCCCAGATCTCAGGAGCGCAGTAGCAAGGAAAAAGGCTGGCCCAGATCTCAGGAGCGCAGTAGCAAGGAAAAAGGCTGGCCCAGATCTCAGGAGCTCAGTAGCAAGTAAAAAGGCTGGCCCAGATCTCAGGAGCGCAGTAGCAAGGAAAAAGGCTGGCCCAGATCTCAGGAGCGCAGTAGCAAGGAAAAAGGCTGGCCCAGATCTCAGGAGCGCAGTAGCAAGGAAAAAGGCAGGCCCGGATCTCAGGAGCGCAGTAGCAAGTAAAAAGGCTGGCCCGGATTTCAGGAGAGCAGTAGTAAGTAAAAACACTGGCCCAGATCTCAGGAGCATAGTAGCTAGCAAAAAGATTGGTCAGTATCTCAGGAGCACAATAGCTACAAAAATGCTGGCCCGGATCTCAGGAGAGCTGTAGCAAGTAAAAAGGCTGGTCAGGATCTCAGGAGAGCAGTAGCTAGCAAAAAGGCTGACCAGGATCTCAAGAGCGCAGTAGCAATTAAATAAGCTGGTCTGGATCTCAGGAGCACAGTAGCTAGCAAAAAGGCTAGTCAGGATATCAGGAGCACAGTAGCTAGCAAAAAGGCTGGCCGGGATCTCAAGAGTGCAGTAGCAAAAAAAAGGCAGGCCGGGATCTCAGGAGCACAAGCAGTAGATCCTGACTATCCCTTCTCCTGCATATTTATTTCTATAGAACTACTCCTGTGCAGTAGACCAGGGGCAGATCTAACGACCTCTTCCTGTGCTCACCTTTCATTTTCCCTTAGCTGACCTCTTGTGAGTGCTTTTACATTCCTCCCCTCCTTTGTCACAGCCATCAATGAGACCACTGAATATGTTTGCCAGCTTCCAAGCCCTTTAGAGTCTTTTCCTCTGCTCTCAGTAATTGTTATGAGGAGGATGGTGAGACCATGCTTATTTCATTGCTTCTGAAGCAGAGGCAGGAAAACTGTCTCATATAGCAGAATCAGAGAACACAGACTTCCTAAATATGTTCGTGGTCTGAACTATTAGGCTGCTTTGACACTGTGTTTTTTTTTTTCCCGTTCGTGGGATCCTACTTTTTGCAGGAACCCACGGAGAGGAAAGGAAAGCATCGGAGGTGACCTCCAGATGATATTTCAGTGTCCGGCTCTGTAGTTTTTACAGGTCCAGACACTGAAAGCCTGAGCCTGCAAAGTGCAGGTTAACAATAAAAGAAAAACATCCTCACCTCTCCCGCGTGTGTCCCGCACTGTCTCGCTCCTGGGGCTTAAGGACCTGGTGTTGCCTGGCAACCCGATCAGCTGATCGGGTTGTCACATGACCACGCGGTTTAAATCTCCCACCCGCTGATCAATTTTGGCGGGCAAGGGATTTAAACCGCTTAGCTGATCGGTCACATGACTGGCATCAGCTGAGCGGTTTAAATCCTGGGCGGGAGATTTAAACCACGCGGTCTTGTGACAACCCGATCAGCTGAGCATTCACATGACCGCTCAGCTGATCGGGTTGCCAGGCAACACCAGGTCCTTAAGCACCAGGAGCGAGACACCGCGGGACACACGCCAGAGAGGTGAGCATAATATTTTTTTTCTTTTTAACCCTTCATTTACTTAATTTCCCTTCTGCAATGTATGTATATACATTGTGGAAGTGAAATTAAAGGGGAACAGAGCAGTTTTAGTGTACTGAGCATGCTCAGCACACTACATTCGGGTCCGAGAAACAATCCTGTGTTTTCTCGGACCCGTGCTCCATAGGCTCCCATGTTAAAGGCCGCGGATCGGATCGGATCTGATTCGGTCTGATTTGGTCCGCTGTGTGTGTTTTACAATGCACAGCCACGGATTGGTAAAAATTGCAGTGTGAAAGCACCCTTACTAAAAAGGAACACCTGCCCCCAAGCAATCGGGAAGTCAGGAGGCTGGGGAGCAGTGTATTCCTGAAGAAAGAAGTTGGGATAACTACTTGAATACTGTGGGATGTCAGACATGGGTAAAGTTAAATGAAGTGAAGAGAAATCAGTCTAAGGGGTCACTCTGCCACATAGGAAACCACTAGTATTATAAGTGCACATAGAACCTCGTTACAGATTTTGAATAAGGCCCAGAAGCTTGTTACAAAATGTAAACTATAACCACACATTTTTTGTAATGTACAGTATAACAAAAAATTACTAAATATAAATATATTTTCTTGAAATGAAAAATAACCACAGCCGGCTCTCGGTGAGCACAATTACACACACATAACTCACTTCCAACTTACCGCCGCCAATGACGACATCACAATTTTCTTAGAAATCCATAAAAATGAATCAGTAGTCAATTACAATGAGTTGTGATTCATTAAATTATTATTAATATTGCCAGTGAAAAATAATTTACCAGTCGAGCCTCATAACTTTAATCCAGTCCACTGTAATATAATATCAATAATCACTTTCCAAATGCTTTTTTTTCTCGGCTCTATTTAAAAGCGCACAATGAGGCGGCTTCTTTCATCCAATTCTTCAAGCACATTGCAGCCATATGAAAATATATTATACATAATTCCATTTTAACTATGAATACAATAAACAGTAGGACAAACTGTACTCATAACGGTAGATTTATGGTTATATACCTACGGTGATTATTAGCATTGTGCTTATTGTAATTTCACTTGTCAGGATTCTATGTATTTAATGGAGACACTGAGTAAACAATTAAGGCATCGGTATTTTGTTTCCTTGTACTAGATATTGGATTTTGCTTCTGAAATATAAACGAGTCACACTTTGGTGTTATGCATCCAATTCTTAGATGAGCAATTTAATTGATGTATTCTGCAATGGATCCTGATGAAGCCCAACAATCTACAAAGCTATAACTATAGCTATAGCAATGTTAATAGGCTGACATACCGGCTTTGACGCTCTATTTTCCAAGGCAAATATAGAAGACATAGGACCAAACAACAAAATACAAACAAAGCACTATTTAGTGCCAATAGGTATCTTTGTGGTTCAAATCCAACCCCTATTCCACATAAGAGAGAGAAACAGTGGGATCGCCAAAGAAATAAGACCATAACTCTTGGCGCCCAAGGCAAGAGTTCCAAAATGTGTTACCCAATTGGTTCCTGAAATATATCAAATTAGTTATAAGGTAAACAATGCGTCAATATCTACTATCCCCAATACATAGCACGACATACTTGAGTGGTTTTTGTCCTGATGAGGAAACCCGGGGGTTTTAAACTGCGTAGACTGAAGTAATCCAAGCATCCTTTGTCCGATGTGATACTGTTCGGATTATCAGCAGCACATGCCCTTTTCTTTCTGACATTCATTGATTAACACAAGATACACGGCACAGGTAAAATCTAAGTTGAAGGTATCAGGATCTTGTCCAACAACCAGGTTCTGAATAGCAGACATGGAGATCAAAGGCTGAATTTAAAAGTTCCACTGAGTTAGTGTTGGCATGAAAATCAAAGAAGATTCCAATAGTGAAAATCCCTTAATAATGAAGCACTGCGCACCAAAGATTTTATTATACTCACATTCCCATGAGTAAAAAGAGTAAATGCAGTGTCCAGCACTTAGTCCAAACAGTGTGTGTATTACACACTTGCCCGACTCGAGTTTCACCCAATTGGCTTCATCTGGGGAGTGTCAATATCCTGAATGAATCCTATCATTTTATAGCCTGTGAAGTCAATATGTAACATCCAGAATCACTAAAACATATTCCCAATTATATCAGTGGAAATGGTACATCCAGATATTGCCAAAAATTTGATCTCCATGCTTGCTATTCAGAACCTGGTTGTTTGACCTGAAAACACAAGACCCTAACACCTTCAGATAAGTTTCTTTTATCTACATGGTGTGTCTAAAAATTGATTATTTGGTTCTGGGCATTGGCCTGCACTTTCTACACCTGCTGAGATCTTCACAAATAACAGGGGTATGAGCTGGAAGGAGAGGAGCGCAAATGGGTCCTACCTGCGTATTACTGGAGAAAGGATAGTAGACGAGGTACTAACCTGATATGGATGTGCAAGTCACAACCAACATATAAAACAAATCAGCTGCTGCAAGGAACCCATGAGCATAGCATAAAATAAAGGAGACGGATGAATGGGTTATATCTTTGCGCTGCTGATAACGGATCCGAAGAAGCAGTCAGGAATCAGGATACAGAGAACTGTATCAAAAGATCTTTAATGTCTATGCGTTTGATAGGCATCAGCTCACTTCTTCAGAACGAAAATCTTTTTTTTTCAAGAGGACGTGGGCTGATGCCCATGAAACGTTTAGACATTAAAGATCATTTGGTACAGTTTCCTACCCTAGAACAGCTCAAGGTTAGGCTGTGGTCACACATGCCAGCCGTTTTTCCTTCAGGACCATTTTTGGGGAAAAAAATGTCAATTTATTTTGTAAGTCCCAAAAACGGATCCGTTAACGGATGGTGCACTTATGTGTACCTCCATTTCTCAAATACGGTAATCCAGTATTCCTGGGCTCAAAAAACGTTGGTAGCAACGTTTTTGGGTGCTGGAAAAAAAAACTTACCGTTTTATTTTTTTACATGGGGCCCTAAGGGAATACGGATCCGTTTCTGAGAGCTTTGTTTATGGCACAAAAAAACTGATTCATTTTGTAGAGCATTGTTTATGGAAAAATTGGCAAAGTCCCAAAAACGTTCAGGGGCACAGGAGGCACAAAATGCAGCCTAGGAAAAACGGATTTGGCATGGAAAACACTTCCAGAAACGGATTGGCATGTGTGACCACAGTCTTAGGCTAGGGTCACACTTGCGTTTGCAATCCACTTATTGGATTTAGTTTTTCATCCTGAAAACCTGATCAGGTACCTGACCCACAGACTCCAATGTTAACAATTGTTTACCAAAGTGCAATCTGTCTACTGGATCCAGTTTTTGAGAAGTCAGCTTTTAACCCCTTCCCGACCTTTGGCCCACCGTTTGGGCCATGGAAACAAGTTCGTTCCCGACCCTTGGCCCAGGGGGTGGGCCATGGAAAGATCGGGCTCCTGCAGGCCGAGTGAGGGTCTCACTGACCTGTCACTCAGCCTGCAGGTACATGGGGTGTTGTACAACACCCCATGGGGGGTCGATTTGCCCCCACCCCCACCCCCCCGGCTACAGGCGCGGTGATTGGCACTCAAAAGTGAAAGTGAAAATCACCGCGCCTGTCATGCTTCCCTGCCTGCCCCTGCTCTCCCTACCCTCCGATCTTCTCCCCTGTCATACTGTAAGTGCCCCCCTGTCCCCCACCTCTCTATTCTGCCCCCTCTTCATCTTTCTTACCCCCCCCCCTCCGCTTCCTGTCCCTGCGCCCGCTTCCTGTCCCTGCCGCGGGCTTCCTTTTCCTGCCGCCCGCCTCCTCCTCACTGCCCCCGCTTCCTGTAAGTGCCCCCCATCTCCTGTGACCCCCCTCTTCCCCCTGCCTGCCCCCCCCGATCACCGGAGCGGCGATCGCCTCTCCCACTCACCCCTCCGGCGATCGCGCTCCATCCTGCTGCACGGCTGCGTCCCGCTCCTCCTCCTCTTCTCTCCGGCCGCTCGCATCTGACAGCTCTGTGCTGGAGCTGTCAGATGACTTCTACAGCTAGATCCTGAGGATCCAGCTGTAGGAAGTGATCTGACAGATCCAGCACAGTGATCCACAGTGACCATTATGTGATCACTGTGGATCACTGTACTGGATCTGTCAGATCACTTTCTACAGCTGGATCCTGAGGATCCAGCTGTAGGAAGTGATCTGACAGATCCAGCACAGTGATCCACAGTGACCATTATGTGATCACTGTGGATCACTGTACTGGATCTGTCAGATCACTTTCTACAGCTGGATCCTGAGGATCCAGCTGTAGGAAGTGATCTGACAGATCCAGCACAGTGATCCACAGTGACCATTATGTGATCACTGTGGATCACTATACTGGATCTGTCAGATCACTTTCTACAGCTGGATTCTGAGGATCTAGCTGCAGAAAGTGATCTGACACCCCGAGCGCAGTGACCCACTATGTGCATCACTGCGCCTGGGCTGCCAGATCGCTTTCCGCAGCTCGATCCCCATGCATGGGGATCGAGCTGCAGGAAGCTATCTAACAGCCCGGGCGCAGTGATGCATATAGTGGGTCACTGCGCCCAGGCTCTTAGATCGCTGCTCTGCAGCCCGATCTCCCTGCATGGGCATCGAGCTGCAGAAAGCAATCTGACAGCCCGGACGCAGTGATGCACATAGTGGGTCAATGCGCCTGTGCTGCCAGATCGCTTTCCGCAGCTCGATCCCCATGCTCTCCAAACACGACATGGTGTCCGCTAACAATTTGAATGCAAAATGAGCTCAAATTGTTAGCGGACACCATGTTGCGTTTGGTGAGCCCCTGTGTGCCTAAACATTGGAGCTCCCCCACAAGTGACCCCATTTTGGAAACTAGACCCCCCAGGGAACATATGTAGCTGCATAGTGAGCACTTTGAACCCCCAGGTGCTTCACAAATTGGTCCGTAATAATGAAAAAATAAATTTTTGTGGAAAAAAAAGTGCTTTTTCATTTTTATGGATGAATTTGTGAAGCACCTGGGGGTTCAAAGTACTCACTATGCATCTAGATACGTTCCCTGGGGGGTCTAGTTTCCAAAATGGGGTCACTTGTGGGGGAGCTCCAATGTTTAGGCACACAGGGGCTCACCAAACGCAACATGGTGTCCGCTAACAATTTGAGCTGATTTTTATTCAAATTGTTAGCGGACACCATGTCGCTTTTGGAGAGCCCCTGTGTGCCTAAACATTGGAGCTCCCCCACAAGTGACCCCATTTTGGAAACTAGACCCCCCAGGGAACATATCTAGATGGGTAGTGAGCATATTGAACCCCCAGGTGCTTTACAAATTGATCTGTGAAAATGAAATAGTACTTTTTTTTTCACAAAAATTTTTTTTTAGCCTAAATTTTTTCGTTTTCACATGGCAACAGCATAAAATTCATCCTAAAATTTGTTGGGCAATTTCTCCTGAGTACACCGATACCTTATATGTGGTCATAAACCACTGTTTGGGCACACAGCAGGGCTCAGAAGGGAAGGAGCGCCATTTCACTTTTTGGATGTAAAATTAGCTCCAAAATTCAAATTGCCCTCCTTCCCTTCTGAGCCCTGCCGTGCACCCAAACAGTGGTTTATGACCATATATGAGGTATCTGTGTACTCGGGAGAATTTGCACAACACATTTTAAGATCCATTTTATCCTGTTTCCCATGTGAAAATGAAAGAATTGAGGCTAAAAGAACATTTTTGAGAAAAAAATTAAAATATCCATTTTTTGTTTCCACTTTGCCTTAGGTCCTGTGAAGCACCGGAAGGGTTAATCATCTTTTTGGATATAGTTTTGAGTAGCTTGAGGGGTACAGTTTTTGGAATGGTGTCACTTTTGGGTGTTTTCTGTCATGTACACCCCTCAAAAGGACTTCAAATGTGATGTGGTCACTAAAAAAAATGGTTTTGTAGATTTTGGTTGAAAAATGAAAAATTGCTCATGAACTTTGAACCCTTATAACGTCCTACCAAAAAATTTTTTTTTTCCAAAATTGTGCTGATGTGAAGTAGACATGTGGGAAATATTATTTAATAACTTTTTTCTGTCACATATCTCTCTGGTTTATCAGAAAAAAAAATTAAAAATGTGAAAATTGTGAAATTTTCAAAATTTTTGCCATATTTTTGATTTTTTCACAAATAAACACAAAAATTATCGACTTAAATTTAATACTAGCATGAAGCCCAATGTGTCACGAAAAAACAATCTCAGAATCGCTAGGATCGGTTGAAGCGTTCCCGAGTTATAACCTCATAAAGGGACACTGGTCAGAATTGCAAAAAATGCCAAGGTCTTTAGGGTCAAAATAGGCTGGGTCCTGAAGGGTAGGGTCTGCAACATTTGTTGGCCTTTTAGCAAAACCTGTTCAGTTTTTTTAACATGGGACCCTATGGGAACCTGATCCAGTACCTGATGGTACATATAGGTACCATCAGGTACCTGATCCGGTAAAAATGCCCCCAAACAGACAAGGGGAAAAACTGGATCCAGTAATGCATCCAGTTATTGGATGCAGGCTCCCAAGTATGACCCTAACCCTAGTTGCTTTATTAACTACCATTAATTTTCTAGTATAAATGTACTGTGAAAAGGAGCACCCATTAGTGATTAGAGAGTTGTTAAGTATGATTTTACTTTAGCTCCAAATTGTGCCCCAACAGTGGTGTTTTTTTACCCCTTATCTAAGCTCTGAGTCCACACACCACAGTCCCACTTATTTGGCTTTTCTATTTGTGTGTGTGGAACAGGTAAGCATTGGTTAAGGTCTCATATGGGGAATGGAAAGCTATAAACCTTAGCTGAGGCCCCTCTCTTCAAGAGCTCTCATTACAAACATAGATGCAATCAGTAAAGCATGTAAACTTTTGTATAGGTACAAGCAGGGGCGTAACTACATTGGGTGCAGGGGTTGTGATTGCACCCTGTAGCCTAGGGGGCCCCAAAAGTCCCTTTGGCCTATAGAAAATTACTAATACTACTAAAGATTTGCAATAATTGGGGGGCCCCATTGTAGCTTTCGCACCGGGGCCTATGGGCCTAAAGTTACGCCACTGGGTACAAGTAAACTATAATCCAACATTTGCATCAAGGTTTCTCCTACCGTGTTTCCCCGATAGTAAGGCCCCCCCGATTGTAAGGCCGCCTAGGGGTAAAGGGGGGGCCTGCTAATGTAAGGCCTCCCCCGATTATAAGGCCTTACAACCGGGGGGGCCAATGTAAGGCCCCTAGCGGAGGGGGGGGGGAGCGGGAGCGGGTCGCACGTCACGTGCGCCCGCTCATTACATATGCACTGCATCCCCCTGTCAATCAGCGACAGGGGGAGCAGTGCATTATACTGTATATATGGGCCCCCTATTGCTGGCACACTACCCCCCTGTTCTGAGGCCCCCCACCGCTGCTGCAGAGATCTTACCCTCCAGGGTCTTCTTGCAGCAGCCAGCGCGTCCGGTCCGTCCTCTGTCCTCGGCTGTCTTCCGGATCATGTGACCCGTCGCAGCGCATGACGTCATCGCGACTGCGACCGGCCGGTCACATGATCCGGAAGACAGCCGAGGACGGAGGACGGACCGGACACGCTGGCTGCTGCAAGAAGACCCTGGAGGGTAAGATCTCTGCAGCAGCAGCAGCGGTGGGGGCCTCAGAACAGGGGGGTAGTGTGCCAGCAATAGGGGGCCCATATATACAGTATAATGCACTGCTCCCCCTGTCGCTGATTGACAGGGGGATGCAGTGCATATGTAATGAGCGGGCGCACGTGACGTGCGACCCGCTCCCTCAGTGTCCCAGCAGTAGGGGGCCTGTAGGCCACACTGCTGGGGCACCCAATGTAAGGCCCCCCCCCGAAAGTAAGACCGGGGGCCACTTTTGGCCCCCAAAAAAATGTAAGACAGGGTCTTACTTTCGGGGAAACACGGTAGTACCATAGTGCACAACGGCAAAAACTGTCTATACCAAACTCATATGCATTTATCATGAAATGCCTAGTGTTTTGTCTGCCGTGAAGAGCAGGTAAGGAAGAAAAGATGTCAATGATTAGAAAAACATGGCTGTCTTCAAAAACACTGAACACCTTTATGTCACAAAACTGCAATACTACACACAATCTGTAGATGGGGGACAGTGTTTTAGGGAGACGGATGCAATGTGTTGTCAATCCTGAACAACCAACTTTTATATTTCTATTTCAACTTGAAAGACGAAAGATCCAAGCAGATACTATTTAAAAAAAGAAATCATGCTAGCAATGAAAAATTATTCTTTAAAATTAAGGAAAAAATACAGTATTTTTTTATTATAATAGTGTTCATACATGTGCTCACTCAGAACGTATTAGATAAGAACACAAAACTCAGATTAACAAACACTTCATTGAGTTGTCCGTCTTATACACAATAGTCATGGGAACGTCTCAGCCACACATGATACACCTTACAACTAGTAAGTACTAGTGAACAGCAATGGAGAATATCCACTCAAGAAAATCTAATATTTCCCAGCATGCACTTGAAGATAGCACGATTTTCCTTTTTCCTCTCCTTTTAATTAGCAGCATAAAAAAAAGCTAGCGGGTATTAGGAAAGCTCCGACAGTGGCTTTTCAGCGCTGTCCTTGGGCAAGGAATTCTTGCCGCTATGATATACTGCTACAGGAGGGGATATAAATCTTGTAAGCTTTGGCTGCCTATGGCAAGTGGTTTGCTGCCTCCGCCTTTCTGTATAGGATTTTCATTGAGAGTAGATTCAATGAATGTGCAGCAGTTGTATTCATTGATGTAGTGACTGTGGACCGGACTGGGAAAATGCGGCACCAAGGGCACCGAGTGAATAAAAGACAGCAAAGTGGCAGTCACAGACACTTAGCACCTGAAAGCGCTATGTTCAGGTGGTTTAATAAGAGTGCGAAGAGTTAAGTCATGCTTTACTCATTTGGAGTAAGCGAGAATAATGTAAAGAACATTTGGAATAATCATTCTGATGAGTTTTACGTGAAATGAGTGCCCTACTGGATGCAACAACTTTATCAACTGCGCCATTCTTTTCTTTATGCCGTTTGTGTTATTATCAGGATACGTCTTCTCTAATGACATAATTCAATGTGTTTATAACATATGTTCACCTTTAACAGTTTCTTTATACATTCTACATATTTCATTAATTTACATAAATAGCTGAGCAAGTATGTAAATACACAAACATTACTCATCTCATAGTGATCCCGATTCACATTCAGAGTTATGTTCCCAGACTTGACAGCTGCTAGTGGAGGCAGTCAGTAAGATTGTTACCAGCTACCCACCTAAGGAATCAAGGCAAATTACACAAAAAATGGGTCCGAATGCATTTTGTGATTCAGACCAACACATCCTCTTCTGCCTCATCATCGACAAGAGGTCACTTGTGGTTCCCCTAATTATATCAACTACTGTTGAAGGCCAGTTTGGCATTGGACATTGTTTCCTACTAGTAGTGATGCCAGAATGGGAATGAAGACTAGATAGAGGTTAATATAGCTAAAAAGACTAGAATCAACTTGGGCTTTACCCTGGACGTAAATCTCTCTTTGGCAGCATGGGTCAGCACTGGTACTTTATGCAAGACTTTAAAAGTAAAATACAGTATCCATAAAGCACTTAAAGTGGTGGTATTATCACCACAGTAATTCAAGGTAGAAGGTATTACAAGATTGCTTCAAATTAATATCTTCAAATGCTGGCCATTTATTAACACACCTCGATGTAGCAGCCAAGATTAACTTTATATATTACAATCTACTCTTTAATTTAATGTCACGGCTCGTAAAATTGCTATAGGATAAGTCCCAATCATTCTTCTGTTCCTTGGCTCTTGTGTCAATTGAGAGCTGGTCCAATTAAGGCCTATAGTACACTGCAAATTTCAAGCTGATAGTCTTGGCTATTGAACTTTTACAAATGTTAGGGAGGTAGACTTCCATGATTACAGGGTGACATTATTATTATGAATAATAATAATATATTATTAATAATAATCATGCTTTTCAAATTAGAAGACGTTTTTTTCCCCAAAATTAGGGGAGAAATGGGGGGGGTCTCATAATGGAATCACAGGAGAAAGGGTCGCGGCTGAAGTAAGTTGGCGGTGAGGTAATGCTGGGGGCCTGAGGCTGGAAGAACGGGTTGTTCCAGCATGCGCGCGCGGTCAGCGCCTTTGATTTCACGGCAGTGGACACGATGGGCAAAAGGAAAATGGCTGACAAAGCAGTGCACACGCAGATTGAGATCTCAGAGAGTAACTATTTTAATCTGCACAAGCGCCACTTTCAACGGATGGACTTCAGGAAACAGACTGAGATCCCAGCTCTCCGAGGTCTCAATCTATGTGTATGCCTCCTCAGCCATTTTCCTTTCACCAAGTGCATCAACTACTGGTAGATCAACAGCACCCATCACACACAGACCCGGAAAACCCCCCCTTCTTTCAGCCTCGAGCCTGAGCACTACCCTACGATGCTGCTGCTACCGACCTCCTGCAGCGGCAAACTTGCCTCATGTGACCCCAGTCCCACTACTATGCCCCCCAGGTAAGCTACCCTGACTATAAAGCGGCTTTAGCATTATATCCGACCCCCTTTTTTTAAATTAAAAAGTCTTTTTCCTTATTTCTTTCTCTACATTTGGGGTGTATCTTATAAACCAGTGTTTCTTATCATCCACAAAGTATGGTATTTATATTGACCTCTGTCTTCCTGTAAAGATGAAGTTAGTGTCTAGCATATTTAACATTTTTAGACATTCTTTTATCACAAGTACAAGAGTCACATTTACAGTAGAAAACAGAAATCGAGATAAGAAGTACCACCAGGTCAGGAGGTCAGAATGTTAAAGCCAACTGTGTCAAAAGGATGATACCACCAGCATATTACATTTCAGTCACCCAGGTAGTAAACTTCTCTAATTTGATTCAGAAATGTCTCATAATATTTCACAATCAAATAATCAGATTCTCAACGAAGACACTAAAAGTAGAGATACAATAATGCCCTAAATGAAGGGGATTGCACGTTGTCAAGTCAGTGAGGAAGTGAAAAACTCTAATGCCACCTAATAAAGGTACCAATCCTTAAAGTCATAGTCAACTCTTTAACAAGTCTTTTAATATGATTTAGGATTTGTGCCAGATCAGAACCCTAAACTGCAGACGCTGCGTTTCGGGGTGACTGCTCCTCATCAGGGCGGTGTGTGGGAATTCTGACCTGGCTGTATGAGAGGCTGAGACTAGGTCTGGGGACTAGCTATTCTCCTCATGGAGAGGAATCTGCCTACTGACATAAGGAGAAAGATAAGCAGATAAGGAGACTTATAGCCGCAATGCTCCTCTGGGAAATATGGGGATTGCACACACATTCTTCAAGCTAGAGCATGATTTTGATGAGAATATAGTAAATATGTAACAAGTAAATATTAAATGTGTATAATCCCAATAAAACATAACTGAATAAATTATATTAAAAAGTCCATCCCATGAATTAGCAGGATTATTAGAATTATTATTTGGTTTCCTGTGCACCCAGAACCATGAACCGTTTTGGGTGCATATCTCAAATCCCTGGCTGACAGTCCCAGCATGTTGCAGCATACATACACCGATCTTTAGAAAAAGTATTTCTAAAGATTATTGATGATATGCAAATTAGGGCTTTGACTAGTCGTGGAGGCGTTAGTTCCCCCAGATAATCAGCCCACATAGCATGCTATCAAACCCCTTATTTGCATAGCATCATCATCCCAATTGTGTGGCTGTCTATTCCTAACCAGTGGACATGTCTGTCACCGGGTGAATGCACCCCTGGGTTCAGAGAAACTTGTCCGTACCAAAAACATAGTGCCTTCCGATCATGCGTGGTGAGCCTCTCTGAAACCGGGGATGTATACAACCGGCAACATAGACGCTCACCGGTGAGGGATATAAATATAGAGATTGGGATGACGATGCAATGCAAATCCTCGACCAGTCAAAGCCCTAATTAGCATTGCATAAATGATTTTTAGAAATACTTTTTTAAGTATCCTACTACACGCTGATACTATCAGGCGGGTTTGAGATATGCACCCAGAACTGCTAGTGGTTCTGAGTGCACAGGGGACCTGACAGGTTCATTTTAAACACATCCTGTGAAACATATTACTCCAAGAACTTTTGAATTAAATGAACTTTGCTCATGGGAAAACTCTTTTATGGTAGAGGACAAAGAAAAACCTTTAGTGAAATGAACATCTGTATCAAAAATGATATATTATTACCTCAACTGACCAACATAGACAGTGATATAAATAACTTTGTAACAAATGTCATATATGTCCAGGAATGAGAAAACATAACCCTTATGTTTATGGGACCATACAAATTTGATATGATTGATGATACCCTTTGAATGTCTAAAAACTGAAAATATATGTTGATAATAATCATGATCTCATGAGGTTTATTGGGCAACCTATAGATTCCTGAAGGACATCTCACAGCACGGTGACCATCCTACTTGTAGTCCAGTTGCTTTATTACAATGAATAGTTTTGCTTTGAATTTTTTGTTATAAGTGTGACACAGCCGTGTGCCGATCCAGCAAATATCACATTGCGGCCAGCTATAGAACACATACAGAGGACTATGACAAGAATGAATTTTATGGCTCTAATCATTTCTGGAAACTATGCCACAAGGGACCTTTTAGAACCGATTGAAAACAAATAATGGGTGATGCAGTCGCAATCATCTTCCATCTGAACATACGTATATCACACTACAACGTGACTGAACACTCAGTATCACTTGGCAAACCAGAATAAAAAAAATGAGCGAGCTCTGATGTTAGAAGAACTAACATTAGGTTGACTGACCGCTGTTATCTGAAAACGACCTATCCACTGAATGAACGTGACCCATGTCTAATGACCATTTTATTCTACTGCTGAGTGTTACCGAAACAAAGTGAATGAAATAGATCTGACCTACAAAGTCAGGCCACCTGGAGACAACATAAAGGTGGGATCTACCATCCTCGGTCTACTTCCAATTGATATGCTTTGGGGGCAAATTGCATTATTGTCTCAGTAGTATCCCAGGGGACGGAGATGACAGTCTTCTCCGAATATCCATCTTTAGGTAAATAGTTTGAAGATCAATGAAGGAACTGACAAGCGTGCAAACATAACTGTAATGTGTAAGGTAAGCCTCAAATAAACTACCGCAACACAGCACTCATCAGGAAAGAAACCATCCTGGGTTTTAGAGAATTAGCAGTGTCTAATGTCCTAGGAGAGATGGGAAACTGCGAGCTGAAATATGCGCGGCTGGAGAGCGCACTTTGTTGTCCAGGTTAGCTATTTACAGGCACATCTATCTAGCTTCCCACCTACACACCTACACTTTATATGGCCATAAACCTCCAGTGCGATGTCTAAATTATACCCTGAAAACACCAGGTTGGAAATAGGTTATATGAAAATTCACCTCATGTGGTGTATTCATTTCAGTGAAATAGGCATCTTTAATCCCTTCAGGTTAAAACTCATTTCAACATAGACCAATAATGCCGCCCCTTGATGTGCGGACTCCACTGTGCGCGGCTCATAAGAAAAGTGCAAGATGGTAATGATGTTGACAAAATAGAACAATGTGCAAAGACGGCAGGTGATGGGAAATTGTCACAGAAACATATATATTACAGCAGAGCAGGCAGCGTGGAGAAGACTAAAATCAATGTTTTCTGTTTTATGCAAGTAAATAATAGTAAACGCAGAAAATTGTGAACATCCCTTAAAATGACTGTCATTTTATATACTTATATATGCATGATATATTTATCATAAGGAAGTCTGATGCATACACCAACAAATGGGACCTGCATCCATCCTTCACTGCTGGAAACTGATGAAAATACAAAGCATTGACCAGCACATGACTAGAGATGGGCTAACTTGTTCAGGGCTGGAGTTTGGGTGCTTCATGTATCCAAAGTGCAGGAGTGTGCAGAGCGGTGCTCCGGTACGGCCCAGTGCAAGCCACTTGCCGTGGATGATTGGCGCACACTAGGAGTAAAATCCGAGTTTTCTGCTGTAGTGTTTTGTCCAAAAGAAAACTCACTACTCTACCGCCCCCGAGGAGGACGCAAAAAATTATACAGACATTACAGCATGGGATTGCACACAATTATTTCTTTGAGCTTAAACATTTTTTAAAAAACAGGCAGGAAAAAAGAATCAGCTGTGATCCCTTGCTGCAATGTCTGTATACCTTTTTTGCCTCCTCCCCAACCCAGGAGATGTGGTATAATCAGACCATGTCCTGTACGGTCAGACACATCCATTACACAGTACACAGCAGGGACACATATATGAGATTATCTCAGCACAGGAGATGTGGTATGATCAGACCATGTCCCTGTACGGTCAGACACATCTATTACACAGTACATAGCAGGGACACATATATAAGATTATCTCAGCACAGGCGATGTGGTATGATCAGACCATGTCCCTGTACGGTCAGACACATTCATTACACAGTACATAGCAGGGACACATATATAAGATTATCTCATAACAGGAGATGTGGTATGATTAAACCACATTCCTGTACCGTCAGACACGGCCATTACGCAGCACATAACAGGGACACATAAAAAATATTATCTCAGCACAGGAGATGTGGTATGATCAGACCACATCCCTGTACGGTCAGACACATCCATCACACAGTACATAGTAGGGACACATAAAAAAGATTATCTATGGGCACCGCACCGCCATACAACTACTGTAAATGATTTCAGAACCCAGGACAGCAGCATCTAGACTACGCAAATGGCGTAAGCACCAGGGACAACTCCTTAAAAAGGATACGGTACTGTCCCTGGTGCCTACGCAAAGTACGTAGTGTACTCCTGCAAACCCAAGAGCCGGCAGCTGTCATTGTAAAGTATAGGAAAGCTGACAATAGCGGAGATCATATTAAATAAAGAATTAACCCTTGACATGCCGATCTCTGTGGACAACATGTCTCTAGGGAGGGTGGGCACTCCCTAGAAACATGTTGCCCACATCTATTAGCAACATTAACCCTTTGTTCATCCCTGCGGCAACAGGGATGAACAAAGGATACGGCAACGCTACCTGCATGATTTTTCACGCAGGCAGCAAAACCGGAATGCAGTAACCGGATTGCAAATAGTGCAATCCAGTTTTTGTTTTGCAGCCTTTGTTAATGCTTAAAACCGGATCCGGATAAAAAAAAAAAAAAACGCTAATCTGACCCTAGCCTATCTCAGCACTGGGACATTTTTTTAAACACATCTAAATTGTGAAAATTATTATTATTCAAAGATCTATTGGTTAAAATCAACTTTAAAATGAACTTTCTTCAGGGGAAAACCTTAAATCCAGACACCCAGGGTGTTTTACAAATATTCATATTTTCCCCTTTTTCTCTATGGAGCATAATGTATTTTCCTTTTTTGTTTTATCATGTGTCTTATTATTATTATTATATTATTATTATTATTTACATGAGAAGGGGTTACATACAAACAAATTAAAAATACAATGAACAAACTAACAGTGACAGATTGGTACAAAGGGGAGAGAGGACCCTGCCCTTGCGGGCTTACATTCTACAGGGCAATGGGAAGGGGAACAGTAGGTTGCGTCTGCTCAGGTGGTGGTGGAGCGCTGGGTCCAATGGTGGAGCGCCAGGTCATTGGTGGTGGAGCACCGGGTCCAGTGGTGGTGTGGTGGCACTGTGGTCATTGTAGGCTCTTGGCTGTTCTGAAGAGATGGGTTTTCAGGTTCCAGTTGAAGGTTTCGAGTGTAGGGGACAGTTAGATGTTTTGAGGTGCAGAATTCCAGAGGATGGGGGATGCTCAGGCGAAGTCTTGCAGGTGGTTAGATGAGGAACGTAAAAGTGTGGAGGAAAGGAGGAGGTTTTGAGAGGATCGAAGATTATGAGTTGGATGATATCGGAAGATTAGTTCAGATATATATGGGGGGGGACAAATTGTGGATGGCTTTGTAAATCAGTGTAGTAGTTTGAATTGGATACGCTGGGGAACTGGGAGCCAATGGAGGGATTTGCAGAGGGTAGAAGTGGAGGAGCAGCGAGGAGAGAGGTGGATTAGTCGGGCAGCAGAGTTAAGAACAGATTGGAGAGGTGCAAGAGTGTCAGCAGGGAGGCCACAGAGGAGGAGGTTGCAGTAGTTGAGACGGGAGGTGATTAGAGCATGCACTAGTAGTTTAGTAGATTGAGGGTTGAGGAAGGGACAGATTCTGGAAATATTTTTGAGTTGGAGGCGGCAGGAGGTGGCGAGAGCTTGAATGTGTGGTCTGAAGGATAATGTAAACGAGAATGGTGATGCACTGCTCTCTATATAGGGAGGGGTGCAATACTGCATGAGACTAATGCATAACAAGAAAGAAAGATCATGCAGAAAAAAATTGCACACCCATAGATACAAAAACGATTTTATTAGTATCAAGACAGGCTAACAACACTATATTAAAACCATTTAAAACCAGGAAGGTCCCAGTATATCAGATTGCCAAAATAGCCATGTTACAACCAATTGGCCTATGGGTGCCAATACTTCAGGAATAATATCACAACCATGTCTTGGAGGATCATGGTTCCCATTAACAATAGGAAAAATCAGGCATACAATGATGAATAAACAATCCTAAAGAGAGGCAACCACATATATCGTTTTTCATACCCAATTAGATGCTGCAACCTGGGTAACTGGGGGCCCCTCGTGTTCCGCTGCGCATGGCAGCTTCCTCAGGGGAATCTTGTTTTGGTCTGAAGGATAAGGCACAGTCAAGGATCACTCCGAGGCAGCGGACTTCAGGTACAGGGTAATATCATTTATTGGGATGAATAGATCAGGTAAGGGAGGTGCACGAGGTGGGTGAAAGATGATGAGTTCAGTTTTGTCTATATTTAGTTTAAGGAAGCGAGAGAAGAAGAAGGAGGATATGGCTGATAGACACTCTGGGATTCTGGACAGCAGAGAGGTGACATCTGGGCCAGAGAGGTAGATCTGAATGTCGTCAGCGTACAGGTGGTACTGGAATCCATGGTACTTTATGAATTGTCCTAGGTCAAGGGTAAAGATAGAAAAAAGGAGGGGTCCCAGGACAGAGCCTTGAGGGATCCCAACCGAGACGGGATGTGGTGAGGAGATAGTGCTGGAGTGGGAGACACTAAATGTGTGGTTGGAAAGGTAGGAACGGATCCAGGAGAGGGCAAGGTCAGTGACACCAATGGAAGAGAAGATCTGTAATAGGAGGCAGTGGTCGACTGTGTTGAATGCAGAGGACATGTCAAGAAGGAGGAGGATGGAGAAGTGTCTGTTAGCTTTGGCGGTAAGTAGGTCGTTAGTAATTTTGGTTAAGGCGATTTCAGTGGAGTGGTGAAAGCAGAAGCCAGACTGAAGGTTGTCAAAGAGAGAGTTGGATGAGAGGTGGTATGAGAGTACAGTGTGGATATGCTTTTCAAGAAGTTAGGAGGCGAACGGGAACAGCGATATGGGGCGGTAGCTGGTTATGGAGGTCGGGTCAAGAGATGGCTTCTTCAAGACAGGTGTAATTGTTGCATGCTTGAAAGCGGAAGGAAAGGTACCGGAGGTTAGTGATAGATTGAAGATGTGGGTTAGGGCTGGGATAAGTGTGGTAGTGAGGTTGGGGAGGAAGTGGAATGGGATGGTGTCCGATCCAAAAGTGGTGAGGTGCGATTTGGAGAGGAGGTGTGCAAAGTTCTCTTTCAGTGATGGAGGTGAGGAGGGTTAGTGGGGGAGGATAGTGGTCTGGTATACATAGGGGTTGAGATGGTTGGGTAGCAAAGACTTGTCTGGTCTGATCTGATCGATCTTATTGGTGAAGTGTGTTGCAAAGTCTTCTGCAGAGATACGAGAAGTGTGGGGGGGCAGTGGCGAGCAAAGGAGAGAGTTAAATGTGTTGAATAACTGCCTGGTGTTGTGGGACAAAGAGGATATGAGGGTAATGAAGTAGTTCTGTTTAGAGGTGGTGAGAAGTGCTTGAATGTGAGAAGTGCTTGTTTGAATGCTGTGAAGTCATCTTGTGAATGTGTTTTCTTCCAGCACTGCACAGCAACCCTAGACTGTCGCCACAGCATTTTAGTGGTGTCTGTGTGCCAGGGTTGTTTGTTGATTCGTTGTGTTCTGCCATGAATGAGAAAGGCAACTGCATCAATCATTGCTGTGAGTGTAGAGCTGTAGAAAGAAGTGGCGTTATCTGTGTCATGGACTGAGGACATGGAGGATAGTGTTAGAATAGTCAGAGAGAATTTGTGTCAATGTGTGTGAAGTTTCTGCGAGGGTGTACGAGTTGGTAGACATGGGTGGCAGGTGAGGAGGACAAGGATGAGAAGGTAAATAGATGGTGCTCAGACAGGGGGAGAGGGGAGGTTGTGGGGTTAGTTAGGGGGCAGAGGCGGGTAAAGATGAGGTCTAGTGTATGTCCATCTGTGTGTGTGGCTGTGGAGGACCATTGAGAGAGGCCAAAGGATGAAGCAAGTGACAGGAGTTTGGAGGCTGTTGACTTGTTGGTTTCAGTGGAGATGTTGAAGTCACCCATTATGATGGTGGGAATGTCAACAGAGAGAAAGTGAAGAAGCCAGATGGAGAATTGGTCAAAGTGGTAGGGCCTGGTGGTCGATATATGACGGCCACTTGGAAGTTTGACAGAGAGTAGATACGGACAGAGTGCATTTTAAAGGATGAGAGGATAAAGGAGGGAGGAGGAGGAATTGGGTTGAAGGTGCAGTTGCTGGAAAGTAGAAGACCCACTCCTCCACCATGTTTGTTGCCAGTGCGAGGTGTGTGGGAGAAATGAAGTCCGCCATAGCACAGCGCAGCAGGGGAGGCTGTGTCGGAGGGTGTCAGCCATGTTTCTGTGACGCCAGGAAAGAGAGACTGCGAGAGGTAAAGAGGTCGCAAATGAAGTGGAGTTTATTACAGATGGAACGGGCATTCCAGATCGCTCCAGAGAGAGGAGGCGGTGGAGAGGGGGTCAGGGGAATGGGTTTTATGTTTAAAAGAGTGCGGCTGTTTCTTGTAGGTGTGGGATGCAAGGAGGGAGAAATAGTGGGGAATGTTAGCTGTGGAGGTCCTGGCGTGGGAGATGTGTCATCAGCTGATAGGAGAAGCAAAGAGAGAGCAAGCAGGTGGGAGAGTGAAAGTGGTCGGCTTGTTTTGTGTTTCTGTACTAGAGGTGTGAGGTATAATATCCTTTTTTTTCTTCCTGAGTAATATAGTTACCAGATGGTGGCCCCATTCTAACACATCGGGTATTCTAGAATATATATGTAGTTTATTTATAAAGATTTAAAAATAATGCAATGAATACATAAGACTTTCCCCAATCAGCGATGCGGCTTCGTTCAATATATCTGTACGTGTGAAACCTCACCAGCGATCAGTAAGGCACTGTCACACTTGGCGACGCTCCAGCGATCCCGACAAATTATATGACCTGGTAGGGATCGCTGGAGAGTCAGTGCGTGGTTGCTGGTGAAATTGTCACACTGAGCGAGATAGCTAGCGCTGGTCGGGGTACTTCTTCTGGGAGCAGCCGGGAGATGACCGTGCAGCAGGAGATGACCCGCGGCTACCGTCGGGAGATCAGCGGCTAGCGTCACTGATCTCCCGACAGTTGCAGTGGTGTGCGTGGTTCAAATCCCATGCCAATTCACGGCTGGACTGCGCCTGTCGCTGATTGGCCGGCCGCGACCAATCAGCGTGGCGGGATTTCTGTTACAGACAGACAGAATTAGATGATTATATAGTAGGATGGTTCAGTGCCAAAACATGTAGCCCTATATAATTATGAATACATATTTTAGATGAATTTACTTCCATGACTATTTTCATTATTTCTGAGCAGTACTGCTTTTAAAGTTTTTGCTGATTTTTTTTAACTTTTTTTTCTTGCTTTGGTTTAGCTTTACTAATGTGATGTCAGTGGTTATCTTTAAAGGAGTAGGGGAAACAACAGCAGCTGGCTCTTTTTGCCTAAATAAAATAACAGTGTGCCTAGTAATAAAAATATTACTATTCTTAAGGGCAGAGATACACTATGTGAGCTGCATGCGATTATCTCGCATGCACCTCGTATGAGTCCCTCAGCCTGACAGCGAGCTTTCTGAACGGGAGCGTGGAGCTGTTTGTGTTTCTATGGAGCTCCACGCTCCCGTTCAGAGAGGCAGAGGCCGGGCCGGGTGAGTCATACAAGATGCATGCGAGATACTCACATGCAGCTCGCATAGTGTGTCTCTGCCCTAACAAGGTGTCTCTAATCTGAGTCTATTTGTACTCTAAGCCTGCTTCATATACCTGCACCACGGAGCACACTATCTTTTTCCACTTTCTTCTAGTGTTTTTTAAGATCTTGGGTATCGTTACACTTTTAAAGATGTTCCACGTCCATTTGCATAATACAATGTCCGGAACCCAAAATGTAACTTTCAATATTGACACGTGAGAACAAAAGTTCTAAAAATACTCACAATCCTTTGTGGGTATAAAACAGATCTCACTATACGGATCATGAGTCTACATACACCCTAAAAACTAGACAAACCCCATTTAAATCAAAGAAAGAGTACACCTAAGCCAAGAAACAAATGAGACATGAATCATAATATGATGAAAACGCAAATTTAAAAATTGCCATCTTCCCTACATGAATCCACTTCAAATACATGGAACACTTCCTACTTAAAGCGAATCTGTCAGCAGGTTTTTGCAATCTCATCTGACTGCAACATAATATAGGCAAAGAGAAACCTAAATCCAGGGATGTATCACATAGGTTACTGGCTGATGCCATGTTCACACTATCATTAAAGAGTATATTTTCAGGAACAAAAAGCTGATTTTCTCTGCCCCTGCCCACAGCAGGCTCTATAGAGATTGTGCAATGACAGTGAGGTGTCAACCACAGCAGGGGGCGTGTCAGACTGCCGGGTGCATGACTTCCCAGTCTTGTAATGATAATCACAGTGTAATAAAGCCATTAGTTTACATAAACAATTGCACAGAGCCTAAAAAGGGAAGCACAGTTGCATTTTTTTAACCTTTGCAGCATGCTGTCCTCAGCTCACATAGCAAAAACATGCTGACAGATTTCCTTTAGAGGGATAATCTGGAAATTTTATTTTAATGACCTCTTCTTAGCAAAAGTCATTAATATCTGATTGGTGGGGATGCAGACCTAGCACCATTAAGCAGTTTCCATTGCTGGCACAGCTCCCTCAAATGCATAGTGTCCGTGGCTGGGTGCTGCATACACACCCCCTACACAAATCATTAACGCACTAGTCTAGCAAGATTTTTTTCAGCATTGGTTGGTGTTTTAAATTTAAGCTTCCTAACACCAATCGTATACCTTCCGGTGGCTTCACCTTCTATGGGCGCTGCTGTAGTCCCATAGTGAAAAAAACACTACAACGACATCATTCAAAAAATCAATCAATAAAGCTTCAAAAAGTCAAAAACGCTTACAAAAGTCTTACTATAGCCTGTTGAAGCGGAAGTCCGCGAAACGGACCGTTGCTCCCCCTGCACCTCCCTGCCCAGCACCTAAGATGTAACCCGAAAAAGCACAATAAAGCCAGTATGTAAAAAAGATCTCCTGAGTGCCGCTGTTCTCCTCACTTTTTGCTTACAAAAGTCTGATATCCATTTGCACTCAGCAGGACACAGTAGGCGCAGTGATAAAGGCAACACAAGTGCATAATACCGATGCAGCAATCACTCTCAACTGGCCACAACATGGGGGAGCTGACTGGTGGTATTTTACATGCACACTGATGAGGTTTCCATAGGGCGTTAGTCACGCATGAAAGTATGACGCAGAGTGTCATCCCACAGTGCGGTCTCGTAACTTTGGATTGGCCAGAAGTCATAAATTATATCACAAGCACTCAAAGCATAACACTGAGAACAAGAACGAGGCTCCAGCAGAGGAATACTTATGAGAGGCCTCCGGCATGCTTCATGAAAAGTGAGTTACCGGCAGGTCACTTTTCTCTGCAGACCAATCTTTACATTTAAAGCACCACTCCAATGGTACAAAAAAAAGAACCTCTGAGTGGTGTTTTAAGGGGCGTAAGTGCAGTACCCGACCTCAGACACCAAATTATTAACGGGCCTATGCAGCTCAACAACTCACTACATCCAGCACACTGCCAGTAATAGAAACAACTGATTGAGGTGTGTGCAGATCAAATATTGAGGACCTATGATAAGGAAAGGCCATCAATGGAAAAGTCCCAATTTTTCTTAGGTTGTTTTCAGAAAAAGCAGATCAGCTTTACATTAGAAAGGCGTAACACTGAATTTAGCACAGATTGTGAACACACTGCACCAAATTTACTGATAGAAAACTTGGAAGAAAGGATTTTATGCCACCCTGAGGAACATGACTACAATGCACAAGACCGTTCATGTAATGTCTCATCATCTGTGACTGGCGGACTATGACGGTCATCGGTGTCTTATCTTCTGCAAATATATATGACTCATAGAAGACGTTGCATAAAATATTACATGCACGGTATAACTCAACACAAGCGAAAAAGTCCAGAGAAAACTCATAAAAGCCGGATAAAATGTTAGGAAACGTAAATCAAATATTTACAGAAGTATTGATTTTCGTTTAGAGTTGATGGAGCTGCTGCTGCCGTCCGGCCTGATATGTACAGCTACAATGCAAACAAGCCCGCATCAAAAAGCAAACACACACCAGATATGACCGGGGGTTGTCTTCTGTCATTGCCCGATGGTCATGTTCTGCGCAGTAATTGAGAAATAATGGAAATGTAATGATTCCGAATCAATGTTTAGTATGTAATATTTCCTTAGGTTGCATTGCTAATATAATCTTAATATCATCAATAAAATTGATCTTGTTACCTTTTGCTAGGTTTTATCCTCGCTGGAGAGGTTATTTATATCTCTCTATTGTATTATTGATTAAATCACTACAGATATCTCAGATATAAGGTGATGGAGAACCTCAAAGCATTCCTGAACAATGAGCTATCTGCAATGTGACACCGAATAAAAGAAAATAACAGGTAAATGCTTTTATGGAAGGATTTAACACATTTTTATAGTTTTGCTAAGTGTAGCTATTGAAGAGAGATTGCTAAGTAAGGTTTATATCTCTAAATCACTTCAACGACTGGGACAGTCTGTAATTATAATCATAGTCACAAGTCATTACTTAATCAATACAACCAACACAGTGTTAGTACTGGTCATCATTGAATATATTGTAGCTAACATCAATCAGAAACTGTAGCACACATGTTTGAAGGGGTTGTCCAAGCCTTATTGTTGGATAGGTCATCAATAACTGATCAGTATCGGAGCGACACATGGCACCCCTGGCAACCAGGGAAAGCCGTATGTACTTAACTGTGGCTCTATGTGCTGTATAGTGGCCGTGTACTGCGCATCCATTCCCTATTGGAATCAATAGGAGGTAGTTGTGTAGCACCCAGCCGAGGCCACCATGCAGATGACAGAGCTGTGTATTTCCACTCCAAAACTGAGCACATCTGGCGCTGGGAACAGCTGATCGGTGCAGGCGGCACAAGTCGCAGGCCCATTAATCACCTATCCAAAGTATAGGCCATCCATATCAGACAAGCAGCTACAGTAGGGTTGTAAATTCAGCTCTTGAACAAAAAGGAAACACCCGCTGTATTCACAAAATTAAAGCACCAGTTTACAGTTTTTGTTTTTTTTTTCAGTGCTGGAGTTGTGCTTTTAATCTAAGGTCCCTGCTCCTACTCTCATACTCATCGTCCGGTGATTTCACCTTTTATTGGCAGCGACATCTTTTGACCACAACGTTTGACAGGCCAGAAGTTAGCAGAAATTAGGTCACAAGCTCTCGATGCAAGTCTATGGCCCCTTTCACATCTAATGCAGGGCTGCGTTTTGCTTCATTAGCATTTCTATGCGTTTTTACTGCTAAAAAGGCATCAAAACACATGCGTTTTTTCCCCCCATTGATTTTAATGGAAACGCATGTAAAAACGCATGCAAAAATGCATGTGCATTTTCAAAAACTCAAAACACATGCGTTTTTGCAAACACTGACCAAAACCTCACAAGCAACGTTTTGGTCTGCTTTTGCAAAAACGCATGTGTTTAGAAGCTGAAGATGGCAGCAGGTGAATATAATAATAGGTGCAGGGGACCTATATTAATAGCACCACTCCTGCAGTAAAGTAAAAAAGAAAATCACTAGAATGCTCCTTTAAATACCTAAAAGTTGTGACTGCAGTCTGCTAGTCCTCAAGTTCCAGGCAGAAGTCATAATCCAACCAGCAACAAGAACAGAAAACTATTCTCTACTATAAAATTTGGTTCCCTACAGGGTCACTATAAAGGCGGCGTCACAAATGTCAACCAAGGTTGCAATGTCGGAAGCGATGCCCGGGTGCACGCTCGCTTCAGACATCGCAGCCTTGGTGTCACAACATGTTGTCGGTGACGCCGCAGCGATGTGGACAGAGCCATCGCTCGCTGGGCTGGGATTAACCCATCGAGCGATCCGCAGCAATACTGCGGTATAGGCTGGATCGCCGCCAACATCGCTATTGCGGTGTCAGACGGCGCGATCCAGCCTAATCGCTGGTTGCAGATTGACAGGTTTACGTTCATCCTCGTAAACCTGTCAGCCTGCGGCCAGCAATAAATCTCAGTTGCGTCGCGCTGTCACACGGCACGAAACACTTGGTATATCACTAGCGACATCGCTAATGCGTCACTTTTCAGTGATGTCGCTCACGATATTGACACGTGTGACGCCTCCTTAACTGCTAGTCCAGTCCTTAGGGGGCAACCTGCAGGAGCCACATGCAAAAAAATGCTGGTGGATCTCCGAAAACACTGGCTCTGCCTAAAAATGTAAGATTGGTGGGTGGTCTTTGAGACCCACATAAAACCCTGATGCCCATTAGCTACAAAGAAGAGGTTGTGCATTGTCTTACTGGAAGTATCAAAATACATCAGTGATGGCCGATATTTGTTCTTGAAGAATTGTTGGCTTACCATAAGAATACTTGCTAATTTGACTTTGTTTTGGTTCAAAATATAATAACATAAAAGAGGTTATCTTATACGAGACATTTATATCCGAAGGATATGACATAAGTGTCTGATAGATGTGGGTCCTACCTCTGGCACCTGCATCTATCTCCAGAAGATGGGACCACTAATCCCCAGTCCTTTCTGGTATTCAAGTATTGGTGAGTAGAGAGGTATCAGTACATAACTACTCTCACTATTCATTGCTTTAGGACAGGGGTGGGGAACCTCAGGCACCAGGGACGCATGTGGCCCTTGATGACTTATTCTGCAGCCCCGGGCAGATTTCTGGGTACCGCAGTGCTTGAGCTGGCAGATGCCTGCAGATTAATCCAGCTCTCCAAGGATATCTATGCCCCCAGCCTCAGCCTCCCCAGTGTCGTATATGCCCCCAGCCTCTCCTATGTCTAGGGCCCTAGCAAATTGGAAAGGCAGTTGAGAAGCAACATGATCAACATCACCTAACTTTACAGACACGCCAAAGAGAAGCACGCCCGCCACCACAGCAGGGGTGAGTTGATTGTTTAACAAAATATAGCTGGGGAATTGTCAAGTTGATAATTTTGTGTGGCCCATGATGGATGGTGGAGATTTCCAAATGGCCCTTGATAGAAAAAGGTTTTTCACCCCTGATTTAGGAGATCTAAACACAGCCTGCAATATTGTCTTTGCTGTATTCAGAACTCCTATAGCAATGAGAGGAAAGAACTGGTGCATGTGCCACTTGCTCTCTATCCGCTGGTGGTCCATTGCCAGTTGGACAGGGAATTGGGGGACCCTTGTTACGAAGATATGTCCTACGGATGTGCCATAAATGACTCTTGTGCGACAAACTCTTTCGGGTACAGTATATTCTGAAAAGAATATACCGTAGATGAAGTTATTGCATCATACAATGCAATTTTGTGATAAATTAATGTAAGTGGTCCAGAGTGACGAATGGGAAATAACATAGGATAGTCTGAAGTTTTTGTATATGGAGCAAAATACTTATTAATCTTTAAGTGAATTTAATAAATTCTCCTCTTTCACTTGGTTCCAATTGCTGTTTTAGCATAAAAGTACCATACACACATATTAAATATAAAATATTGGATAATAGAAATACAGAAAAGTATATAAAGTAAAAAAAACAGGGAAATACCCCCAAATTAAATACTACAATAAAGTCTGCAATGGTCCCGTTAATCAGTAATATCTATTGATCATTTTTTGTGGCTTTTTTGGGTGTACAGATTGCAACTTTGTGGTTGAAAAAGTATAAGATTTTCATCCTTTCTGGGATTTCGTGCTACTTTTTGTGTACTCGAATGTAATATAGATCAAAATACACATCAACTTAGACAATAGCGTTTACACATCCGTACGGATCATCGAAGCAAGACTCATTCCACATAAATACTGAGCAGTTTCCGCTGTGGAACATCAGGCGACATAAAATTATGATGCATACCTCTGATTAAAATTTCAAAAGTGTTGCCTCCGTTGTCACCGCCGCATTAATGAACTAATATATCTTCAAAAGGCAGCCACAAAAGCTTCTAAAAACAAGGTGTCGTTTTGAATAAAGTTAAAACCTGGCAGATTACAACTTAATGGCTTTGAAATAATGGTGATTTTGTATTTTTCACTTGCCACCGCTGAGCTAATGGCTTCATTAAAAACCATACATTTGGTGAGGAGCGACCCACAATGAGACATCAGTCATTGTCACATAACAATAAGACACTTCAACACAATTCACATACCTGGCCGCCCGCTGCTTTATCAGACAAAAGGACAGTTTGTACATTTGCCATCAATTTTATATAACACGATATTGCAAATTCAAGCAAAATATTTAGTTGACCCAGATGGTAAGACAAAAGGGTCAACCACTATTATCATTTCAGGTAGTTTTCACCTGCTTCATTTGCATCAAGATAATACAATAATGATGGGGTTGGAGAAAGAGCTTTTCACTGCTCCAATAATGATTGCAGAGAAAAAGTAGTGCAACGCAAAAGAATGTACACACGTTGTTATTATAATTTACTATTATAGCGACATTTATTCTATGGCGCTTTACATGTGAAAAGGGCAATACGTAGACGAGTACAATAATCATGAAGAGTACAAGTCACCGACAGGTACAGGAGGAGAGAGGACCCTATCCGCGAGGGCTCACAGTCTACAAGAGATGGTTGAGGATACAGTAGGTGAGGAGAGAGGACCCTGCCTTTGAGGGTTCAAAGTCTACAAGGCATGGATGAGAATACAGTAGGTGAGGAGAGAAGACCCTGCCTGCGAGGGCTGACATTCTACAAGGGATGGGTGAAGATACATTAGGTGAGGGGAGATGACACTGCCTTTGAGGGTTCCAAGTCTACAAGGCATGGATGAGAATACAGTAGGTGAGGAGAGAGGGCCTTGCCTGCGAGGGCTCAAAGCCTCGAAGGGATGGGTGAGGATACAGTAGGTGAGGAGAGAGGATCCTGTCCGCAAAGATCACAGTCTGCAAGGGATGGGTGAGGGTATAGTAGGTGAGGGTAGAGCTGGATGTTTGGCGGTTTGGTGGACTGAGGCTCACTGCAAGTTGTAGGCTTGTCGGAAGAGGTGAGTCTTCAGGTTCCTTTTGAAGGTTTCCACAGTTGGTGAGAGTATGATGTGTTGGGGCACAGAGTTCCATAGTATGAGGGAAATCTTGTATGCAATTGTGCGAAGAGGGGAGGAGAGAAGGAGATCAGAGATTATGTGCAGGTAAGTACCAGGACACCAAGTCACAGATGCACGTAGGAGACAGGTTGCAGATGGCTTTCTATGTCATGGTTAGGGTCTTGGTAAGTAACTTGAGTCTATGGGCAATGGGAAGCCAGAGAAGAGGCATGGGAATATTGGGGGGAGAGATGGATTAATCAGGGGCAGCAGAGGTTAGGATGGATTGTAGGAGTGCAACAGTGCTAGAGGGGAGGCCAGGGAGAAGGAAGTTGCAGTAGTCAAGGCAGGAGATGATAAGGGCATGCATGAGTGTTTTTGCAAATACTTGGTCAAGGAATGTGCAGATCAAGGTAATATTCATTTTCAGTATTTGTAAAAGAAAGAATCTGAAGCAAATACTGGAGCAATAGCAGCAATATATCTTAGGAAAATATGAAAGTTTTTGATGCATTTTTCCCCTATTTATTTGGAAGGGTGAAAAACACTGCAAAAATACTGAAAGAATTTACACTGCAGATTTGAAACTGCTTCACATCTACAAGAAAAAATAGGCATAATGTGCAAAAGGTTTCAGAAATGTAATTCATTTTTCTGCTACTGTAAACCACAGTATTTTTCCGCAGTAAAAATGAGTGAGAAAACCATGGCAAAATTGCAGCTTGCTAGCATACTCTTAAGCGGAATCTGTCAGCAGGATTTTGCTGTGTAATTTGAAGACAGCTTGAATTAGGGTTAAAACACTGAATTTAACAATGTGTCACTTATCAAGATGTGTGCTATTGTTAAGTTATAATGAAGGTTTTATCACCAGGAGATTATCCCTGCTCAGACTACCTGCCTCGTGTAAAGATGTCTAACTACATCTCCTTCTTTGATAAGTTCATTGTCAATGCTTAGTTCTCAGAACTCTGCTTCATTCTATGACGAAGAACACAAATTGTGTCACAAAAAATGGACACCACACAGACCATCACCACACAACTATGCCATCCTTTTTTTAGAGATGCATTATCATTGTATAGCACATAACACTGTAAATGGTCCTGTAACGATTGTTAAATAATTAGTTGCTGAGAAAAAAGGTTGCATGTCATACGGATGACAGACGGATACTATTCAACCAAAAAAATCGGACACATGGAGTTACATACGTATGACACGAGTTCGACTTTTCTGCGTGGAAATCGGACTGATTGTTTTATACACTAGCGTATCCTAAAAGAGAATTATTAGCGAGAAGTCCGAGCATCTCGGCGGTACTCGGTGCTCGCCAAGCATCCCGAGTACCGAGTAACGGCGAGCATGCTCGCTCATCTCTAGCGATCAGTGAAAAGCACGGAGAGCACACGTACAGTATGTGAAAAACTAAAGTGTGAATGATCCATAACACCAAAAATATGTCAAAAGGTTTCAGGTTGGAGATCCCCTTTTTCCTATGATCTACCACCTATTTCTCTATAAACGGACTCTACTATAAAACAAATGAGCTAAGTCAGAACGTATTATGTGTGACACCCGCCGTCCTGAACTAGCCGCGCACTTTGAAGGCTCCTCCAGTAAGGCAGACATAAAATGTGCAGCAGGTTTCCTAGTTATAACATGGTAATGTGATGTTAGTTACATGTTTAATTAAGAGCACAATGATAATGAGCAGAGTTGCACATTTACTGTACACCAAAGCAGCAGGTTGTAAATTGAGTGTAAGCCCAAGATGATCTGCCTGACAGCAACATTAATGCTGCAAAAACTAAACCTATTATAATTACTGTCAGTGTCTGTCAGCAGGAACTACCGCACTACTGTTTACAATATGGGTATGTCACATCCACAGGCCTTGTCGCTGAACCCGTAATCCAGATTCGTAAATTACACTTCATGCTCGCTTTTATTAAGATTATAATTACACATATATTATCCTTTATACACATTAGAGCATGTCTGCGTTTTTACCACCCAGTGCAACACATGACCCAATATAATTGTATTGCATGTCAAATAATGAACATACTATACATATTGTCTTCTGGGAGAATTAACAACCTCTCAATACGGTACTAGAAAGCATCCCTGATCCCCAGAAATGCCAATATGAAAGCACCACATAAGCGGGATTTTTCTTCTACCACTGGAGTGGCGCTTTAAATGTAAGCCGGTATCTTCACGTCTTATTGACTTCACTTCAGTCCCGCAGTATTGTCTTGTGGCCATAACATCTGACTGACCGGAAATCAGAACTTGCATCCCAAAAGCTTAATGTATGTCAGTGCAAGAAGGCCAGAACGAAGCTCATAGAGATGTATTGAGTTGTGATCTCCGGTGCGCTCCATGAAATACTGGAGCTGGCGGCAGGTCACAAATCTCCGCAGACCGACAAGACTGCCACCGGAAAAAGGTGAAGCTGAAGGAAGGCGAGTATCCAACATGGGCCAGGGCATTTACATTTGAAGTACCACTCTCAGCAGTGCAATAAAAGAACACACCAATTTTCTCCTCCCTTTCTCATGAGTCATAACTTTCATATTTTTTGTTTGACACCGCCGCCTCCCCTCCTCTCCTTGGCTGCCCACATGCTCATCTGAGGGTTTCTGCTTCTTGGGCCCGTGCACGCCACACAGACCTTCCAGGAGTGTGCTTAATGGGGAAGCTGCGCTCCTGGCCTACTTTTAAAGGGCCAGCACACATTTTGACTTGGAAGTGCCCCATAGCCTATGGCTGAGAGACTCTAGGTATTTAAGGCATCCTCCCATTTCGAGGTGCCTGAGTAACGTCTTTAGATAGTAAGTAGCCTTCCTTCAGTCTACCTACGGTAGTTGTCAGGTCCCGTCTGCCCTGTGTCTGTTACCTGTACCTCTGCCTGCCTTACCATAGCTGACCTCACCTGCCTTGCCCATTGTACCCATCTAGCTTTTTTGTCCTATCTGCTACTGCCATCCCTGTATCACCTGCCTGTCCATTACCTGTACCTGTGCCTGCCGGTTGAAGCCTGACCCCTGGAGTCAGCTGCCGTGGAACAGAGATCGACTGGAGCTGCACCTGTCTGCTACCTTACTCGGTGTTCACTCAGGTTTGCTCCCCCAGGTGGTGAGCGGTGCCGCAGTCCAGTGGGTCCCCACCCAGATGCTCACCGTCCCTCGGCGTGCATAACAATATAATAACATGAATGGTGTCATTCAAAAGAACAATTCATCCTGCAACGAACAAGCTTATTCCACGGCCATAAAATAAACAATGTTAAAAATTTTAAGGCTCTTGGAAAAAGGGGAGGCAAAAACAAAAATGAAAAAATGGAAAATGACCATGGCGTGAAAGGGTTAAGTATTTCCCAGTAGCTCCGTTTCATACATTTTGTAACTACTGCATGATGTTTATAAACACAAATACAGATCAGGCTCATTCCAGAAACCAATCTGACCTCTTTATATCACGAAGCGGGAATGAATCCAGACATTATGCTTTGAATTAATTGCGCTGCTGTCATTGGGCAGATCTATTCTCAGGAAGAAATAAGGAAAAAAAGAAAGAAAACAATTCTGACTAGAAGCTGAATTTGATCCCTGACAACTATGTTTGGATTCTTTCCGTGAAACTGACCCTCTGTAGTTTTTTGTGACTCAGGCATGCCGTGAGACAACTATCACTTAAAAGATTCATCTTTCTTTCCAGTCTGCCTGCCAGAGTTGCTTAAGACATGGTAGAAGAATGCTCTTTTCTTTAACCACTTATAAAAATACAATAAGTAAATGAAACTTGAAACAATACATACATTTGTAAAACTATACATGGAAGAGGTATCTTGTGCTTATAGTTATTATATGTGCCGTACGTTAAAAAACAAACAAACAAGAGAAGCTAATTGGATACCTAAACCTAAGTGGTTGAAGCCATAGGGACATAATATATATGTGGCGCCCCACAATTCTGGTCGCCACAAAGGGGTACTGCACTCAATAACAGGGTGTGGTATCTCAGTCCAAAAGGAAAAAGGGATAGTGAACCCTGGCCCCACCAAACACATCCACACACCCTAGGACCCAGGGGACCATGGGCGAACCCAGGGGGAGGGCCCAGTCAACAAGGGAAGAACAGACAGTGGGAAGTTAGTTAGTTAGTGGGAAGCAAGTCAGTAGTGAGTAGTGAGGAAGCCAAGTGTGCAGGCGAGCGCAGACAGAGAGAACTCCAGGGGTACAGGCGGAGTGAGAACAGCCTAGGCACCCAGAACCGGGGACTAAGAGAGTCAGATGGAGGGGTTGGTCAAGAACCAGGGAACCGGCCCTGAGCATGGCGCGGACGCTGTAAGCCCGAACCACTGAACTGGAGGCCACGCAAACTCTAGGAGTGGTGGCCGAAACCCGACACACCTGCTGAGAAGGCAGCTGAACTAGGGTTAGGGAACAGGTACCAGTTGCTCAACAAGACCTGTGGCTGCTAGATCGGGGCACTGCATGCCGAGGCACTGACAGGTGAGGTGAAGAGGTAGCACTGGGAGAGTGACCAGAGAGCGGAGAGGCACACGAAGGGGTCTGGCGCAAGCTATCCCAATTCCTTGCGGACAGACCAAATTGGACTTGGTAGAGAGAAGCGCCCAGTGGCCAATTGCACGTGAAGGGAGTAAACCAGGTGCAAAATTCCAACACTGTGTGAGACTCTGTTATTCCCCGCATGCGGAGCTGCCAATTGCCACAGCAGACAATGAAAAGAGGCCCAGAGTGAATCTGGCCTGACAAAGCCATCGCAATTACACACATCTGCCATGGGGTTCCTGCTCCACCTACGGGGAGCAATGACATCAGGCTGCCATACCAACATTCCCGGAGGTCTGACCTGCAGCGTCAGTGCATACTGACCGAAAATCGTAGGTAGGTGACGTCACAAACAATTCCCCTATAAACTTTAACCCCATCTTACACTCCTTAACCCAATATCCCCCACCAGAGCACTGACTTCCCCAGGGTCACAGTAGCCGGGTCTTGACCCCTGTGACTCCCCCGGCAGGACTCACAGCCCGGTTCTGAGTACCCCACAGCCCCGAGAGTGGGTGAGTCATATAATCATTCCAGATCTTTGCCCGATGTAAAGATGCCCAATGATTAGTGATGGGCAGTCCGGCTCTTTTTTGTGATTCGGCTCACTTGGCTCTGCTGACCAAAAAGAGAAGAATCTTTTCAATCCTAAACGGACCTCTATTAAATATGTGTTCACTCCAGGTGAGAAAATATTTAAGATGATGTTAATGAGCAGAAACTATGCCCACCCACAGACGAAACTTTGCCAATTTGCAGTTAGCCAGTTATACTGACGATTGGGGGATATGCTTTGGTTGGGTGCTAAACACTGGACGCCATGCCCAGTGAAAGATATTAAGAGAATTAGCGGCTCTCACTCTTGTGTGTTGGCTTCCATCGCTCACAGCAGGGAGCCGACTCTGTCTCAGATCGTTTATGAACAACCCCTCACTAACGTTGATCAAACGACAAATAAATGAGCAAATGTTCAGTTAATTGCATCTGTTATGATGACATAAAAATCATTGCTCTAGGCAGCACATCCACTTGTATGGTGATAAATCATATCTGAACACACACACAATGATTGCACCACAAAAGTGAAAGCAAATAAACACCTTGTTATATCATTGATCAGAGTTCATAAAAAGTAAATTATATCAGTCCATGGAAATGGCCTTAAATACAAACAAGCAGCTAACCTTAGATTTTAGCTTCAATTCCCTCTGTCTTCTTGCTTTACCAACTGCAATAAGGTCCAACATTGTTCCAATACTCAGTAGGATTTTCTAGAAACTATTACATGAGTTAAAAATGTACCAGTGTCTGAATCGAATATTCCTCCCCGTGCCATGTAGATGATGTTATCATCTTGTACCAATTTGTAGTATAGGACCCATAGAAACGTCTGAATCTACCGGTATGTCTACTCTGTATTGTAATTCACATGAAATCTGTGGCATATTTCATGGTATATTTTATTACATGGATGACCTTCTCTAGAAACGTTGCCTCTAAGGATGCCTATCTTGTCTCACAAAGGTACCATACAGTCGCACACAAAGTTCCTACAAATCTGTTATAGAGAATTATATGGACTTCATGTCTTGTTGTACTGTCTTAGTGCACTCAAGACAGCGCAAGGTTGAATCCCCATAAACACCAGAAAGCTGACAAGTGTCTACCCCCAACACTCTAATACTTCAGAATGCTTGGCTTGATTGTCTGCTCTATTAAAGAGTTGCTGCCAGGTTCCTCTGACAGCTGCTTATTTCCTGGAGAAAAAAAGAATCAGCCGTTGGAAATACAAAAGGCCAGGTCTTTTTCTCCCCTAAGATCATCTGTTGCGGAAGAGTTGGGAGGCCCACATACATATTAGACTGTTGGCAAACCTTGAAGATATCAATGGGTTTTGCCATCTTTAGTGTAATGTGTATGGAGATGTAGCAGAAAATATGTATTTTTAGGGGAGTTGAGACAGCAACAGTTAATTGACATTTGCCAGAGGTCATAACCTATATTACCTTGAGCAGAAAGGTAGCCTTACTGGTCACAGGGTCTCAGACCCCAGGTGGTCTTTCTAAGAATACAAAGCCTCACACCTCTGGCAGGCTTCAAAGTGGAGCAACAAATGGCTAACTATGGTAGCATATGGCATTCCATATTGGCTGTGGGAAAGAAAATGTTTTAAGACAAAGAACATTTGAAATAATATATTCATTCCTGGAGTGGCTATAGTCCATTCACAGGCCAGGGATTATAATGATAAAATTACAAGGCTGTGCTAGAAACTCAGCCTTTGCTCAAACCTTTAAAAAGGTTGACAAGCTATGAGGTTTTTGATTCACAGATTGGGGGTTAGCCGAGCTGATTGTGATCCATATTTTCATCCTCCCCCAGGAAAGCAAAATAACATTGGATTCGAAAATATAAGTATCGCTGTAATTTTCTCCTATTATATTTTATAACTGCTTTGCATATCTGTATGTCCATTTTAATTTTATTTTGTATACCTTGTTATTGTAAGCATTGTAACTTTTTATATTACAGCATTAAACTTCAATAAGTTTGAACTTTATATGCCCTAAAAGAATTCATAACCCTAGAAAGTGTGTGATCCTGTTGATTGTCTGACAATATTAGCTGCAGGACTCATCACCCTGTATGTCCGGTGAGTGGTGGCAGCTTGTTGTGAAGCTGGGGTGTGTGGTCTGTGTCGGGGTGTGATTTATGCTCACTTTCAGCATAGGACAGAGGTTAAGTGCTGGATTGAGTGAGGGGAGATGGATTAACCATTGCTTGCGCAACCCCAAATCACGTGCTGAGACGCGGGTACGTGACAGGAGACAAAAAGGAGTTCATCCAGCACCAGGTATCTTAAAAGAAAGAAACCTGGTGCTGGATGAATTTTCTATTGAGTGTATGAATGGTTGAAGCCAACCACTCCTTCCGGGCACCTGTGGTTTATCACATAATGGTGAGGCACTACCTTCCATTTTCATTTTCCCTACCTTGTCTGAATATAATACGTATGGAGACCTTTATGCTTTGACACCTCATATTTTTCCATTTAACTGCTTTGGTATGATCCTATTTCCATCAGAATTTTAAAGAGGTTGTTCAGGTTTGGGATAAAGAGACTACAGACTTTTCAATACTCAAAGTGTATGCAATGCGGATTGTCACGATTCTCCAGTGATGGCAGCGATTTGCATACTTGTGGTCACATTCAAACTGAATGTGTGCAGCCTAGCTCAATGCACGTAAATTGAGTGAGGCTAAGCACAGTAAATCGCGGACAGAACCGGAGACTCCTGTCAGTGGGTGGTGCGCACGTTGTGAGGATTAAGAAGTCTGCAGTCACATACAGCAACTGCCGATTTTTTATCTAAAAACTAAACAATAATTTTAAAGGATTACTCCCTCCTGGCAACATTGGCCCATGTAATACTGGCACAGAGAACCTTGTTACAGGTGACAGTGAATAAGATTTTTGTTTTCAATCTGAACTAAAGAATTAAACTTTGAAACAAATGATTCTCTGGGCATGAAAAACTCCATTGAGACACAATGTCCACCAATTGTGGCCATTCAACACATTTTTTGGCCACTAAAACAAGTCCAAGTTTTTGCGCTGTTCGGCCATACTTGGCTTAGCCTATGATTACACTTAAAATCATGGTCGCCATCCAAATTCTATTTTTAATTTGAAGAATAAAACCAAATTTATTGCAGAACTACCTCCACACTTATAAAGCCCATTTCACAACCAACTGAAAACTCGGTAACAAAATCTGCATGTGTCTGTCCAGCCCCCGTTAATTATAACTGTCCTCATTAACAGAAATCTCCACTAAAAAGCAATTGCGCACTTCTTCCAATTACAGCAAAGCCCTAAAAATATTGTTGCTATCCTAAATAAAGTTTCCTGCATGCCTCTATTTAATGAATTAGATTAGTGCTGCGGCAACTGGCGCGGACAGAAAATATATTGTAACGATCAGCCCGTGTGCATGACAAAGAAAGAAATGTACTATGCATAATTCAGAGATTTCCCCGCTCAGATTTTATTACCGTACCCTGTGTATCGTACAATAGGATTTTATGCTTTTCTTTGTTTAAAAAACACATCCCACTCAGTCTTTATTACCGTATTTCATGTACCTCTAATTTCACAAATGATTGCAAATATAAAAGGCGAGATAAATAGTACTGCGCGACTTAGGTTGTAAATCCAAGAAAGAGGCAAATTAAAATGATGAAAGTGACCATTTTACATATAATTAGTTCTTATTGGGATTTGCGTGTCTGCTTCCAGCGGCATTGTCTGCTTCAGTTTAACCGCCCAGATTAACCCTTTCCGCACACATTCTTGACCTTCAGACACGGGGATACATCATCGATGTGGTGGCGCATTTAATTTATGTCATACGCTCACCAGTGATTCTAAAGGCTTTGTAAATCATAGAAGACCAGACATCCTCTGCGCGAATGAAAAATGAAGGAGCTGGCCGCCTCATTTATTCCACATTCTGGCAAAGATTCATTTTTCAGATTTTAGGGGTTTTTTTTTTATGTTTTTCTTAGGGAAAAATGGAGAGTTGTAAAATCAACTTAAAGCTAGAATTTCCCGGGGCTGATTTTAACATGACATACCATCTCAAATGAACTCTAAACAGATTGCAACGTGCACGCTCCGAGTTTACACTGTTTGCACCGCAAGCTTTAAGCACAAAACACTGTCTTAGTCAACACACCACTAGCGGGGCTCTCGCGAAGGATTTCAAACAGGAAGCCCCAACTACAAGTTTTTGAAGTAAGTTTTGGTTGACAAGCTTAATGAATGCCAGCTGCACTGCAGGTGGCTACAAACATGACTTGTAGGAAACATTTACAAGAATCTCAATCTTTCGTAGATTTTGTTTTCTTTAAACAGACAGCCACGCCAGGACAATATTAACAATGGCTATCAGTGCAGCAGATTTTTAGAATGTGTGCTCATTGCTTACATCCCTGCACAATATCTCCTGCTTGCTCTGTGTGCTGCTACTACTGTTTATACATAATAGCATTATTTAAAGGGAAACAACCAACATGATTTTAATATAAAGTAAAGACAATGCCATACAGGCGCAGGGATGGTGAACTAAATCAAATTACATTTTTGGACTACAAGACACACTTTTTCCCCCAAAATTTGTGGGGGAAGTGAAGGCTGCGTCTTATTATCCGATATACTGTACGGATGTCTAGCTGCGGCAGGGGGAGGGGGCGGTGGCAGTGGTGCGAGTCACCGGAGGCAGTAGCAGGCTGTAGGAGCGACTGCTGGTGACCACGTGTGTCCACTGTATAAGGTAATTTAATATTCACCTCTCCCCCCGCCCATCACCTCTCAGCACTGAAGACAGCACTGGGAGATGAACAGGAGAATGGGTGAAGAGAGGGGGTCACCGGAGGCAGTAGCAGGCTGTAGGAGCGACTGCTGGTGACCATGTGTGGCCGTTGTGTAAGGTAATTTTATATTCACCACATCCCCCGACAGTCACCCCTCAGTACTGAAGCCGGCACTGAGAGGTGGCCAGGAGAATGGGTGGAGGGGGCCACTGAAGGCAGAAGCAGGCTGTAGGAGTGAATGCCAATGACCACATGTGCATGCTGTTTAAGGTCATTATATATTCACCTCTCCCCCCGCCCATCACCTCTCAGCACTGAAGACAGCACTGAGAGGTGGCCAGGAGAATGGGTGGAGAGAGGGGGCCAACGGAGGCAGTAGCAGGCTATAGGAGTGAATGCCAATGACCACATGTGCATGCTGTTTAAGGTCATTATATATTCACCTCTCCCCCGCCCATCACCTCTCAGCACTGAAGACAGCACTGAGAGGTGGCCAGGAGAATGGGTGGAGAGAGATGGCCACCGGAGGCAGTAGCAGGCTATAGGAGTGAATGCCAATGACCACATGTGCATGCTATTTAAGGTCATTTAATATTCACCTCTCACCCCTCCAGTCACCTCTCAGCACAGAATGGTAGACAGGAGAATGGGTGGAGAGAGTTGAATATTAAATTAAGTTAAACAGCTGACCACGTGGTCACCCTGCAACCACGGGCGGTGTGTGTGCAAATTCACTGCTTCCCACACACCATCATTGGTGTGGAAGCAGTGAATATCCAGGCACAGAAGATTATACTCACCATCCATTTCACCCCCACTACATCACATCCTCCTGTCTTCTTTTGCCGGGAGCTGGCAGCGTGTGTGAAGTGGGGCGCATGACGGTAGAAAAAGTAGAATAAAATGATGCCCAAACACTTTGGAGTTTCAGAGAAAATATATTTTAACCCTTTACGACTCATGGCATGCTTGGTACATCATGGGCCAGCACCCTCACTTTAATACGTGATCTCACCCTCTGAGCTCGCATTGTTCTCTGACACATCAGCTGATCCCATCAGCGAACATGTGCCGCTAACAGCCTATGTTAACCCCTTAGATCGCGCTGTCAAAATACTAACAGTGCAGTCTAAGGTGAAGCAGCAAGGATCGCACTGGATCCCACTGCCATCAGCAACCCCATGACATGATCACAGGTTGTTGATGTGTTGACATGACAATGCAGGGTCAGCTGATGACTTCTCGCACTGTCATAACTCACTTCCTGTCACCGATGTCAGAAAATGATCATTTCTGCTGTTCATAGCCGTGGATCTTCACAGCTGTGAACAGCAGGGGCTATCCAACACGGCAGTGCTTGGGCACCCTAAGGGACCAAGTAAAGTATAGAAAAAGTGAAAAAGGGTTAAAAAATGTAAAAAAAAAAAAGCCTAAAAGTTAAAATCACCCCCTCTTTTACCAAATTGAAAATAAAACAATAATTTTTAAAAACACACATATTTACGTACGTACCATTTAGAAATGCCCGACCTATCAAAATATAAAATCAATTAAGGCTGCTTTCGCATCAGCGTTTTGCGCTGATCGCGGCAGTTGCGGTGAAAAAAACGCAACTGCCGCGATTACCGCATAACGGCCGCGATCGTGGCACACTTGCGACAGGTGCGGCCGCGAAAAAAACGCGGCATACCGTGCGGCGCTTAGTAACCCGATGTTTACCATGGATATGAGCTCCCAGCATAGGATGCAAGGCGCTGGGAGCTCGTTCATCGTTGGTCTGCCGGTGTTACATGCAGCGATGCTGCGTGTCCACCGGCCGACCAGCGATAGATTTGTGAACATGTTCACAAATCTGAGATCAAACAATCAAGCGATTTTTCAAAGAAATATCGCTTGATTACACGCAGCGACGCACAAACGATATCGCTTAAGCGATCAAAAAAGCAGGTCGCTTAAGTGATATCGTTCAGTAAATTGATGTGTGACGTGGCCCTAAATAATGACTTTTTAAAGTTTTCTGCAATGTATGTAAATTCAAACTTACAGGTCTGATGGCTGTTCTCACTCGTCCGCACCTCATTGCCTCTTCAGTCTTCCCCGCCTCTTCTTTCCTCTATGCGCGTCCTCTTTTGTCTTCCCAGTCTCGTCTTTGGAACCTGTGCAGATTCCTTTATGCTTGTGTAGGCACCCTGAGTTCTGCCCTGCTGCGGGAAAAGCTTCTGACTGTTTTGTACATGTATAGCAGGCACCACATCCTGCCCTGTTTTGAGTTCTGCTTTATTTAGACAGCAGGATTGGGAATCTAGCACCTGCGCACTAGCAGTAATACACTGCACAGTCATGCTGTTTGCTCTGCCTGCATTAGGGCAGAGCTAAGGGCGCAGGCACTAGATTCCCAACCCTGCTGTCTGCATAAAGCAGAACACAAAACAGAGTGGAATCTACGCTACAAGCAGGCGCAATACAGTCAGAGGCTCTGCCTGCAGCACGGCAGAGCTCAGGATGCCTGCTCGAAGATAAAGGAATCTGCGCAGGCGCCAAAGGCGAGACTGGGAAGAGAGAAGAGGAAGTGCTCAGAAGAAAGAAGAGGCGGAGGAAGACCGAAGAGGCAATGAGGTCCAGATGAGTGAGAAGACTCATCAGACCTGTAAGTAATTTACATACATGACAGGTTCACTTTGTAAAAAAAAAGAAGAGGATAAACCTAAGGGAAAAAAATAATTTTATTAATGTAAAAAAAGTTGCTTCTGTATTACTATATATACTATAAAATATATCTCCACTTCCAGGTATCCTCAATATTACCGTCCATTTGAAACAAAATGCAGCCAAGGGTAACGTCAACCAAAGGGTGAAGGTGCTGGTGTGTGTTTTCCTTTAAGCAGAGAGTTTTCCTTCTGTCCTTTAAACAACCCCGGTACTAACAAGAATCATTTCTCTACCAGCGCTGTTCTTCAAAATCAGCTTGAACATTTCTTTCGGCAGTATAATTTCTAGCAATTAATGTGAAGCAATATCAAGGGAATTTTATTTCTAATTTTCTGAATGCAAATTAATATGAAATCGCTTATCTGACACTGAGCAGTTGATAGGATCTAAACTTTGAGCTTCTCCTTTAGACATTTCTGTTGCAATCTGACTAATGGATCTCCCACGGGAGCACCTGAAGACACACGACTAGATATAGAATATGGAGACTTAGCCATGTCAATCATACTATAGCCTTTCCATGGAAAAATCTTTCTTATTTCTATGTAGCTATGTATAAATCTATGGCTTTTCACAAGTAATTTGTGAAGGGTGTAGACAAAATACTATTTGAAATTATGCTCCGTATCAGTTATGCTGTTGCTTTTTACACATAGTTCATGCCAAGGTCTTGTATACCTATTGTGACGCGAGTCACTACAGTAATAACTAATCTCTGATGTGCAGAAAAAACTGTAATAATGGACAGTAAATATAATAATATTACTACTTACTGGTAGTAAAGAAAGGTCAAAACAACAGGTCCAGGAAATGGCGCAGTAACAGCTAGGGATATCTAGAAGCGAAGTCCAATTCAAGCCTTAAAGGGAACCAACCACCCCAAATGACCCCCCCGGACTGTTAATATGTGTCCCTACACCCAGCACACACATTTGGGGCAATCGTTTTTGCTAGAAAAACTGTTTAGTAGAAGCTAAGATATAGCTTTATAAACTTTAAAACATGTGGCCGACTGGGTGTTACCTAGCTTGTCCTCCTGCAGTGTTCGTGCCTGTCAGCCTCCTCTCCCCCCCTCCCTTCAGTAAAGCCGTGCAATTTCAGCCTCTCAGGTTTCAGCCTTTCAAGTGATCCTAAACCCAGAAACTGACCCCCCCTTATCTTTAGACCTGTCCCTGCACCCCCTCTTATCATTCCTAGCCATCCCTTTTGCAGAAAAAATCACTTTTGTAAAGTAAGAGAAAAGGTTATATTACTTTGTCCTGTGTTTCTGTGGAAGCTGCAAATGCCCCGCCTGTCTGCTGCTGCCTGGTAATTATGAACGCCCCTCTCTGCTTCTAAGAGCCTGGTCGCGTCATGAAAGGGGCGGGGCTAAATTGTGTCATGCCGGAGCCCCGCCCCCTTTCATGACGCGACCAGGCTCTTAGAAGCAGAGAGGGGCGTTCATAATTACCAGGCAGCAGCAGACAGGCGGGGCATTTGCGGCTTCCACAGAAACACAGGACAAAGTAATATAACCTTTTCTCTTACTTTACAAAAGCGATTTTTTCTGCAAAAGGGATGGCTAGGAATGATAAGAGGGGGTGCAGGGACAGGTCTAAAGTTAAGGGGGGGTCAGTTTCTGGGTTTAGGATCACTTGAAAGGCTGAAACCTGAGAGGCTGAAAGGGCAGGGCTTTACTGAAGGGAGGGGGGAGAGGAGGCTGACAGGCACATGAACACTGCAGGAGGACAAGCTAGGTAACACCCAGTCGGCCACATGTTTTAAAGTTTATAAAGCTATATCTTAGCTTCTACTAAACAGTTTTTTTAGCAAAAACGATTGCCCCAAATGTGTGTGCTGGGTGTAGGGACACATATTAACAGTCCAGGGGGGTCATTTGGGGTGGTTGGTTCCCTTTAAGTCAGGAAACCAGAGGGACAAAACAGAATACAGAGGAACAGGCAGAAAAAGGAATCAGGTCACAAGCAGAGAGTCAAGTCCAAGTAAGGTAACTAATCAGGCAGGGTCTGGCTCAGAGCACAGAGAGATCAATCCTACACATCCAAGGGCAAATGTACAATTGACACAGAATAGGGCAGCAAGCTTGCTTAAGTAGAGTTCTAATCAAGTGAGCTGGAATGCAGGTGATCTGCAGTACAGGGCCAGCTCAGACTGACAATCCCCACAACAACCTAGTAAAGGACAAAGATAGTGTGGAGATTATGACACCTATTCATTTGTCCAATAAGTCTTTATAATTTGATGTTATTATATGCTGCATCAATAATAATGAGGTCCTGTTTAAATTGTCCAGATTCAATGTAATTCGAAAAGTGTCATCAGTAGTGATGGGCGAATCCTAAATTACTCGGAATCGCTTGACTCTAGCGAGTCCGAGCACAGGACACGCTACTCGTTGCGAGTCTAGCGAGTCCAATGTTAATGAATAGGGAAGCGAGTAATAGCGAGTAGTGTGAGATTTACAAATCACAGATGTGTCTCGGAAGCTTCAGCCTGAAGTAATCCTAGTTTTGTCATTTATTTGCATTGGACTCGTTTACTTTGTAAGTAATCGCTGGGAAACTCGCACAGATAAGAGTCCTGTCTGCTCTGTGTGCTGGCTGCCAGCTCCAGGGTCCTAGAGCCCGCCTGCTGCCTGATGTAGCAGAGCTGAGATTGTTCTCAGTCTGCTCATTCCCTGTGTACAGACATGAATGTCTGTGCACAGAGATGATGTAGCAGAGCTGAGATTGTTCTCAGTCTGCTCATTCCCTGTGCATAGACATCTGTATCTATGCACAGGGGATGTAGCAGAGAGGACATCGCGTTTTGGACTGCGTCGGACGGAAGAGGATTTTTTTAATTAAAGATGGAGTCCCTAATGGCTTTTTTTTATTTCTAATAAAAAATTTTCTTAGTGTTGTGTTTTTTTTAAAACAATTTAATAGAAATTCATGGCGGTCATGTCTAATATTGGCGTGACCGCCATAAATTTCGGGCTTAGGGCCAGCTGATAATACAAAGCTGGCCCTAACCTCTTTATTACCCAGCGTGCCACCGCTGCCAGGGCAGCTGGAAGAGCGGGGTTCAGCGCCAGAGGATGGCGCTTCAATGAACGCGCCATCTTCTGGGACGGCTGCGGGCTGCAATTTGCAGCGGGGGGTGCCCAGAAAGCTCGGGCATCCCTGCGCTGCGGATTCCAGCCCCCAGCTGCTTAGCTGTACCTGGCTAGACATAGAAATTGCGCGGAGCCCCACGCATTTTTTTTAAATTATTTCATGAAATTCTGAGATTCTGACTCTGACTCTGAGACTCTGACTCTGAGACTCTGACTCTGAAATTCATGAAATAATTAAAAAAAAAATGCGTGGGGCTCCGCGCAATTTCTATGTCTAGCCAGGTACAGCTAAGCAGCTGGGGGCTGGAATCCGCAGCGCAGGGATGCCCAAGCTTTCTGGGCACCCCCCGCTGCAAATTGCAGCCCGCAGCCGCCCCAGAAGATGGCGCGTTCATTGAAGCGCCATCCTCTGGCGCTGAACCCCGCTCTTCCAGCGGCCCTGGTGGCGGTGGCACGCTGGGTAATAAAGGGGTTAATACCAGCTTTGTTATACAAGCTGGTATTAAGCCCGAGATTCTTAATGTCAGGCCACGTTTGACCCAGCCACTAAGAATCTCCAATAAAGGGTTAAAAAAACACAACACAGAGAAAAATTTTTATTTGAAATAAAAAAAAGCCATTAGGGACTCCAACTTTAATTAAAAAAATCCTCTTCCGTCCGACGTAGTCCAAAACGCGATGTCCTCTCTGCTACATCCCCTGTGCATAGATATAGATGTCTATGCACAGGGAATGAGCAGACTGAGAACAATCTCAGCACTGCTACATCATCTCTGTGAGCAGGCGGGCTCTAGGACCCTGGAGCTGCACAGAGCAGACAGCTGGACTCGGCTCGCAAAGAAACAGCAGTTACTTTGCGAGTTTCCCTGCTATCACTGGCACAGTAGCCGAGTCTAATGCAAACAATGGCAATCCTAGTTTTGTCAGCGTTTCTGACAAAACTAGGATTGATATTGATTTGCATTGGACTCGTGCGAGTAATCACTGGGAAACTCGCAGAGTACCGAGTCCTGCGAGTCCCTTACTACTCGCCGAGTAACGAGTCCTAGCGAGTAGATTCGCCCATCCCTAGTCATCAGCAAAATCCCTACATCTGTCTTACTTCAATAGTTAAAGTAATTGTCCAACTTAAAGGGAACCAACTAGCAAGATTTAAGGTTATAAAGTGAAGCCAGAACCTTACAGGCTCTGGGATGTTGAATGCCATCATACCTTTACTTCAATGATTCCATGTTTCCATGTCTGATTGCCGAGAAAAGTGTCAAAGCTCCTAGAAAACAGGGCAGCAGATGATTGATGTGTACAGCACTGCAACACTATGAGCATGCCTTTCAACTGTAAGCCAAACCCTCCCCCCTCCCTCTCATCTGTACTTTCAGTTTCAGTACTTTTAGATGAGAGGGAGGGGTGGAGGGTTTGGCTTACAGGGGTGAGAGTAATAAAGTAAAACAAATACTGACTCAGTGCTGCATACATTAATCACCTGCTGTCCTGTTTTCCAGGAGTTTTAAGGCACTATTCTCTGCAACCAAACATAGAATCATTCAAGTAAAGGTATGATTGCATTCAGCATCCCAGTGCCTGTAAGGGCCGCTTTACACACACCAACTTCTGTGACCAACTTCTGAACAGATCTCTGGTTGCAGTGAAATCATGGACACATTGTTCCATTTGTACACAGCCACAAAATGGAGCAATGTGTCCATGATTTCACTGCAACCAGAGATCTGTTCAGAAGTTGGTCACAGAAGTTGGTGTGTGTAAAGCTGCCATAAGGCTCTGGCTTTACTTTATAGCCCTAAATGCTGCTGATTTGTCTTCTTTGTGTTGAATGGAAACAAAGTAAATTTGATTGGCTGCAGCTGTTGGGTGAGTGAAAGATGCCTGTGATGTTATAGACTGTTCCAGTTATACCCAATGCATTAACCTTAGCGGTAACCGAAGAACTGGACTGCTATAGTCTGTACAACCCTTTTATATAGTCATTACTGTTTCAACAAACTTTACATACATCCATACAACAAGCAAATATAAGACATTTTGTAATGAATCTTATTACCAAAAATGTCTCTCCATTTGTGAGACAATTTACATTAAAAACTGCAATCTTTTTGGATATCTTTTTGTATCCCTTTCCTGTTTTATACAGTCCAACAATTTTTTCCTGTTGATCCGGTGACAATTCTTTTTCTTTCCCCATGACTCACAATCCAGAAACGTCAGTGGCTGGATGAAAGATGCAAGAGTCTGTCTGGATCCCAGAAACTCACTCAGCTTTTATGCACACACACTGATACAAGCAAACAGGTGTCAGGTGAGGATGTTACCTTTATTAGCCATTTAAACCCTTTTGTGTAAACCTCTGTGCATGTCATCAGGCCAAAATCGCCAGGGTATGTGAGCATTTGATCAGGGTCATTTGGATGGTTTTAGTTGTCATTATGATTTCAAAAGAGAAAACACAGTAGTTTGACAAATAATGGCTTCACCCAAAGACTAACCATGAGTGGGAAATGTTTTTGTGTTATCATTCATATTCTCTGAAAAAAGGCCAAGAAAGCAAAAAATCTGCCAGGGTGTGTAAACCTTTGAGTACAACCGTACCTTATAAGTCATAAAATAGCCAAAAATTATGAGGATTCTGTAAACGCATGAACAGGTTATTCTGAAATGTCAACAAAAATTACAAGTATTCTTAAAGTTGTTCTATAATGACTCAGAGTTAAGATCTGGCGTAACAAATGGCCTTAAGCGGTGCAGTTACAGTAATGTCATCACTGAGTTTCTAAATGGTCACGTGACACTGTAATGTCATGTGAGCACTTCAGTCTATCGGCAGCCACTGACAGGCCGCAGCCTACAGAGTTCCATCACAAGGAGCATTTTTGTCTTATAAAAACTGTGAAAGCTGCAGCCAATGAGCTTGAGCTGATAGCAGCACCAGTCCTGTGATATGTCATCTGCAGGAGGGAAGCAGCTCCAACATCCATAGAATGGTGCCGGTCTAGAAAGTATGTGTTGTTTTTTTTGTTTTTTTATTTTATCTGGGCCACATCTAAGCTGAGGGTTGCCTTGTAGTAGTTATCCACTAAAAGGGTTATCCCTTTTAATGATTTCAGCACGAGTAGTCTGAACATCAGTGTGGTAGTAATAATTCTGTGATACATGATACAAGGTCTAAAGATTTCTGGGTTAATGCAATTAAACCTTAAAGGGGTTGTCCACTTCTAGGACAATCCCTTTTGATTCTACATGACTCTACCAGGTAAAATAAAAAAGCCTGCACTCACCTCCCAGGCTGAAACCGTCCCATCAGTCTCAATAATCAAGTTTCCAGGCCTCACATGACGTCATTCCAACCCTACATCTAATCCCCACCCACTTCTGTCTCCCTGCCTTCAGACAAAATAGTTCATTAACAGGAAGTGTCCTTGAGGCTGGTGCTCACTTCCTGTTGATTGCTCCTGTGTCCGAAGGTGGGGAGACAGAAGTCGACGGGGATGATATCGCACAGTCATGTGAGCCATGGGAGCATGATTATTGATACTGCTGGAACGGTTCCAGCATGGGAGGTGAATGTAGGCTTTATATTTTTATCTGGGTTAAACCCCTTTCATCCCTTCCCAACCTATGACGTTGTACAATGTCATGGGCGGTAAGGGGTGTTTGATGTGAGCTCCGGAGCGGAGCTCACATCAAAGCCCCAACATCTCAGCTGATGTCATCAGCTGAGATGTCAGGGTAACAGGACCGATCAGATCCGGCATCTGATCGGTGCTGTTAACCCCTTGGATCCCGCTGTCGATCACTGACAGCGGGATCCAAGGAGGCCGCAGCGGGGAACGCGCTGTTCCCCGCCTGCATCGGAGATCCCACGATAGTATTATAGGATCTCCGGCACTCACGTGACAGGCCGGAGTCCAGCCTACACCCCGAATGCTGTCAATGAGCACTTCCGGGTTGTGGCTGGCAAGCGCTGCCAACCACAACAACTCCGTGATTCTGAGAGATACAGATGAGCTGCAGCTCATCTGTATCTCCCAGAAGCGATCGGACTGTGCAGCAAGTTGCCTCTTAACGGGATAGTGTAAAAATAATTAATAAAAAAAATAACGTTTTTAAAAACCTGTAAAAAAAAAAAAAAAAAAAGTTCAAATCACCCCCCTTTTCCCCATTCACTATAAAAGTATTAACAAAATAAAAAAATTACACACGTTTGGTATTGCCGCGTTCAGAATCGCCCGATCTATCAACATATAAAATCAATTAATGAGAGCCATAAACTGCGTAACGGAAAAAATGGTCCAAACGGCAAAATAACATTTTTTTAGTAGCTGCAACATTGCTATAAAATGCGATAATGGGCGATCAAAACGGCGCATCCACCCAAAAATGGTATCATTAGAAAGGTAAGCTCAAAACGCAAAAAATAAGCTGTCATACATCCCCAGATCCTGAAAAATGAGGACGCTTTGGGTCACAACACATGGCGCAAAAAGTGTGTTTTGTTTTTTTCCCAAACATCTGAATCTTTTTTCACCACTTAGATACCAGTAAAGATATACATGTTTGGTATCTACGAACTCGTACCGACCCGAGGCATCTCCCCGTCAAGTCAAGTTTTACCATATAGTGAACATGGCAGCTAAAAAACACAAAAAACAAACGTGTGATTGCACTTTTTTTTGCAATTTCACTGCACTTGGAATTTGTTTGCAATTTACTTGTATACTATATGGTAAAATAAATGATAGCATCTGAAAGTACAACTCGTCCCGCAAAAAACATGCCGTCATATGTCTATATTGACAGAAAAATAAAAAAGTTATGGCTCTTGGAAGCAGGGGAACAAAAAACGAAAATGAAAAACGAAAAATTCCAGGGTCATGAAGGGGTTAAATGGTGATTGTCGTTTTCATTTTTATGTTATAAATCAATAGTAGACACTCAAATAGTAACACTCAAATTAGCTCCTTTGTCCTCCTGGACTGAGCTCTGCCTCTATCTCCTCCCTGTCCCTCCCTGATACAATAAAAGTTTGTCAGTAGCAACTGCCATCTTTATTTCAGTAATATAATAATTTGTGTTCACTGGCTACAGATTTCACACACAAATTTTAAGAATGAATCAATCTAGAAGAAGAAAGAAGCAGATTTGTCTGATGAGATATATTACAAAGTTGCTTCTTTTCATGTGTACTACTGATTTATGAAGTTAAAATTAAAATGACAGTTACACTTTAAGTTACTGTCTATTCAAATATTGGGCGTAGTGCAATAAGGTTTCATCATTTACTTACACATTCCGTGCCATTACTACGAGCTGCCATGTTTGCTTTTACTCATTTCTCCTTCAAGACTGAGCAATTCATGCAAAGGCCTTTATATACCCATGTCTGGGGATTACACGTAAGCAAACAAAACCTGCAGCCTGCAGACACATTGCAGGTCACTGACAGTGAATTTGAAGTTCCAGGTTCTCAAGAAAAAAAGTTCAACTTGTTTTGTATTAAACTTGTCTTTAAGTCTGTAACGCATATTTCTTCTACAATGTTTCTTGACAGGCTCTTAGGCAGAAAACATAATCGCTAACTGATGCAGTCAGTATTGTAGATCTGGAGTGCCTCACCCTCTTAATAAATCCGCAGCCAAGTTAAACATAATGTAATACAACTGCTATAATAAAAAGAGCAAAAATGTCATATCACTTTTTTTTTTACAATATATTTACAGAGATTAAATAAAATGTACTGTATGTTGAAGGCAACAAAAGACATACGATTATGGATCTCGGATGTCAATGATGAGCTCTCATACTTCAGTAACCAACAATTTCAATCTCAAAATTGGATTTGAAATACATTTATAACAATAAAATTAAACTTATTTTCCAAATTTTCTGAAATAGTTTGCTTCAAAGCCATATAATACACTGCTATGGTACATTAAAGGCCCCTTTACACGCTGAGACTTTCCAGCGATCCCACCAGGCCGGGATCGTTGGAAAGTCTCTATGCAGTCGCTGGTGAGCTGTCAAACAGGCAGACTCACCAGCGACCAGTCAGCAGCGACATCGCTGGTAACCAGGGTAAACAATGAGTAACTAAGCAGCGCACTATGCTTAGTTACCCGGTGTTTACCCTTGTTACCAGCGTCCTCCCACTTACAGGCTGGGCTAAACCAGGGTAAACACCAGGTAACTAAGCAGAGCGCACTGCTTAGCTACCTGATATTTATCCTGGTTACCAGTGCCCAGCATCTAATGTGCGCCGCTGTTCATTGGCTGGGAGGTCGCTGATCGTTGGTCTCTCGCTCTCACACACAGCAATGCGTGATAACCAGCAGGAGACCAAGGACCAAAAAAATGGTCCTGAATGATTTGTAGCGATCAGCGACCACAAAGCAGGGGCCAGGTCGCTGATGCGTGTCACACATAGCGACATCGCTGGAGAGGTTACTGTTATGTCACACATCCTGCGATATCGCTAGCGATGTTGCAGTGTGTGAATTACCCTTAATGGAAGTAATGACATGCAACTGTAAAAATTGGCACTTATCCACTGCTATCTACCTATTAGTCCAATTGTACATAACACATTTAAAGGGAACCTGTCAACCACCCCTCAATGACCTATTAAACTAAAAGAGCCACCTTCAGCAGCGCCTATGCTGCATTTTGTGAAGGTGGCTCTTATTCCCCTTCACCCCCAGGACACCATAATAAGGACTTTATTATTATTATTATTATTTATTTATCTAGCGCCATTATGTTCCATGGCGCTTTACATGAGGATGAGGGAGACAAGAACAAGTACACTAAATCTAGGCGATCAGGACATACAGGTACAGGAGGGGCAGGGACCCTGTACTCAAGGGCTCACAGTCTAAGAATTTATAAGAAATTACTTTAGGTCCGAGAGGTACACTCCTCTCCCTGGACCTGAATGCCTCACTGATGTTACTCCTCGTCCTTGAGGGGACCCTCCTCCTCTCCTCCTTGAGACTTTGTCAGCGCGTGCGCAGATCCCTCAGTTCTCGAGCATGCTCCGTGAGCTCTACCCAAGAGCTGAGGTCACATGATGTTGGAATATTGTGCCTGCATAAAACGCAGGCACCAGATCCCGCCATGTGTGGTCTTATGTTTTATGCAGACTGCGAGGCTGGGAACCTGGCACCTGCGCTAACAGCATGACTGCGCCTGTTCACTCCTCACCAGATTCCCACAAGTTACACAAGTCAAAAGCAAGCCAATCAAGAGGTAGTATAAAGTTAGACTAGAGAGACTAAAGCTACACCAAGTTTAAGTGTATCATCCAGCATGAACAACCATGAAATATTTTACAGATCCCTCCTGATTCTAAGGTGTCCAACTTTAAAGCACCACTCCAGTTTTTTTTATTTTACGCAAGAAGGATTTCAATGGCACACGACCTTCATAAAACAGCTATATTTATTTCAAATTTTAAAAGTTCATTAGAAGCCAAATCTAACTGAGCAAGACGACGGTCTGTTCCCCCTTTTTTTTATTTTACTGCTGGAGTACTGCTTCTAATCTAAGCCCCCTGCTTCTGATTTTACGCTCAATCTCCGCTATCTTCATCTTCTATCCACACTGCGTCTGTCGGTCTTCTGAAATTTGTGACCTGTCGACTGCTTCAGTGTTTTATCATGAGAGCAGGAGGTCACTCATCAATGCAAGTCTATGAGTACCTTATTGTGGCTCCATAGACTTGTGTAGAGTGCTTATGACATACGATCGCACCATGAGACCAGAGCGGCATCAGTAAAAGGTGCAGATACCAGAGAGTGAGTATATTACTAGGAGCAGGGACCTTTGATTAAAAGCACCATTGAAGTGGTATTGCTGGAGTTTCAGTAGACCTAATATGTTGGTCAATTTCTCTCAATGAGGGCTCCTGCATAAGTCAGTGATTTTTCTCATACATAAAAAATGGTCCAAAATTCAGTGCCATTGATAAAGAGCCATCAAAGTTAGAAAGAAAAACTGAAGGTTTTGCGAGCTTCTCCTATCAGTCAGTGAAAAGCATAGATGGCATCCGAGTGCTGTTTGAATTATCTTTTTTCACGGATCTATAGACTTGCATTGGGAAGTCTGATCCCACATTCAGATCAATATTAGACAAGTCTCCATGCATTGTTCTGAAGAGAAAAAAATTGGGACGTGTAAATTACCCTATAGATTAGGATCCCAAACTTTCTTACCTCAAGTAATTCAAATATGAGAGAGGGAGGCGAGGCACATCCAGAGGCCCCAAAGACTGACATTCATCTCCTGCCTTCTTAAAAAGTGACAACTTGAGCCCCCAATATCATATGATAATCATATCGACAAGACTTATCTTGACTTGCTAAATTCACTTGTATTGGGCAAGACCGCAAACGTATAGACTGCAAAGTCCTGCTATTGGCATCGGGATCAGAGAATTTTGACATCATGCACACTGTGACTGCAGACTTGTACCCCAAGACCGGAAAACCCCTATCATGTATATCTTCTGCTTAAAGACTAGTGTATAAGTATCCAGATCTGCTCTTTTGTGAGGGATATGCTCAGGGCTGTGGAATTGGTAAGCTAAACCATTGACTCTGACTCCTAAATTTCCCTGAATCCAACTGAGACTACAACTCCATGACTCCAATTCTCTCATACACGGCTCGCATTTAGGTAATAAATTTATTGTACACTAGTACAATGTGAACATCAGACTTTAATCATTATTATGATAGAATAATCATACTATTGAGATACAACATAATAATTAATAATAGTAATATTCAGCACATTTTGCATTGAACTACTGAACCAATTCATTATATATTAAGGTTTCAAAGTTGGTCCACTTTACACTGTCTCCAACTCCAACTCCGCAACTCTGACTCCGCAGCCCTGGCTAAGCTGGATACCTGCTCTTCATGGCGGTTTGCTAGACCTAGTGCAACAAGCTGGCAGACAGCCGTGACCACACATAATGAGTCCGTGAGCCACATATTACTCCCGAGTCACAGGTTCAGAACCCTTGATATTGACTATTGCAGACACAAGGAGTGCTATTCAAGAAAAACATGGATAACAATATTTCAAGAAAAACTGATGTTTCCATGAGGCCTGACTATTGTGGTTGTGCACCACTATAGGGTTGTAGCACTCCACGACTGTGCAAACTGTGGTGTCTCTGATGAATCAGGCAGCTCCATACATTTCTCTCAAAAGCAAATGTAAGACGACAGCTCCTGCTGGTTACCAGTGTGCGACAGACGTATTTGCTTACGTCTAGCCTGCTGCCTGCAGGTGAACATAGAATGATAGAATTAATGAAAGTAACGTAACTTCACATTTTACCTAACAGATATATGGATAATATGCATCAAGCACAAAGTAACGTTGATGTGACCCGCATAAAGGAATCAGATACGGTATATTCCTGAGCTTTTAGCTACACAATATAAATGATTAGATTGTGTTTTATTCCTCATACAATTGTTTTATGACAGGCAGAAGCTAGTAAAAAAGATTCAGTTCTTTACAGAATGAAATTAACAAGGGCCGATAAACTCGCAGTTTTAGTGCGCCATTTCATCCGGAATGACTAATGCTCTATTTGTATTAAGCTTAAATGCCGTTTTGGAAAACAATGAAATAAATCAAATGATGTTCTTCATATAATCTTGAAAGATGGATCCCATTAGATTTCCGCCAAGCATACTTGTTGGTTACAATCATTGACCAGAATGCTTATAAATTAATCAGCTGAGGTAACTCCGGCCAAGCTGTCATCATTTTTTGTAACTAATCTACATTTTAAATTCACTTAAACTTTTCAAACCCTTTGGAACAGGTTCATCAATTCTCCACGCTCCAGACGGAAGGGAAAATGCTTCGAATACAGAGCTTTTACAATGGTTTTCCCTTGTGACTTTTGAATAAGGCTTGGAAGTGAAACCGCATGCCTCAATATGTTAGCATTGAAGAATTGTATGTTTTATAACGAGTATAAATTAAATTGCATAAACTATGCAAACTTATACTTGACTGTTATGACACTGTACATATAACACACACATGCAGAGCATAGCGGCCACGTATAACTCGCCTTTGACATTTTAAACAAGAATTTCATAAACTTGGATGAAGGTGAGCCTCTACCTTAAAGAATATTTCTGAAAAGTCTCATTTACAGGATCCTCGGGGGAGGTGCACAGGATAAGGGTTGTTTTGTGTCAGCCAATCCCTGAAGACCAGCAACAGCCATAACACACTGTATTAGTTTCGCATGATCTGTAAAGCACTTCATTTTTTTCTATGTAACTTATTGCTTCATTTAGGGATTTGTCATGATTTTTTCAGCCCATAGATAATAATTGCTTGAGTTTGCTATTTGAAAGGTATGGCTAATCTAAACGGGCTTAGAGTTCTTCTGGTTTAGAGGTACCCAGGCTTACAGGCTTATAAATTGGGATATTGTATTATCCATAATTCCATATTAATCTCTTCTGGAAGCAGAAAGGAAAACCACAGGGGATATATTTCCGATGACTACCCTGTAGTCCATGAACAGGTTACAGACGTTTCTTTAAGACAGGCTAAAGCCATAGGAAAGCTGTAGCCCCAATAAATGAAAGTCTACAGAATGTTAATAGGCTCCAGAGTAAATTATGGAAACATTTTTTCCCTATATAGCTGTCCATCTGTAGCTTAACTTTGTGAGACAGTAAATTTATTATACTCTGTATTAGAGGTCGTCTTGACTAAATTTTATGATAAAGAGTTTTACAATATATCCCAATAAAAAAAATTCTTACTGATCATGTGATTCAGGAAATAGTACTATGGCCTATTCTTAAACATTATAGAAAACGAGCTGTACATTTAAAAAGAATCTGTCTGATTTTTTGCTATGCAAGCTGAGGACAGTACGCTGTAAGGGTTAAAAAAACATAAATTAACTGTGCCTCTAATCAGTCTGTGTGCTATTATTTATGTAATCTAAGTGTTTTATTACCTGGTGACTACCATTACAGGACTACTTGGTCTCCCACAGGGCAGTCCAAAACGTCCCCTGCTGTGATTGACAACTGTCAACGTGCAATCTCTATTTAGAGCCTAGTGTGGGTGGTGAAAGGTATCTCAGGTCTGCTGTGTTTCTAAAACTAAATGCTCTCATTGTGTCGGAACGGCTGCAGCCAGTAATCTATGTGATACATCGTTGGATCCAGGGTTTCTTTTTCTACATTATGTTTCTGTCAGATGAGGTAGCAAAATGCTGTTACAGATTCCCTATGTGATCTGTCCCAACCTGCTTCTACTCACAAGGTACACGTCACAACAATAACAACACATACCGTACATTGGCCATTTGTGGTATTGAGACTCCACAGCACATGCACCGCTAATAGGGATAACAGATCACGTATATGTAGAGAACGGCAGAGGTTTTGCGTCCTGTACATACAGCGCTTGGACACAAAAGATGAGCTGGGCGGTAACAACCCTGACAAGGATTTGTTGGAAATGTAGTTTGTTGCAGACTGTTATAGGTTTGAGAAGCCTACAGAAAGATTGTGCCAGAATACATCAAGCAGCACACAATGACAAAGCTTACATAAAGCAATAAAACTTCATTAGATATAGAGTAGTACATTAAACATTTTTACTAGAGATGTAATTACGTGCACTATGCTATGGTGATAATTTGTATATCAATCCCATACCACTTCTTTAAAGGGAACCTGACCTCGCAAAATATGCCCCCAGCCTCTATATACCTGTCCCTGCACCATGTTAATAGATTTCTAGCCATCCTTTTGTGCTTGAAAATCGATATAGTAAACTTTAGAAAAGTTGTTATGATACCTTATAATCTGCGGCTTCTCATTATTTGAGAAGCCGCAAAAGGCGTTCCTTTCTGGGCCTCCCCGACTCCTGCTTGTTACTTATTCACGCCACTATGGGCATGCTACAGAGCAGGGACAGTGCTCGTCATGTAAGGGGCGGTAAAGCCGATATGATGCTAATCGCGTCATATCCGGCTTTACCACGTCAGTACACCCATTAGGGTGTACTGCCGACCTCACGATGCCGAGTGTGCATGTGCGATGGGTGTACTGACGTGGTAAAGCCAGATTTGACGCGATTAGCATCATATCGGCTTTACCGCCCCTTACATGGCGAGAACTGTCCCTGCTCTAGGGGCGTGAATAAATAACAAGCAGGCGGCGGGGAGGCCCAGCAAGGAACGCCTTTTGCGGCTTCTCAAATAACGAGAAGCCGCAGATTAAAAGGTATCATAACAACTTTTCTTAAATTTACTATATCAATTTTCAAGCACAAAGGGATGGCTAGAAATCTATTAACATGGTGCAGGGACAGGTATATAGAGGCTGGGGGCATATTTTGCGAGGTCAGGTTCCCTTTAACTTCTCATGGTCTGTTGAATAGCAAAACTGGTCATTTGGAACAACTCATCCTCTCATACAGCTTCCACCTCACTTTTGTTAGGAGAAAAAAAGACTGAAGGTCTCCAAAGTTTAGAACAATACAGAAGTTTAGTCACAAAAACATGTGCAACATATCAATGACCAAGAGGTCCCTCCAAGAACAAGAACAGTAATCTTGGGAGTTTGCAGTCATGGTTGCCCATTCATTTAGTGGATGATATGTTACACCATACATTTTCCCTTCTCCTCTTCATCCTCTGCCTGACTGTTAGACAACTACCTCCAGTAGGATCCTCCATATCAGCACTGTCAGGAGAAAGTCAAAAAGATTGTTATGTTAAAGCACTACTCCAGTGGCGGTTTTTCTTTAAGCACTGGAGTGATGCTTTAAATCTATGTCCCCTGCCCCTGTTCCTGTACTATGAACATTTATTTTTTATTTTTAACCATTCCTTTATTTTGTTTCAATTTAGCAATGTATGTAGATACACTGCTAAAGAGCATGAGCATGCTCAGCACACTAAAACCGAATCCGGGAAACAATCCTGTTTTTTCCTGGATCTGGCACCCATAGACTCCCATGCTATGTGCGCCAGATCACCCCAGATTCACTTCGGTCCGGTTTGGTCTGGTTTTTTCACCGGAGCCCAAAATCCGGGAAAAAACAGGACAGAAATGAATCCAGGACTGAATTGTCAAAATGGGATGGCCATTTATGACCAATCCGACATTAGGGATACATGGAAAGCTAAAACAGATCCTGTTCCATCCTTTTCAAAACGGACAGAACAGGATCCCAAAAAACATGGTGTGAAGCCAGCCTTAGTTTTAGGAACATGTAAGAAAACTTGTAGACTGAAAAGCAGCGGGAAAGTAGAACAAGCTTTTGTTTAGGTCACACCTCTTTCTCATTAAACCCACAACTTATTACTTTTGTTTTCATTGATGTGTGTCAAGAACTCAATGTCCTGTTGTAGATTCCTAGCGATGATTGCTGAAATTCACACCGTTCAGACTTTTTGAAATGACCTTCATTTATTGAAAGTATAATAAATTCTGATTCTATAAAATGTGTATAATGATTAGAATAAACAGGTAAAACATCACTGAAAACCAAAGAATACATAAAAGTAACCGAAAAACGTAACTGCTCTACACCTCTATATAAGCTGCACACGTATTCTCTCCTTCACCAGACACCATTTTTGACTCGCCTTTATCCAAGAGTTTTAATGATGTGTTTTCAATGGTGCTATGGATTTATGAGATAGGAAATATATTTATATGAGTGACTTTATTACCTGCTCTTGTTTTAATATGAATGTGTAACTCTTAATCAAATGCATGTCCAACTATGTAATGTTTGCAAGTGTAGTGTACTCTTTTGAGACTTAGCACAATCCCCTTACTATAACTTTCTGCGCTTTATATCCCACATTTTATTTACAGCACTAATAAAAAATAAGCAGAATGACTGTAGTCTAAAACCTGCCAACTTCCCAGATGTATCTGGGATTATTTTCTATCACTGATGCGTGCCGTGAGCTCGGCTGACATCAGAAATGCATGATGGATTTCACTGTTTCAGACATAATATCAATACTAATGTATTGGTATTACATGAGAGCTAATCTGATAAGACGCAAAGCAGGTAATCACTTCATAGCCTGCATCTATAAAATAGGAAATGTTATATGATCTCCCATTTAGAGACATAAATCTAAGCTCATTTACCAATTTGTTAAAGTCAGTTGCCACCTGTATAGAAGCATGTATATATTAGATAATTGCATAAATGTGAGTCCTTAGTAAAGCTGATCTCACAAGTCTGTTTTTATCATGATTATCAATGTGTTAAACCAATTTCTAGATCAGATTCTCACCATAGTTTGGTCAGTGTAGTGACCCGGTCGAGACTATGTTTGCCCCCTTAAGTACCCCTGGCCTGGACCCTTTACACTGCATCTCACATTCTAGCTACCCCTTCACTGTTATCAGATATGTCCTTTCATTTGGATCCATGTATTTTTTCAGGTACTTTCTCATTTGTTGCACCATCTGCTGGTGGAATGTATACTTCTAGTGTTGTCAGAACCTGACATGTAAATAGGGCTCGAGGGGTGGAGCCAGCGGTGTAACTAGACTTCAAGGCGCCCGGGGCAAAGATCTATTCTGGCGCCCCCCCCTCCCCCAGTGGGTTAGCCGTCAGCTTTCAGCACCGCCGCCCCTGCAGGTTGAGGAGCTGGGGGGGGGGGGTGCTGTCAGTCTCAGTGGGCCCACTTAACACATGCTGGATATATATATAACATAGTATATATACAGTGCCTACAAGTAGTCTTCAACCCCCTGCAGATTTAGGTGGTTTGATAAGATGCAAATAAGTTAGAGCCTTCAAACTGCAAACGAGAGTAGGATTTATTAACAGAAGCATAAATCTTACAAACCTAAAAGTTATGTTGCTCAGTTGAATTTTAATAAATTTTAAACATAAAATTGTGGGTCAATTTTTATTCAACCCCTAGGTTTAATATTTTGTGGAATAACCCTTGTTTGCAATTACAGCTAATAATCGTCTTTTATAAGACCTGATCAGGCCGGTACAGGTCTCTGGAGTTATCTTGGCCCACTCCTCCATGCAGATCTTCTCCAAGTTATCTAGGTTCTTTGGGTGTCTCATGTGGACTTTAATCTTGAGCTCCTTCCACAAGTTTTCAATTGGGTTAAGGTCAGGAGACTGACTAGGCCACTCCATCACCTTGATTTTTTCCCTCTTGAACCAGGCCTTGGTTTTCTTGGCTGTGTGCTTTGGGTCGTTGTCTTGTTGGAAGATGAAATTACGACCCATCTTAAGATCCTTGATGGAGGAGCGGAGGTTCTTGGCCAAAATCTCCAGGTAGGCCGTGCTATCCATCTTCCCATGGATGCGGACCAGATGGCCAGGCCCCTTGGCTGAGAAACAGCCCCACAGCATGATGCTGCCACCACCATGCTTGACTGTAGGGATGGTATTCTTGGGGTCGTATGCAGTGCCATCCAGTCTCCAAACGTCACGTGTGTGGTTGGCACCAAAGATCTCGATCTTGGTCTCATCAGACCATAGAACCTTGAACCAGTCTGTCTCAGAGTCCTCCAAGTGATCATGAGCAAACTGTAGACGAGCCTTGACATGACGCTTTGAAAGTAAAGGTACCTTACGGGCTCATCTGGAACGGAGACCATTGCGGTGGAGTACGTTACTTATGGTATTGACTGAAACCAATGTCCCCACTGCCATGAGATCTTCCCGGAGCTTCTTCCTTGTTGTCCTTGGGTTAGCCTTGACTCTTCGGACAAGCCTGGCCTCGGCACGGGAGGAAACTTTCAAAGGCTGTCTAGGCCGTGGAAGGCTAACAGTAGTTCCATAAGCCTTCCACTTCCGGATGATGCTCCCAACAGTGGACACAGGTAGGCCCAACTCCTTGGAAAGGGTTTTGTACCCCTTGCCAGCCTTGTGACCCTCCACGATCTTGTCGCTGATGGCCTTGGAATGCTCCTTTGTCTTTCCCATGTTGACCATGTATGAGTGCTGTTCACAAGTTTGGGGAGGGTCTTAAATAGTCAGAAAAGGCTGGCAAAAGAGATAATTAATCCACACATGTGAAGCTCATTGTTCTTTGTGCCTACTACTTCTTAATACTTTAGGGGGACCAAACAGAATGCTGGTGGTTTGAGGGGTTGAATAATAAATGACCCTCTGAATTAACTTTTAACGCTTTAAAAAAAAAAAAAAAATGTAAAAAATCTTTTTGGCTGCAGTGCATTTCCCACTTCCAGGCTGATCTACAGTCCAAATGTCACAATGCCAAGTTAATTCCGCATGTGTCAACCAGCTAAATCTGCAGGGGGTTGAAGACTACTTGTAGGCACTGTATATATTCATATGTATAACAGGCTGTGGACCATAAGATTACTATTATATTGTGCCCCCGGAATGCCATCATACTGCTATTTTATGCCCCAGGCTCAGCCTGCACCACCTCCACACACTGACCTCTGAGGCGGTGCTGGGCTCCGGTGTATGCAGTGCCGATGTCTGGCTGTGGAACACAGAGGAGAGGAGATGAGGATGGGTGACGAGTGTCTTCTGTGCGTTCCACACACCGCCCGCAGGAAGAGGAAGTGAGGGGACGGAACGGGGACCCTCTTCTATGCGGTCCACAGTGTGGAACGCCCGCAGCAGTGGAAGTGACAGCCTGGAAGCGGGGGCTGGCAGCCGGCGGCCGCAAATAATTAAGTGTGCACTATACCATACCGCGCCTGTAAGAGATAATAAATAATACTGGCGCGGGGCGGGCCTTGTTTGAGGAGCGGGGGGGGGGCTGTGGGGTGCCGCCGGCGCCCCCCTCTGAGTTGCGCCCGGGGCAAAGGATCCGGCTGCACCCCCCTAGATACGCCCCTGGGTGGAGCTGCTTCTAGCTTCAGTCTAGACAAGCAGAAAAATCCCCAGTCCTGGCCCAGACTCCTGAGGGAACAGATGCATTTTACCACAAGACCTCCTACAGACCCCAAGGCCCAAGATATTCCTCTGACTTCTCCAGCCAGGAAGACTAAAGGCTTTTAACCCTGTATCTTCAATGTCCAGACTGTTATTTGCTCCAAGTGTATTTTTGCATGTGATGTGATGAGCTGAGAAAGAACCACAGGATTCCAAGGTCTTGATAAACATCTACTCTTCTGCTATTATGCCACCAAAAGACTGTGAACCTTCCTATAACAGCATATAGACACTCCATCTAAATAATCTGTGCTCTTAAGGCTCCTTTACACGCTGAGACTTTCTAGCGATCCCACCAGTGATCCGACCTGGCCGGGATCGCTGGAAAGTCTCTCTGCAGTCGATGGTGAGCTGTCAAACAGGCAGACTCACCAGCGACCAGTCAGCAGCTACATCACTGCTAACCAGGGTAAACACTGGGTAACTAAGCAGTACGCTCTGGCTGGGCTAAGTGGGAGGACACTGATAACCAGGATCAAGACCGTGTAATTAAGCAGCGTGCGCTGCTTAGTTACCCAGTGTTTACCCTTGTTACCAGCGTCTTCTCGCTTACAGGCTGGGCTAAGCGGGAGGATGCTGGTAACCAGAGTAAACACCAGGTAACTAAGCCGCACATGCTGCTTAGTTTCCCGGTGTTCACCCTGGTTACCAGTGCCCAGCATCTAATGTGCAACGCTGTGCATTGGCTGGGAGGTCGCTGATCGTTGGTCTCTCGCTGTCACACACAGCGATATGTGCTGACCAGCGGGAGACCATCGGCCAAAAAATGGTCCTGAACGATTTGTAGCGATCAGCGACCTCAAAGCAGGGGCCAGTTCGCTGTTTCATGTCACACACCTGTGACCTTTCAGCGATATCGCTAGCAATGTTGCAGTGTAAGAAGTACCCTTTACAGCCCCAGAACCCCAATTGCATGGTAATATTCAACTGTGAACTGTACTTGCTGTGGCCTATCTACGTGAACTGTGAAGTATATACTCCATGTTGCATTTCTCCATTCCTGCGTTAGTAAACATGACTGTTATCCCCGAGACCTGTGTCTGTGGTCATTCAATCCGCTGCAGACGCTGCGTGTGGGTGGATAGCAATCAGCCTGATCATTACAGTCAGTATGTCCATTTTTACCTTTAGTGTTTCATCAGTAGTGATTATCAATAATATTAAAACTCAATCTGGCAGACTTTGTCAAATTTTTCCAAAAAATTGGATTTCCAAAAAATGGATTCACCAATTGCTAGTGCTACAAAGCCTCTTATTGTACTGAAAAGACATGTACAACCCTCTAAGGTCTTCAAGAACAGTATAGAACACTTTTAAAGCCTTTTAAAAGGATTATCCACTACTAGGATAACCCCCTCTGAATCCACTTGTTTACCGTAAGTAAAATAGATCCAGTACTCACCTCCATTTCTGCTTCTGTTATAGCGCTGTTGGTAACTGCGGTTCAGGGGCTCACGTGATATTGTGACGCCACGCGACCCCATGTCCAATCACTGCTGGCATCCTCCCCACCTGCAGACCACATGAGCCATCAACAAAATGGGAGCACTGCGACTACCACACATATCCTGTTATGGCTCTTATATTCGAAGATGGAGAAAGAAGTCAGTGGTGAGTAGACATGAGGCTCATGGAACATCACAATGTCATGTGAGTCCTGACCCGCAGTTACTGACTGCGCTGGAACGGCGGCTGAAAAGGAGGTGAGTACAGAGTCTATTATTTTACCTGCAGGAATCAAGTGGATTCAGAAGAGGTTGTCTTAGTGATGGACAATCCCTTTAAAGGGAACCAGTCAGGTCATTTACGCCCCCAAACCTATCACTACCTGTCCCTGCAGCTTACTAATACTTTCCTAAGCATCCCTGTCTGACCTAACTGAAATATAATGGTTGTAAAATGTTATTTATAACTTACATTTTGCCCCATTGTCTAGACATGTGGGTGACAGGTGGGCAGTCTCTCTGCCTCCATGTCTCTCCTCGCTCCATGGTATAACGTCCCGGTGGGCATGATAATCTAATCCACAAGCGCGGTCCTGAGTTTGAAATGTGCGGGTGTCTTCTTCCTAGTATGACGCTCTGCACGTAATTTCCGGTCCGGTGTATTGTGGTGGATTATCGGGTGTACTGGCCAGCTTCTGAATAGCACTGCACATGCTCCGGAGTTGGCCAGTATAACAAATACACCCCTACACTGTGCAGGACTGGAAATGACACGCAATGGTGCATCGTACCAGGAAGAAGCCGAATTCTGAATTACATTATCACACCCACCAGGACATGATATCACAGAGAGAGGAGAGACATGGAGACTGAGAGACTGCCCACCCGTCACCCACAGGTCTAGACAATGGGGCAAAATATAAGTTATCAACAACATTTTTACAACCATTATACTTCACATTTAGCTCAGACAGGGATGTTTAGGAATGTAGTAGGAAGCTGCAGGGACAGGTATAGGTTAGGTGGCATAAATTACCTGAAAGGTTCCCTTTAATGTAAACACCGCCTTAGTAATGTCAAATTGACCTCAACATATAAAGCCAAGGCTAAATAGATGGTAGCTGTTTTTCACTGCTGTCCTGTCCCACCAATTGTAAGTATTTTTATGCTAATATTAGTTTTGTGTGAAAATTTTATTTATGTATCCGACAAAGAATAAATCAAGAAAATAAAGACGTATGGTGAAAGCCACTTTGTTACATTCTATGTGGACTATAACGGGGTGTGAGAGTGCATTAGCCTCCTTACTATGAAGAGTACTCAGTACCCATGGTAGTTGTAGTAGAAGCATAGCTACGTATAACATGTTAGTGTAACCGTGTATTGGCGACCCTCTAGTTGCCAGGTTGAAGACTACTCCTCTGTTGCCCAAGAAGTATTAATAATAATTATGGACGCTCTTGGGGGTGGGATTTAGTCCATAAAAAGGAGCTTGCATGGTGATTAAGAAGGAGAGTCTCCTGATAGGGGAGAAAGCATCCACAGGAACTTCAGACCATGCATTAAATTCGGCCTTGCCACAGACTCCAGTTGTCCACATATGGATTGCAAGCACAGAGCTTGGTAAGCAGGAAGATTTGACCTTACAGCGGAGGAACACTGTAGGCATGGCCCCGACTGTCTCTACCCAGATCGTCATGGAAAAGACTGGGTCAAATCCTGCAGGGACTGGACAAGTGCTCAGCCAAGAGCCGGAATGCTGAGTGTAGTAGACCCAAGCTTGGAATTACTGGAAAGGGGGTAGCAGTCTGCTCCAAAAGAGCATAATTGTAAAGAATCCCAAAAATGTAACATTGAAAAATTGTGCCCGTGTTTCACAAGACCATTTGAGTTAAGAACTCTTGTTTGATACGAATGACTGTCTGTGTACTTTGTCCCTCATCGAGGGCAACGGCAAACTGAACTTTTCAATTGGGAAGCCAGTCGGGATAAGCAATGCGGCGGGCCCTAGCCTGACTACCTAGTCCCCGTGCCACTGGCACCTCGACATGGTCGAAGATCTGAATATATCTTTTAATCGTAATTCTATGAGATTAAGTAGAATGGTTTACTTTACAATAAACAACACCTTCCTTGCAAATGTGCTGTTTCTAACATTGCAGCTCAGCTCCTATTTCTTGAACTGACATCACTTGCAATACCAGACAAAACCTACGGATAAAAGTGGTGCTGTTTCTACATTTAAAAGCTCTTTCTAACCACATACCAAACCTTTTGACATACATGCAAAAATAGAGCTTCGTTTTATCATCCTATTATAGAACACACTCAATTGCTTTCTACACAAATTAATATTGAGTTTTGCATTTAATACCCTTTTATTTGTAAATGCCTTATTCCAAGTTTTCAATCTCTTCTCCTTATGACCATTCTCATCCAGGATAGATGTGTTTTCCAGATGTCTGCTAGATGATATTGGGGTGTTCGTGTTAAAAGGGAACCTGTATGATTCCAATTATGTTTGATAATGCATCATGCAAGTCTGCAGTCCAAGAGGTAATAAATATATCATAACGGCAAATTAAAAATATACCATGTGTAAGAAACAGCATATTGCAGGACCCGGTGGGATTTAGCAAATAAAACCAGTTTTAGGTAATCACATCAATGAGGCCTAGACACTTTGTAAGATGCAGGAAATATATCGCAGAGTTCAAATGTTTCCCTCTCCCCTGGTGGTTCTGCTGCAGCTGGAGCCGGGGCTCTGTCATTTCCTGTATCAAAACCTATGCAAAGTGGAGAGCAAAACTGAATTGTTAACTGCTTCAATTAATCAAAAACAGGCATAAAAGGCAAAAAAAAAATCAAGAGTAACTTGGAACTTTCCAGTGTAAAGCAAAATGCATAAAAATGGTATTACAGCCTGTTCAATAGTTCACCGAGGTCACCGGCTGCGTTGCCAGTACAAGCCATTTAAACTTGCAGTAAAAATGTTGCTATAGTTTGTCAAGTAATTATTTGACTCAAAAGCTGGAAACAAATGATTTCTAAAAGACTGTATTGTCTACACTAGAACTGGATGGACAGAGCTAGTAATGGGGACTTGTGCAAGAACAGTATGAATGGATCTGCTTCGTCCCTTAAATGCAATCTAAGGTTATGTGCACATGCTGCGTATTTGGTGCAAATCTGGATCTCGTGGCAGAAAAACGTTTTTGCTGTGTTTTTGCCTTGTGTTTTTCATAATAAAGTTAGGGTGGCACTGTGGCGCAGTGGTTAGCACTGCAATCTTGCAGTGCTGGGGTCCTGGATTCAAATCCCACCAAGGACAACATGTACAAGGAGTTTGTATGTTCTCCCTGTGCTTGTTGTGGGGGCTTCCTCCCACACTCTGAAGACATATGGACAGGGAATATAGATTGTAATCCGCAATGGTGGCAGTGTTGCAAATGTATGTAAAGCACTATGGAATTAATAGTGCTACATAAATGAATACATGTTATTATGGGTGGAAAGGCTGAAAAACAGGTAAAACTGTACCAAAAAAAACCAACAACATTCTACAGAATGTTTCTGCACCAAAATGTCACTGTCCTAAAAAGAGTGCGGCCCTCCAAACTCAATTAATTCTATATGCGGTCCATATACCCAGACAAGTCTGAGACCCCTGGCCTTGAAGGCGATGCTGCTAAGGGAAATTCATATAGCATGAATAGAGCTTTCTAAGTTCTGGCTGGCTAAGACCAGCTTCACACCACAATTTTTCGAGTCCTGGGCTGTCCGGTGTGAACCAGACACCCCAGATCCAAATTTGCCCCCCATGTCTCCCTATGGGGCCAAATGGCTGTTATTTGCCAACAGGTTTGGGGCTTTTTTTTTTGCATCAGACACAAAACCAGAGTCTGCAGCATTTTTTGTCGCAGATGCAAAAATCGGACAAAACCGGTTCCTCCTGGATCCAGCCCCTATAGAATGGGAGTCTATGGAGGCTGGATCGTGCTGGATCTGGCAGGAAATCATGCCAGTTCCCGGACCGGACACCTTGTGCTGAAAGAGCGGCAGCTTAAAAGCAGAATTTCAGCACCTGGAAAGCTTCTCAACTGAAATTTTAGCACCGCGGCAAGCTCCCCTTTCAGCACTGGACAGCGGCACAAACGATGCCGGCAAAAAGCAGGATCAGAGTTCTGCTCGTCCGAGGTTGTAAAGCCACTTTACACACGCCAACTTATCTGTCCAACTTCTGACCAACTTGCTGGTTGCAGTGAAATCATGGACACATTGCTCCATTTTGTGGCTGTGTACAAATGTAACAATGTGTCCATGATTTCACTGCAACCAGCAAGTTGGTCAGAAGTTGGACAGATAAGTTGGTGTGTGTAAAGTGGCCCTAAGGTTCTGTCCATTGCATCCTGCAAAACACCAGACAGAACCTGACAGTCAAAAATCATGGTGTGAAGCAGGCCTAATGGCTCCCCTTTCAGCACTGGACAGCGGCACAAATGATGCCGGCAAAAAGCAGGATCAGAGTTCTGCTCGTCCGAGGTTGTAAAGCCACTTTACACACACCAACTTATCTGTCCAACTTCTGAACAGCTTACTGGTTGCAGTGAAATCATGGACACATTGTTCCATTTGTACACAGCCACAAAATGGACCAATGTGTCCATGATTTCACTGCAACCAGTAAGTTGTTCAGAAGTTGGACAGATAAGTTGGTGTGTGTAAAGTGGCCCTAAGTTCTGCCACACATTCAGTGGTCCCATCAGGGCTTATGTTTAAAAACTGGCTTCGGATGTAAGCGCCGATGGGGCCATTGACTTGAATGGTGCAGACAGGATAAATGTGTGCTCTGCCTGGCTCCATTTTCGGGAGTATACTTTTTTGCATGTAGACACCCGATTGCAGTGTGATGCCTCTGGGTGTCCGCCTGCAGAAAACGTATACTCCCATATACGTCTGAAGCTCATTTTTAGACATAAGCCCTGGTGGGACAATTGAACGTTCAGCAGAACCCCATTTGAGAGCAGCCTAAGACCATGTGCATATGTTACATTTTGCATTACTGCCTTGCTCAATGATCACACCCTAGTGTTGTATATTTAAGATGTGGTCCATCCTGTTATATAATATACTAAGGAGGCTATTAATATATATTAAGAACTGGATGAAGTACTGTAAGTTATTATAAACCATGATAGGCGACTTCTCCAAAGGAGCAGTGTCATTCTTTGTATGAGGATATCCTTATGCATAGCACAGCAGATAGGTGATCACTTTGATAAATTGTCTTCACAGTAAAAAAGGCTTGATGTCAGTGTTTGCCAATTAGTGAATATCCTTATGCAGTCGCTCCCTTTAGAATAAATAAATAGGTCTGGGCCAAACAAAGCTTCATTCCATTCACAGATCCAAAGTCTCTTAATTAAATGGGAATAAACCACGTACAAGTGACAGCCTTTCCGCAAAGCGGGTCACCAGTAGCCAAAATCTGACAGTTCTTCTGTTAATCTGTTCAGCAGTGCAGATTAAATCCTGACAGATCAGATTCATTAAATAATAATTATATAACTGAAGGATGTAACCTGAGCATTTGTAACCATGAGGATTATATCAGCTGCGGGGGACCCGGATGGTTTACTGCC
>JARQOC010000008.1:125228747-125242117 GCA_033576535.1 Allobates femoralis | reverse complement strand
TTGGGAAAGGGCGGGAGGGGGGCTTTTTCAAATCACCGCAACATACACCTCGCTGTGCCCCCCAGAGGGACCCTAACAATCAATCTGCTCTCTGTGAGGTGCCAGCTCACTGTGTGAACTGAAGGGAGCTGTGTATTTGTGTCAGATCGATAATTATTAGCGAAAAGTCCGAGCATCTCGGCGGTACTCGCTGCTCGCCAAGTATCCCGAGTACCAGAGATACTTGTGCGAGTACCGAGTAGTGTTCATAGGGCTAATGTGAATTGATTTGCATAACCCATTCCATCAGCAACATCAGTGGTTTGTGGCCATTGGAATGGGAAAGGGAGTACGGCTTCTTACCTACTGACTTATGTGGCTCATCTTTTGATTAGCCAGCCTGGCTCAGGTGTCACATGTGTGTTACCCAATAATGATAACGTCATTCCAGGCCAGCTAATTGAAAGAAGAGCTGAAGAAGTCAGCAGGTAATAGGATGCACCTTTACTCCCATTCCAGCTGCCACAGACTCTGATGTGGCCGATAGAATGGGACATGCGAATAAATTCACACCAACACTAGTTGTTCACAAGATAATAACCCTAAATTAATTCTGTTCAAAAGTTGTTCATGCCCATAAAAAAGTAATATTCCTCTTGTTATTACAGAATGGAAGAGTGTCAAGGGCCATCAATTCCAGCTCCATGTGAGTGGAGGTTTTCCTAAATCATCCCAGCTATGTTTATCCAGCTTCTTCTTGATGATTTCCATTGATGGAGAGCTCACAACCTCCGTGACTGCCTTGTTCCACTCTCTGACTGCCCTCACTGTCAAAGTTTTGCCTAATGTATAATTTGAATCCCCTCCTTTTAGTTTCATCCCATTGCTTCTTGTACTTCCTTGTGCTAAGGAGAATATTGTAGTTTCCACTGCTCTGTGACTACCTGTAGACCGCCATTGAGTCTCCTCTCAGCCTTCTCTTTTGGAAACTAAATGTTCCTATTTGTTTTAGCCGGTCTTCATAGGACATGGTTTGCAGACCATCTGCCATCTTGGTTGATCCTTTCTGGCCTTGTTCCAATAGATCAATGTCTTTCTTGAATTGGGACACCCAGAACTAGACACAGTATTTCAGGTGGGGTCTGATTAGGACAGAGTATAGAAGAATACTTCCCTGCCACATCCATCCCACCACTTCTGTCCTTTAGGTTTTTATTGGCTGCTACAGAGTAGCATCAACAGATGAGGCGGCATTTGACACATTCTTAGCTCTGGGGCCTTCACAGACCATTATGGGATTGCCACTCATGTTATCTGAGAATCTGCAATTTACTTGGGATCTAAGCTATAATGTTTCTCCTTATGGACAGATGATATGTCAGGTTTGGCATGTCAGTGTATGAGGAACCTTAAACTCCTTGCATGCTCCTCTGGGAAATTTAATATGCAAATTGCCTCTTTAAAGAGGTCTTGGACTCTAGCACCACCTATTGGTAGTAGCTGGTGGTAGGATTGCTACTACCAATAGATGGCGCAAATGTTCAAGTTCTGTTTAAAAAAGTAATTTGCATGTTCAATTAGGAACTCAAAAAACTCTTCAATGAATGATTGAAGTAACACAGGAAATACAGTAAACGACATATGAGAGGATATTCAAGAGTGGAATTCCCTTTAACTGTATGTAAATTGCCTATTAATAGAAGTTTGTGAATGAAACCTCTGGACTATATGGCTAAAGAATTCAGTACTTTTACGATGTTTGTCCAGAAATTTCTGAACCAAATCTGCATCCCATGGCCGAAAAATGTGTGTTTTTTACACGTTTTTGATGCAGTTTTTTACGTGTTTTCAATATCAATTCAATGCATTTTTTCCATGCGTTTTTCATGCATTCTGGGGTTGAAAAACATTGCAACAATTGAATGCTGTAATGTGGATTTATTTCTGCACCAAATCTGCAAAGGGAAAAAAAGCAACATGGGTAAAATTCAGATTTCATTGACTTTGCTGTCATAAAGATTTTCTAGCAGTTTTGTGCACTCAAAAATGCACCAAAAAACGTGATAAAAATGCACTATGTTAAAGCTTTACTTTTGAAACCATGCATTCACTTTAAGAGGGCTATAGACCATAGAGGCTGCAGGTTTAGGAACGTTCCTCGCTGTGATTATTAAAGCCAATCTCAATTTCACTCTACCGCAATTACAATAATGCAATGACCTATGATCTGAGCAGATCAGAACCTCTGTGTAAGTTGAAATCACAAAGCAAGTTTTGTAGACACACAGTTCACTTACAAAAAAGACAGGACCTTAGATGCTAAACGTACAATCAGCAATTACAGTTTAATTATCTAATGTATGTTATGTAGGGCAGAATATTTCACTTGTCCGTTTCCCAACCATTTTAATGCTTGATAGTTCTCAAATTCATCTCTGTAGTTAACAGTAAAGCTGCATTAACCCTAGCAGAACATGGCCACTGAAAGAGCTTTAACCCCTTCACCCCCAAGCGATTTTCTGATCTTCATTTTTGTTTGTTCTGAACTGGCAGTACGATTCCCCAGGTCAGGATGAGTTTGTAGATACCATATATGTATAGTTTTGTTTGTTGATTTAAATCGTGAAATTTGTAAAAAAGAAATAAAAAGCTGGACCTTTGTCACCATGAATGTATCACTTAGATTACTGGGTTCAGCAGTTCTGACACGATCAGAGTTTTAGAAATAAGTATGTAGCAGAGCTCACCACACTAGGCTGTGTATGTGCAAAGTCTATGGACAGCTGTGCTGCTAATCAGGGCTGGGCGTGCTAGACTAGCTGAACTCTAGCTGACACAGTCTGGCAATAATAATCTTTTGAAGTAAAAACAAATATTACACAGAGTGATATGAGTCACATCGCTGAAATCTCTGTGTTAATCCTTGCAGCATGTGTCTTCAGATTACATAGCACAAACCTGCTGCTTCACTTTAATAGCTAGTTTAGACAGGCTGACTGCACTTTCATGCATGAATGATATTTCATACTTAGAGTTTTGCTCATTTGCTGGATGTTCAGTGGCCTGGTTAGACAGTCAATACATGGAAAGGAAGTATTTCTAGGAAACCAAACCTCTCCATACACAATAGGCCCGTTTTTTTGGCTTCGGGCTGTCTGGTATGAACCAGACAGCCCTGGATCCGATTTTGCTCACCATGTATCCCTATGGCGCCGGATTGTGCCAATTTGGTGTCTAGTTTGTTGGTTTTCCAGGAAGATCCGATTGTATCCGATTTTTGCGTCGGACACAAAATCGGAGTTTCCATGATTTTTTGTGTCCGATGCAAAAATCGGATAAAATCGGATCCTCCCGGATCTGGCGCCCATAGAATGGGAGTCTACGGGCGTCAGATTGCGCCAGATCCGACAAAAAATATGACCGTTCCTGGATGTCGGGTGCTGAAACAGCTGGCGGCTGCTAAAAGCAGCACCAATGAATTTCAGCACCTGGAAAGCTCTCCGGCTGAAATATCAGCACCTGGAGAGCTCCCTACAGCTGCTGTGCTGATATGTCAGCACTCGACAGCAGCAGCTGCTGATTCCGGCAGAAAACAGGATCGGAGGGCATATTTGCCCTCCAGTTCTGTTTTGTCCTGAGATGTCGGGTTCTGTCCGGTGCTTCCTGCAAAACACCACACTCAGCGGTCTTGGTAGCAGTTCACATGGTTTTCTGAGTGATTGTACTGACTACTGTTGACAGCAGGTTAAAGGAAAACTGTCAGGCTGAAAATCCATATGTAACTGCTATCATTTTCTAATTCCTATCTTTAAGCTCTCTCTCTTAATGTATTTCTATTATTTATACTTCCCTCCTATCTTCTGAAAACTTCAAAATGAAAGATTAATACCCTCTGTCACTCACAGTGATTTCTCTGCTGCCCACTCGCACTCAATGAGTGAATATTCATACTTCATGACACTGTCCTGCCTCCTCTCTGATCTGTCTGTTGTGTGACTCATTCACAGCAGACAGAGAAGGGAGGGGGGGAGTAGTGGGGGAGTTTAGCTGCAGCTCTTCATGTAATTGTGTATATGAGCGTTATGTGCAGTGTGTGCAGTCTGAGATATTTCTACGTCATTATAAGAACATTTGATAATTTCCTCAGCAGATGCACACACTGCATGTCTGCAGGAAAACCAAAGTTTATATGTACACATAGAAATCTTAAAGCTGCAGCACAAAACACCTCCCCCCTCTTAGCACAGAGGGGAGGGAGTGAACACAAGCCTGGATGGAGGTGGATATTTAAATAACACTTATACACCAACCGGACTATTTGGTTGGAATATAATGGAGAGGACTAATGCACCAGCTCTTTGCAGGGTATGAAGATGCTGATAACAAGGAAACTAGAAAGTGCACAATGATGGTTTTGCATGTTTTTAAAAGGTCTGTCCATGCCTATTCAAGGGTATTATTAGTATTATACTGACAAATGCCCCTTTAAGTATATGAGAACTACCAAATATAATCCAATTATGAAAAATCAATGTTTGGTAGGGATTTCCTGTAGAATAATGAAGCTTAATCTTTGCCAACAGATGCCTCATTCAAAATACCTTATGTTCCAAATAGGAATCCATGCGTTTTATTAATGCAATATTAAGAATAGAAGTATCTGTCTATAGGATCCTTCCTGTCTTGTAGTGACGAGGCATTGTTAGGATAAGAATGGTGGGGTTCAACTCCGGAGAAAGATGGGGACCCAGAGCAATCACTTGAATGTGTGCTCCAGTTCCCTGAGGAGTCGCTGTACAGTGGAGATGAGTTTAGTATTCCTCTGATCATGGCCACAGTAACCAACTAATATTTATCTGATATGAGGTCAGAGGTCAGGGCCCCTATGACCCTTTTCTTTCATACAACCATTTTTTCCCTTTTGCAGACTCTTTGGGTTTACTGTTTCACCTCAAATACATTTCCTCTGAAATGAAAACTTTTTTGCTTTCTCGATATTTCTCTTAGAAGTCCCTGACAAGGCAGAATCTTCAATGTCTGCTTCTAATTCACTGGTAACTGCTGATGTAGATGGCCCTCCCATATCAAATTACCTGATAATGACGGCTCGTTATCTCTCTTGAGCCAAACATTCATTTGCCCTTCATCTAAATAAACCACATCGCTCAAATATTTTCACGGCTTGTAATCCATCGTAACCTTTTAAGAACCTTCATCCAGGAATATGTCCTCATTTTCTATCCTCTCAATTCAGTTGACTCCACTTTTGATTTCAATTTTTCTCCTATGATTTTACTTTTTCCCCCTTATTGATAAGTTTATAGTGAAGCTGCCAGCATGTTTTTCTGCATATAAACTATGGCCACCACCAGTAAGCCCTTGTATGCGGTACTCTAGAATGCAGTATATAAATCCCCAGGCCGATCTGTATAATGCAAAAAAAAAAAAAAAACAGCTTTACTTATACTTACCAGTGGGGTGGTCTGATGGATGTTGCAGGTCCTGACCCAACACCTTTTCTTGTGATCACTGTCCTCCCTTGCATCCAATGGATGACACTTTCTACATCACCCACACACGTCTCCTCCATTGCACCCCAGTGCCATGCGCACTTCTCTCTACCCTGCTGAGGGAAGAGCAAAGTACTGTAGTGCGCATGCGTGGGCGTTCTTTGACAGACCTTTGCCTGTGCATTACAGTACTTTGCTCTGCTTTCAGCAGGGTAGAGAGAAGTGTACATGCACTGGGGTGCAATTGAGGACACTGTGTGGATGACATTGGATACATCACCCACTAGAAGCAGGGAAGAAAGGAGGCACTGGACCAAGACCACAACCCCCACTGGACCAGACCGCTCCCAGATGTGTATACTAAAAGTCCTTTTTAATATTATACTGCTTGGCTTGGGGACTTATATACAGTATTCCAGAATGCTGTATATAAGGGTTTACTGGTGGTGGCTGCAGTTTATATGCAAACAAACTGCTGACAAATTTACCAAACGGGTACTCTGAATATATAACTCATGTATAAACAACTCAACAGTAGACAAGTCCCAACTATCTGTGTCTCTGAAGTGCTAACATAACAAAGTATTTATGCCAGAAAAATCGGAGCCTAAGGCTATGTTCCCACTGAGTCTTTTTCTAGTGGTCATAAGTGTCTGTTTTTCAAGTGAGAGACATTTCAGGAATTGGTCCTTAAGGCCATGTGCACACATTAAGTATTTAGTGAGTTTTTTACCTAAGTATTTGTGATTTATCCTACGTCCATAATGCTGTGTTGTACAGTACAAGCACAGCGGATGGATTTCCAGAAATCCCATGCCCACTGTGCTCTTTTTCTCCGTAGTGTTAACTGACATGCCGGGAGGCTTTCTACATTTAGCGTTTTAGCGTTGATGATTAGAAATGATCCTGGCAAGTGAATGTAAGGACAATCCGCCCTGCCCCGTGGGCACAAGGTGGCTATGTTTTCCTGCTTCCCGCAGGAGAGGAGGCACTGTGTCCAGGATACAGTGTCTCCTGATCATGCACACATAACCTTAAAGATGGAGGCAACACAGGTGCAAAAGAATAATGAGACAACCACTCACTACCTACCAAGCTATGGGGAAGGTAATTGCTTAGTATTAGAAGTAGTCAAAAAACGCGTGGATCTGTAAAAAATGGTTTATAAATTGGGATTATGTACAATGGGTTTAATCAACCTAGCAGCCAAAAATAGCAGCCAAATGCAAAATGTCTAAGTTTGGCATGTGGCACAGTTTAAAGGATATGGATTGGACACATTTTTTTCTATAATGGCCACATTACACGCTCCAACGTCGGTCTGATATTGGATCCGACGGCTGGGAGCGCGCTTTTTCTGCCCAGATTTCAAAGATCGCATGGAGATTTACACAGCGCGATATCGGCATACAACGTCTCTACGATGTGTACCCCCTTGTACGGCCGACCCAGGAACGACCATTTAACATGGGAGTGAATAGGGGACGTTGTACTGCACATCGTAGTTGGGATTTTACACAGCATGATCCTGCTCCAACCTCCATCCAATATCGGGCCGTGGAGAGCAGGCTCATTGATCCCCGATATCGTTTTGGCGTCGTCCGTGCATCGTATTGGACGTTTAAACTATACAACGCACGAACGATATCGGGGCCAACGCACGAACCACGTGACTTTTGGTCGGAGTTGGACGGCGATATCGCGACATGTAAACACACCATTACTTTTGCGTAATTGAGTTTCATGAAATATTTTATACTGTTTGGCTTTTATAGGTTCTTTTGTTTAGTTACACTTTGCTGGCTGTAGAATGAGCTGACTGAGGATCCTTCAGTCAGCTCATTCTGACTCGTAGCTCATTTTTCAGTATTTTTCTGAGATTCTGAGATCCTTTTCTACATTTAGAACCACAAAGTTCAGATCAACATTGATGTGGTCTGTGTGCATAAATCAGTAGAGAAGCAGCCACAAAAATAATGAGTCAAACAAACTTTTTGTTAGAAAAGGCTGACTCCCAGACTCCTCTAACTCATTCTGCAGCGGCAGTACACGGTGCAGCACAGTGGGTAGAGAATGTATTTAATTTTTTAAAAATGTGCCCACAACTATGTACATATTCTTTAATACTAACAGTAATTGTTTTCTAACATTTAGATGCACACTTTCAGCTCCAAAGATGAAGGTACATTGAAAGCGCCACTCCAGCGTCGTTTTTATTCATTCAACCGCTAGAGTGGAGCTTTAAATCTAAGTCCCCTGAGGCTTATACTCACCTGGTGACTTCACCTTTTTTCAGCAGTGCTCCGATCTGTGATTTGTAATGTGTTATAAGCTCCAGTGTTTCATTGACCTCGCCAGAGGTCACAACTCAATACAAGTCTATGGGAGCCTCGTTCTGACTCTCATGGAGATGTATTGGGAGCTCATGATGTAACTTCTGACTTTAGGCCAGTCAGCAGTTACAGTCACAATCATAGTGCAGTGGACTGGAGAGGCGTCGGTAAAAGGTGAAGCAGCCGGAAGTTGAGTATAAAAAAGAAACACTTGAGTGGTGCTTTAATTGTGCCTCTTAGTTAAAAGGGTAATCTGATATACAGGTGAATCGTCAATTAGAATATCATCAAAAAGAATTTTTTTTTCAGCAATTTAATACATAAAGTGAAACATATATAATATAGAATAATATATAGAGTCATTACAGAGTGATCTATTTCAAGTGTTTATTTCTGTTAATGTTTATAATTATGGCTTACAGGCAATGAAAACCCAAAGGTCATTATTTCACAAAATTACAATATTATATAAAAGCAATCCAAAAAATGATTTTTAACTCATAAATATTGGCCTAATTAAAAATGATCTTTTTGATGATATTCTAATTTATTGAGATACACTTGTAACTAGCACTGCAGCCTTGCAGCACTGGGGTCCTGGGTTCAAATCCCACCAATGATGACATCTGCAAGGGGGGATGTATGTCTCCCCATGTTTGCCTAGGCTTCCTCTGGGTTCTCCGGTTTCCTCCCACACTCCAAAGACATACTGATAGGATGTTTAGATTGTGAGCCCCAATGGGGACAGTGATGATGATGAATGTAAAGCGCTGTGGAATTATTAGTGGTACTGCTATATAAGTGAATACATATTATTATTAAATAGTAAAAAAAAAAATCTGTATAGCTTGGATGTGCTTAAAATAAAAAATGGTGGCTTGCTCACCTTGCTGGGCCCCATGTCTCTGAGGTCTGGAAACGATGCCTACCCTATTCAACATCAATTCTTTCCTGTTTGATCATTTCTTACTATGTAGTAACATGTGCTATGAGACACACAATACTTCACGCCCCATTGAATAAAGACATTCAATAGTCCAGAGCCGCTCATAATATTATTAATATTAATGTCTGCTTTGTATTACACATCCTTATACAGAATCATGAATATTACTCATTTGGTAGAACACAGCCCCTGTAGTGATAAAAATAATTTTGGTTACTTAGCCATTCCAGGGATTTGCTATTCCAGGAGTTTTAGAAAAAGCAACTGTGGGTTATTCTATAGAAACACATGGTATGTGGCACCGGCTGGGACTGAACAGTCCACCTTTGTCTGGAGCGCAGGATCACCCCCTCTAGGCGGAGGAAATATGTTGCTGTGGCATGTACTATGTTTTTCCACACATACAGCAAAGAAGCCTGGCCTGCAGATGGCCGACTCTGCTCAGCCGCAGAGACCTCTGAACCCTCTATTTATACACTGTTTGGAGGGTCGGTGTCTCTTCCTACATAAGTGCCAGGGTGCCAGCTTTGCTGTAATTAGGCCACTTGTGAGGCATTATAGACTAATACCGTCAATTGATAAAATCTTTCCTCTCGTTTAACCACTAGTGAGGCAGCCATGACGTCTCTCTGTGCTCTAATCGAAAAGTCTTCTGCAGAAGTCATAAAATATGGTTGAGATTTTATCTTTCAGGTTAAGGTCACAATATTGTGAGTGTCTGACATAAAAGAAGCCTGCGATAATAAACCAGAAGTAAAGTACAAGTATTTAAACTCTGCCATTATACAGCAGGCACCATCACCGTTTAACACCATCACTGTACTGCCCACCTGTGCTGCACCATTACTGTGCTGCACCATCACTGTACTGCCCACCTGTGCTGCACCATCACTGTGCTACACCATCACTGTACTGCCCACCTGTGCTGCACCATCACTGTGCTACACCATCACTGTGCTGCCCACACTGTGCTTCACCATCACTGTACTGCCCACCTGTGCTTCACCATCACTGTATGCCCACCTGTGCTTCACCATCACTGTACTGCCCACCTGTGCTGCACCATCACTGTGCTACACCATCACTGTACTGCCCACCTGTGCTGCACCATCACTGTGCTGCCCACCTGTGCTTCACCATCACTGTACTGCCCACCTGTGCTGCACCATCACTGTGCTACACCATCACTGTACTGCCCACCTGTGCTGCACCATCACTGTGGTGCCCACCTGTGCTGCACCATCACTGTACTGCCCACCTGTGCTGCACCATCACTGTGCTACACCATTACTGTGCTGCCCACCTGTGCTGCACCATCACTGTGCTGCCACCTGTGCTGCACCATCACTGTGCTGCCCACCTGTGCTGCACCATCACTGTGCTGCCCACCTGTGCTGCACCATCACTGTACTGCACCATTACTGTGCTGCCCACCTGTGCTTCACCATCACTGTACTGCCCACCTGTGCTGCACCATCACTGTGCTACACCATCACTGTACTGCCCACCTGTGCTGCACCATCACTGTACTGCACCATCACTGTGCTGCCCACCTGTGCTTCACAATCACTGTACTGCCCACCTGTGCTGCACCATCACTGTGCTACACCATCACTGTACTGCCCACCTGTGCTGCACCATCACTGTGGTGCCCACCTGTGCTGCACCATCACTGTACTGCCCACCTGTGCTGCACCATCACTGTGCTACACCATTACTGTGCTGCCCACCTGTGCTGCACCATCACTGTGCTGCCCACCTGTGCTGCACCATCACTGTGCTGCCCACCTGTGCTGCACCATCACTGTGCTGCCCACCTGTGCTGCACCATCACTGTACTGCACCATTACTGTGCTGCACCATTACTGTACTGCCCACCTGTGCTGCACCATCACTGTACTGCCACACTGTGCTGCACCATCACTGTACTGCACCATCACTGTGCTGCACCATCACTGTACTGCCCACCTGTGCTGCACCATCACTGTACTGCCCACCTGTGCTGCACCATCACTGTACTGCACCATCACTGTGCTGCACCATCACTGTACTGCCCACCTGTGCTGCACCTATCACTGTGCTGCACCATCACTGTACTGCCCACCTGTGCTGCACCCATTACTGTACTGCCCACCTGTGCTGCACCATCACTGTGCTGCCCACTTGTGCTGCACCATCACTGTGCTGCCCACCTGTGCTGCACCATCACTGTGCTGCCCACCTGTGCTGCACCATCACTGTACTGCCCACCTGTGCTGCACCATCACTGTACTGCCCACCTGTGCTGCACGATCACTGTGCTACACCATCACTGTACTGCCCACCTGTGCTGCACCATCACTGTGCTACACCATCACTGTACTGCCCACCTGTGCTGCACCATCACTGTGCTACACCATCACTGTACTGCCTACTGTGCTGCACCATCACTGTGCTACACCATCACTGTACTGCCCACCTGTGCTGCACCATCACTGTACTGCTCACCTGTGCTGCACCATCACTGTGCTGCACCATCACTGTGCTGCCCACCTGTGCTGCACTATCACTGTACTGCCCCCTGTGCTGCACCATCACTGTACTGCCCACCTGTGCTGCACCATCACTGTGCTACACCATCACTGTACTGCCCACCTGTGCTGCACCATCACTGTGCTACACCATCACTGTACTGCCTACCTGTGCTGCACCATCACTGTGCTACACCATCACTGTACTGCCACCTGTGCTGCACCATCACTGTACTGCTCACCTGTGCTGCACCATCACTGTGCTGCACCATCACTGTGCTGCCCACCTGTGCTGCACTATCACTGTACTGCCCCCCTGTGCTGCACCATCACTGTACTGCCCACCTGTGCTGCACCATCACTGTGCTACACCATCACTGTACTGCCCACCTGTGCTGCACCATCACTGTGCTACACCATCACTGTACTGCCCACCTGTGCTGCACCATCACCGTACTGCCCACCTGTGCTGCACCATCACTGTGCTACACCATCACTGTACTGCCCACCTGTGCTACACCATCACTGTGCTACACCATCACTGTACTGCCCACCTGTGCTGCACCATTACTGTGCTGCACCATCACTGTGCTGCACCATCACTGTGCTGCCCACCTGTGCTGCACACCTGTGCTGCACCATCACTGTACTACCCACCTGTGCTGCACCATCACTCTGCTACACCATCACTGTACTACCCACCTTTGCTGCACCATCACCGTGTTACACCATCACTGTACTGCCCACCTGTGCTGCACCATCACTGTGCTGCACCATCACTGCACTGCCCACCTGTGTTGCACTATCATTGTTCTGCCCAACTGTGCTGCACCATGACTGTGCTGCACCATGACTGTGCTGCACCATGACTGTATTGCCGACATGTGCAGCATCATCACTGTGCTGCACCATCACTGTGCTGCATGCCTGAGCTGCACCATCACTGTGCTGCACGCCTGTGCTGCACCATCACTGTGCTATACCATCACTGTACTGCACACCTGTGCTGCCCACCTGTACTGCACCATCACTGTGCTGCCCACCTGTGCTGCACCATCACTGTACTGCCCACCTGTGCTGCACCATCACTGTGCTGCACCATCACTGTGCTGCCCGCCTGTGATGCACCATAACTGTGTTGCCTGCCTGTGCTGCACCATAACTGTGTTGCCTGCCTGTGCTGCACCATAACTGTGTTGCCTGCCTCTGCTGCACCATGATTGTGCTGCACCATGACTGTGCTGCCCACCTGTGCTGCACCATGACTGTGCTGCCCACCTGAGTGGCTCCATCACTGTGCTGTCCGCCTGAGCTGCACCATCACAGTGCTGCCTGCCTGAGCTGCATTATTACTGTGCTGCCCACCTGAGCTGCACCATCACTGTACCATCATTGTGCTACCCACCTGTGCTGCCCGCCTGTGCTGCACCATCTCTGTGCTGCCACACTGTGCTGCACCATCTCTGTGCTACCCGACTGTCATAACCCAGCTGTGGAATTTCAGAAATATTAAATCTCCTTAGCCTATAGCTATGCCTGTCTATATATATAATATATATTTTATATATATATATATATATATATATATATATATATATATATTATATATATATATATATAGAGTCCAAAAAATAGACTTAGGCCTCGTTCACACACTGCGTATTTGGCGCATTTTTTTACGTGCGTATTTGCCCCAAAAATGCATGTGTGGAAATTCACTTTGTGCCATTCAGATGTTGCGTAATTTTACGCAGCGTTTTTGAAGCAAAAAACGCGTGCGTAAAAAGTATGAACATGTCAATTCTTTCCAGTTTTTTACACGCATTTCTTCCATAGGCCCCATTATAAGCACTGGAAAAAACGCACGTAAAAAAGCGCTGGTGAAGTTGTTCTCTCGCGCCTTTTTTTACACGCATAAAAAAACGCACGTAAAAAAAGCGCGACAAATACGCAGCGTGTGCACACACCCTTAGACAGAACTCCAGGAACTAATATTACCAAAGTACTTTATAAGCCAATGCGTGGTGACGTGTTGGATGAAAAAAAATAATAATACAGTGTTTCTTATGTGCTGAAAAAGGCTATTACTTTT
>JARQOC010000008.1:125210858-125222631 GCA_033576535.1 Allobates femoralis | reverse complement strand
CCATCTGATAAAGGAGACACCCCACTTTTAGCCCATAATGATCACAACAAACCCCCAGAATTAGCTAAAAGGTAACAAAGCAAAGTGAAGTTGAAGCCACACAACCCTGTTTAATGATATCAGCCTTCATTGTGTTCAAAGCACTCAAATAAAACGCTTTCCTATAAACCTCACATAATATAATTCATTACAGCAGAAAACAATAAAGATAAGGAACATTGTGAAAATGAAGCAGAGTGTCCCCACTTATAGAGCGCGACGTGCAGCCGGGTGCTGTGTGGGCATCGCTGACATTATGGACTGGAGCCAGGATTTATCTACATAGAAGGAGATTTGTCACTTCCTAATGACAGCTTCATCTGTATACAACCATAAAAACAACACAAACCTATGAAGCTGAGCTGAGACTGGCAGGTGCACACAAGAGGAGTTTGTCAGTTGGCATAATTGATGCCTACATGATGATGATGGTTTAATACAAGAATGCAGGTCATCAAAGTGCCAACTGCTGCCACAAAACACACACAGCTCTGCTACATCTGCATGGAGACAAACACAGACTCTTATTACAGACTGCACAATACATTACAAACCACATTACAAGTGTAAAATCCATTTATCCCCATCCACTGTACACAGGAGCGCGGCACCTTCACTGCCCACCTCTGACATTTCTACTTTCCTAATAAATGATTCTCTCTAATTAAAAGCAGAACAAGGCGAGAAGGAAATCACAGCTCAGTGGAATCCATTTACCTGACAACACACCGCTGGCATCTCCCACATCTCCGCACCTGTCATGAGCCTTCACCTAGGAAATGTGCACAGTTCACCGAAACTTTACAGACACTAATTCCCATACAGCAAAATTCACCAAGACTGCCCCAAAAGTGGCCAAAATCAACATCAAGAACACTCAGTATAGCACTGACACATACCATGGGGCAGCACAGTGATAACAGCGTGTCATTAACTGAGGACAGAATGTAAGGGGCAACAGTGTGTCATTAACTGAGGACAGGGGCAACAGTGTGTCATTAACTGAGGACAGGGCAACAGTGTGTCAAAATAGGGGTGGAGAGAGCAATAAGTAAAATAATAATAATACATAGTATATACATATGGATACAGATACCTAGTTAAGTGTTTGTGCGTAATATATATATATATATACATACATACATACAGATATATATATGTAGTTACTTTTTCAGGATTAATGAGCATATATATATATGTAAAAGTGTATATTATATTATATATGCACACATATGACTAGGTATCTGCATCCACCTACTATATATATAAAAGTCCTGAGAAAGTGTGCATTATATATGTATATATATGCATATACAGTGTGTGTATATATATATATATACATATGTGTGTGTATATCCCTAGTATACATAACAAAGTAAGTGTAATGCACACACATATAAATATGGTATGTATATATATATATATATATATATATATATGTAAATATGTGTATAATATTATATATGTATATACAGTATACTGGTGGGGTGCAGTGTCACCTGTGTGTCAGGGTGTATGTATGGATGGAGAGTTTCAGGTGATCAAAGGTGCCACACTGTCCTGGCACATCAATAAGTCATCAGCATGAGCACAAATATACATACTATCTGGTCACTATATACTGTATATATATAGACATGTACACACTTTGCCACATATACTGATATATCTATAATATTTATATTACCTGTATATGCATATATTACAGGTATATAAGTATATGTGGCAAAGTGTGTACATGTCTATATATATAATATATGTGACCAGATAGTATGTATATTTGTGCTCATGCTGATGACTTATTGATATGCCAGAACAGTGTGGCACCTTTGATCACCTGCACTCTCCATCGAGGGATACAGGGGCCCCCTCAATACATACACCCTGGTACACAGGTGACACTGCACCCCAGCAGTGGTCATACAGTGTGTGTACACCTCCTGCACCCTGGTACACAGGTGACACTGCCCCCCCCCAGCAGTGGTCATACAGTGTGTGTACACCTCCTGCACCCTGGTACACAGGTGACACTGCCCCCCCCCAGCAGTGGTCATACAGTGTGTGTACACCTCCTGCACCCTGGCACACAGGTGACACTGCCCCCCCCCCAGCAGTGGTCATACAGTGTGTGTACACCTCCTGCACCCTGGCACACAGGTGACACTGCCCCCCCCCCAGCAGTGGTCATATAGTGTGTGCACACCTCCTGCACCCTGGTACACAGGTGACACTGCCCCCCCCCAGCAGTGGTCATATAGTGTGTGCACACCTCCTGCACCCTGGCACACAGGTGACACTGCCCCCCCCAGCAGTGGTCATATAGTGTGTGCACACCTCCTGCACCCTGGCACACAGGTGACACTGCCCCCCCCCCCAGCAGTGGTCATATAGTGTGTGTGCACACCTCCTGCACCCTGGCACACAGGTGACACTGCCCCCCCCCAGCAGTGGTCATATAGTGTGTGTACACCTCCTGCACCCTGGTACACAGGTGACACTGCCCCCCCCCAGCAGTGGTCATATAGTGTGTGCACACCTCCTGCACCCTGGCACACAGGTGACACTGCCCCCCCCCCCAGCAGTGGTCATATAGTGTGTGTGCACACCTCCTGCACCCTGGCACACAGGTGACACTGCCCCCCCCCCCAGCAGTGGTCATATAGTGTGTGTGCACACCTCCTGCACCCTGGCACACAGGTGACACTGTACCCCCCCCAGCAGTGGTCATACAGTGTGTGTGCACCTCCTGCACCCTGGCACACAGGTGACACTGCCCCCCCCCCCCAGCAGTGGTCATACAGTGTGTGTACACCTCCTGCACCCTGGCACACAGGTGACACTGCCCCCCCCAGCAGTGGTCATACAGTGTGTGTACACCTCCCGCACCCTGGTACACAGGTGACACTGCCCCCCCCAGCAGTGGTCATACAGTGTGTGTACACCTCCCGCACCCTGGTACACAGGTGACACTGCCCCCCCCAGCAGTGGTCATACAGTGTGTGTACACCTCCCGCACCCTGGTACACAGGTGACACTGCCCCCCCCAGCAGTGGTCATACAGTGTGTGTGCACACCTCCTGCACCCTGGTACACAGGTGACACTGCCCCCCCCAGCAGTGGTCATACAGTGTGTGTACACCTCCTGCACCCTGGCACACAGGTGACACTGCACCCTCCCAGCAGTGGTCATACAGTGTGTGTACACCTCCCGCAGCGGCTCGGGTCAGGTTGGTACATGAAGGCATCTGACGTGGTGGCATCTGGAAACTTAACCATCCAGAGCTCCCAACCTGCAGATCAGCCAGGAGACAAATGTGTGCCAGCAGCACCAACCACACAAACTCCGGGAACTCCGGGCATGGCAGCCCGGGCACAGGGCACACAGGGCACACACCTCAACAAAGGTAAGAGCGGAGAATACCCACCACTGCTGATCCAGCTCCCAGTCTCGGAAAAAGTCGAATAGATCCATAATAGCAGAGCAGCCAGCGCCGGGTCCTGCAGGAGGGCAGAGGTGCCAGGGATCAGGGGCAGGGGCACGGGTGGCAGTGTCCGCCCCGGTGAGCTCCGCGCTGGCTCCGGCTGGAGGAGGCAGCAGCATCACACTGGGAGAGAGACACAGCGAAGACAGGAGGAGGAGGAGGGAAGAACTGGAGCCTCCACCGGGGAGCGGACGAGCGCCCTCTACTGCCCACACTGGGCACAGCTAGAGTGCACACAGCTCTTGTCACATACACTATAACACTATCCAGCTATCTACTATCTATCTATATCTATCTACATCTCATTCTATCTATCTATCTATCTATCTATCTATCTTCATCTCTATCTTTGACATCTTTTACATTTAAAAAATATTTTTAATATAAAAGCAATAAAATTTAAAGTCAAAATTCAAGCACTAATGTATAATGTTATATATGATCTATAGGAAAAGCCAAACTGCATGAGCAGCTACTAACATTACCAATTATGGTATTATAAGATTAACGAAAGTTGCCCAACTGTCAGGACTGCCACAATGTAGCTACATCCACCCTGAAGTGTATTTTAGTTATATGAGGAGGACCCTCGGGCAGACGACCACACATATAGCACCTAAACAGGGTGTATTTCATAGTCAGGGGTTGAGTAGAAAGAGTCGCAGACAAACACGTCATAAGACTTAGTCAGTCAGATGGTGACAGAAGAGGAAAGCAGACGAATGCAGAGGACCCTGCGGTCGTGACAGGAGGGCACTTCTAAGGATAGAGGTGACCCAGACAAGAAGGGACACTCCAGGTCTGGTTGGATTTGCCTGGAGAGTCCAAGTCGACACCGGTAAACCGGAACCAAGGTGGTTTGTTAACAGTTTATCCCAAACCTGCAGACCGGCAGGCTGTGGGCCTAAATAGGAGTCACAGCACCACAAGACTAAATCCCACCTCTGTCCCAAAGTGGGCCCAAGACACTAACAAGGGAAAGGACTAAATACCGGTGACGGGAGGACGGTCTTCTCACCGCTTCCGTCTGGACTGGAAAAAGGTCATAAGTACCTTTTAGTAACAGACCTGGGGACCAGCGATCGGGCTCTTTTGGTACCTTGACACACCGCAATATCGGCTGGCAATATGAGGCGATCTAACGTGCGCGTGCACGTTTTTCATGCTCGCCTCAGATCACCGATGGCGGTATTACACGCCGAAATCTTACCCTGAAATAAAGGCAATGTGTCGCCCCGGAAATCGCCTCACCCACAGCGGAACCAATCGGTTGAATTCCCTCGCCGCTTCACACGCTACAATCCCAAAGGCAATGTGGGCGTACTTGGTCAGCGCTGCAAGGAGACAGGCGTGCCACAGTGGTTTACACAGCGCCCCATACGGCTCATTGGACAACGCAACATTGTTACGATTGGTCACCCTGCTCTGGAAGGCTGGCTAATACTTGACGCCATTGAAGATGTGTGTGTTGCTGAACGGACAGCTCTTCAAATATGGCGCCCTGTGAACTGACAGCCAATGGGAACACAGTAGCCACCACCAATCATCGCAGAGGGGCGCGGACTACAGCACGCTGTGGCACGCCTTTGGGAAATCATAGGCGACGCTGATTCCATCACTATGGCCCTATCACACGCCACAACATAGAAATATCTCCTTCATGATTGAGGCTGATTTCACAGGCAGGAATCAGGGACAGGCGATATATCGCCGCGAAATTCCCCAATCACACGCCGCAACTGTGAGGCAATTTCACGGCGATTGAGGCATGTGAAGGTACTGTGGAGCCCACTAGGATGGGGTACTCGGTACTGGACCGGGGTACTGCTGGAGATGTCACGGAGGTCCTGGTCCTGTCCCGGGTTCTCACAAGTAAAAGGATATTTACAGGGATTAGTTTCGTCGTGACGCCACCCACGGGTTGTGGTCAGTATTGGGACCACCGCGCAGCGCAGCTCTGCCAGGAGGATGGAGGGATGGATGGGCTGCAGCTGGATGGATGAGCCTGCCGCGAGGTCGGGCTCCTCCTGGCAGGATAAAAGTATGGAATGCACAGTTCAATATACCTGGAATCAGACACGGACACTGAGGCAGGGTTCACCGGGTTTACTTGTAAGTCCTTCAAGCAGTTCTCAGCAATTCACAGTACAGTTCTTAGCACAGTTCCCATTCAGTTAACTCCGGACACTCGAACCCTCTGCAGCCATGTTGTCACTCTGAGACCCCTCACACCTTCTAATGTCCTTTCAGGCTGTTCTCTCCCTCTCTTTTCTCACCTGCGGGTGGCATGGCGCAGCTTGGCCCCTTGTGTGTCCTCGTGGTTGCTGCTGTGCCTCCAACCCTGTTGTGGGAACTCCAACCTGGAATTAGAGCTCCCCGTCAGTTGGTCTGGGAAGCCGGTCTGGAACTTCAGTTCCCCTCAGAGCCGACGCTCTAGTGTGTGCCTAGCCTGCAGTAACCCTATCTTCCAAGGCATTACCAGGCTCCATCTAACCCGTGTGATTCCAGCACAATCAAGGAAAACTTCACCAGTTAGTCAGTGCTGCCGTGTTCCTCGGATCCTGTGATTCTGGTCCGGTCTCTGTCCTCACACTCCCCTGGGATGCCGGCTATGGATGAGCTTTATCTCCATGGTTTCTGTGACTCTGGATTCTGCATCTCCAGGAAGCCCAACCACACCGGGATGTGTGTCGCTTTCTGCTTGGTGTCTTTACTTCTCAGCTCACTCTGGCCTACTAACTCCTTCCTCCTCTTTTCTCTCTATTTGTGCTCTCTGTCACCAGATCTACATTCTTTCTCACCCACTTTCCTCTAAACCCACCACCAATTGTCCGCCTAGAGTCCTGGGCTCCAGGTTGAGTGCTGCCTCTTGTGGGTGTGTGTGTGCTGTGAGGGTGTTTGTTGCACAAACTGTCTATCTTTCTGCCTGGCTGCAGTTCCCTATGTGGCCACCCTGGTCGCAAGGGCGTCACAGTACCATTAAGTGTGCTTGACAAGAGAGCTAAAGTAGAACATGGACCAAGAAAGTTATTGTAGAGACACCTCTGACAGACTCTGGGAAAAGTCTCCAAAATCCGTGGCTACAACCCATGGTGAGCCCAACTGTACCATGTACCCTTATCATCTGGTACCAGTAAAGAACTGTTTGAGCTAATTTGGTCTCTGGCATCATTATTCGTCGCCCAAAAGGTCTCTACAGCACCACAGAGCCAAGGGTTACCACTCCTCTCAACCCCCCATCAGCCATTGAGTGCCATGGGTACGGAACTGTGACCGACCAGCCTTGAATCCCCCACGAAGCCACCGTCTCAGTATCCGAGTAACCCCTTCCCTGCCGGCCCGACTCAATACCAACAGTAAAAAAAATCAAATATTAGCCCGTTTCCAGTAGCTATATAATTAAGAACTGTAAAAAAGTAACAGACAAGGACAAGCAAGCCGAGCTCACAATAGGAAAACAGTTGTGTTTTACAGTCATGCTCAGCTGACTCATTGCTGGAGCCTGATAATGCTATGGTTGCCTTGTTTGGGGGATGACTTTTAACATGGGTGTTATCCACACATCAATCAAAAATAAAGTAAATATATATTGTAATACAAAGACATGTTCATGACTCCATCAAATAATTTGTTATATCCATGTTATGGATAGTATAACTATAAAAAATAACTGTAAAAAAGCGAGGAGCACCAGTAGTAATCACGTCCACAGATTATAAGGTAAAGTATGGTCTAAGCAAATAAAGTCCAGAAACTCAAAGAAGGGAGTCTGGTCTCTCTTTTACCACTATTTTCCTGGTTCCAAGGTCACCAGGATCAGGAATTAGAAGATAATCTGGTGCATAAAACAAATTGTCCTCATAGACCTGTGAGCTGGATGGGTTTATCCCACCACAGCCAGAGTTACAATTGCCTTCTCCAGGTGTGATGCTGCGCCTGAGACACCTCGGTCAATCGCCGTTCTCAGCTAGACGGCAAAACGCGGGATGTATTACTCAGTAGTAACGTTACACGAAGAGGTCAGGTGAACCAACTAGTTTCAGAGTACTCGGGCTCCTTCATTCATCCCTGACGAAGGAGCTCGAGCAGCTCCGCAACTAGTTGGCCTAGACATCTTAGGCACGGCATCACACCTTGAGCAGGTGTGGTGCCCTGCTCACACAGGTAGCCACAGACTTCTCTAATGCACAGCTGGGTTTCCACAGCAGGTACCTACTACATGCAACATCTTCCACCCCGGCACAGTAGGGAGAGCCCCACTTAATGACCTTAGGCAAGATCCCCTATAAATACTGCTGCTGGGGGAGGAGTTAGTCAGAGTGTGCAGACGCTAGGAGAGCTGCGAAGACATCCTGGTGGTCGGTGCCGGGTTAGGCTCGAGCCAGTGACCCGGAGTGGCCCTTCTGACGTCCTACCAGCCTAAGTGGGGACAGAAGGCAAGGAGCAGGCAGCCTAAAGGGAGTGAGGAACTAGTGGAAATTCTCCCTAAGATGTACCGGACATCTGGGATCCGCACATGTAGGATACTCCAGGACTACAGAGAACCCCGTCACACCATGGAGGCTTCAGCCACCTGGTCCCCCTGTGGGTCAAAGAGAGGGAGCCAGACACAACAGTGTACCACCGCAGTGATCAGAGAGGGTTGCCCGTGGAACGCACAGGAGGAGAGGACAGAAGAGAGAGGAGGGCCCGTCTGGCTGCATGCAGGCTGGGCTTCAAACATCTAAGAGGAACAGAGGAGGCCTTATACCCACTTGCTGTGGGGACCCATTGTGCCACCTGGTCACCTGTCAGTGCCCTGGACATCTTTACCTGCCGCAACATCAGTAAAAAGTAAAAGAGACTTCTGCAGTGCGCGTGTGTCATTTCTCTCTGTTCCCGGTGCCCCTCATAGACTGCTCCAACACTCCCCATCCCATCTACATCTCCACTACAAGCTGCCCTTCACACTACGCTGCCCCGGAGGTCCATCCCTACCTGTAGGGACTTTGCCAACTAGCCGCATTACCATCTACCTCCGGCGGACTATGGCGGCGCTGGTGGCCCATCACCAGAAACTACAGGTGGCGTCACGACAACTTGTAAATATAATCCCCTGTAAATATACCCTTTTTCAAAAGAAGTCCCCCAGGACACTGGATCAGGCGCAGCCACCACTCCCCGTGACACACCAACGCTTCCGTGGAGCCTGATACCCGAGTATCCCAAAGCCTGGGCCTCGACATATCTTTTTCTGGCGTTCACGAACAGGATCCCGTGCCCGTACCAGGTACTGTGTGCCGTGTTTTTGACTGTACTGAGTGACTGTTTAAACAACGCCGCCATTACTGCACCGAAGTGCGGGAGGAAAGGGGGCGTGACAGCCTGTAAAGCGCAAAACTGAAGCCCGCCTCTCGCTCAGGCGAGCACTCCTGAGCGCCGCGGCCTAGTACAGAAACTCCCGAACTGTTTAACTCTTTAAGACTGGCTGTAATTCACTAGGGGGGCCTCCAAATGACGGCTTCCTCCAGCGACGATGAAGGCGTGTTTGCTGACCCTAGGAATTACCCGGAAGCCTCAATGGCTGCCTCCAGTAATACTGCCAGCGCCACTGGCGCACCGGGTGCACTCGCCCCAATAATGCTGATGTCACTCCCATACATCCCGGGGGCCAAGTGGTTGCCCCAGTATGACGGACACCCTGATACATTGGACGATTTCAAACGAAAAATCATTAGCGCCCTGGATATGTATGCGATGACCGGCCAACAACGTGCTGCTGTGGTACTCGGACAGTTAACTGGCAGAGCAGAGAAAGAAAGTGTGTCTTGGTCTGCCGCTGAACGCAAATCCGCCGCCGCCATATTTAACAAACTGAGAGCTACCTTCGAGGAGTGCAATGAGGCTGATATAGCATGCGCTTCCATCACTGCTACCAAGGCGGGAGTTGATATAAGAGCTTACGCCTGGCGTCTGGAAGAAACATTGTGCGCCCTCAAACCTGTCAGCGCCGCTAGTGTAGCCGACGAAAACAAGCTCCTGATTGAACAATTCACTTGGGGACTGCTATCCCCTGAGGACAGTAAGACTGTACGTTGGTGGTCATTGAGCAATCCTGAAGCTGACTTTAATACCCTGAAGAAGATGGCTATCAAAGGGTTAAGGCGGTAGAGACCCATGAAGCTGCTATTAAACGGTGGTGCAGTGGTGAGGTGCAGGCTACCTCTAAACCATTACCCGTGTCTACAGCCACGCACGATGTTCAATCCGCTCAGCCTGACAAGTGTGATTCCCTGCGAGCTGAGATGCGTGCTGAGATGCGCCAAATGAACAAAAACATCACTAAGCTAATGGACGCTCTGCAGTTGCAGCAAAGCAATCAGCCAGCGCCAAGACCCCGGCCCCGACCTCAGCCGCTGATTCAACTTGCCAACAGTCCGGAGGATGTACCTGGATGCGAGGGAAGCAAGCCATAGCGTGCTGAGGGAGGACCACCGACCGCTACCGTTCCACTGGGGAGCCCATCTGCCGCCGCTGTAACCGCACTGGTCACCTTGCCAGGAGCTGTCCTTTAAATGGGCAGTCCCTGGGGGCCGGGGTCAAACCTCAGGATTAGAACAACAGGGCTCAGCCACCTGGTACAAGACCTTCATCGGACAGAGGCTGTTTCTGTTCATTGTACTAGATGGCATCCCGACACCTGCTCTGCTGGACACCGGGTCACAGGTGACCACCATTCCCTATGTCCTTTATAAGAAGTATTGGGCTGCTGCAGAACTGAAACAGCCTGATCTAGACTTTACCCTTAATGCATCTAACGGTGAACCAATTACCGTAATGGGGGTTAAGAAAGTACCAATAAAGGTGGGGAGGGTGGAGTTGCAGAAGCAGGGGGTCATAGTTGTAGCAGAAGCCAGTAATGCTAATGATCCATATATCATACTAGGCACTAATGTTGTTAGCAATTGCATGGAGGAAGTCTTGTCTTTGCTTCAACAGATCGCAGACACTGCCAGACCTGGTCAAAGGAAGGTCCTCCAGCGTGAGATCAGAGCCATCCTGCACCAGTAACAGGTAACAATTACAGGTGGCGAAATTGGTACTGCATGGGTGACAGACCCGTTACCTATTGTGATTCCCCCAATGAGTGAAATGATGATTTGGTGTCGAGCAGCTATAGGTCTCAGAGGGCAGGACTATCAAGCTTTAGTGGAGCCCATCAGCACAGAGCACAGACCTACACTGTTGACAGCCAGGGGGGTGGTGGACATACACAATGGGAGAGTACCTGTTCGCATCTTAAATTGTGGCAGTGAGGAGGTTAAATTACCCAGGTATACAACCGTTGCTAAATTGTACACAGCAACAACGAGATCCAAACAGTGGGACCCATACCCTACACTGAAGGGGCAAAACCTGATCAAACTGGGCCACTGGAGGACTGGTGTCAGCAGGTCCATGTCGGAACTGACACCACTCCTGTGTACGAAAAGCAAGGTGTGTACCAGGTAGTTCAAGAATTTGAACAGGTCTTTAGTAAGCATCCACTTGACTTTGGTAGGATAAAAGGGATACAACATCATATCCCAACAGGTACACATCCACCAATCAAGGAGCAGTACAGGCCTATTCCACCCGCACATTATCAAAAAGCCAAGGAAATGTTACAGGACATGAAGGACGCAGGGGTTATACGAGATAGCTGTATTCCCTGGGCAGCCCCATTAGTCCTAGTCTGGAAAAAGGATGACAGTATGTGTGTAGACTACAGGCAAATAAACCACATAACACACAAGGATGCTTACCCGTTACCTCGTATAGAGGAATTCTTAGCTGCGTTGAAGTCTGCCAATTACTTCTCCACCTTAGATTTCACTAGTGGGTATTGGCAGGTGTCTGTAGTCGAGGAAGACAGAGAGAAGACGGCATTTACAACACCCATGGGCCTATGTGAATTCAACAGCATGCCCTTCGGACTATGTAATTCACCCGGAACCTTCCAGAGGTTGATGGAGAGTTGCCTGGGACATAAGAACTTTGAGACTGTACTGCTCTACCTGGATGACGTGATCGTGTACTCTCAGTCCTACGGAGAACACGTCATTCATCTAGCGGAGGTGTTTGAAGCTCTGGCCAAATACGGATGAAGCTAAAACCATCAAAATGCCACCTGTTAAAGCCAAGAGTACAGTACCTTGGACACATAGTCAGTGCCGAAGGCGTGGCCCCTGATGCAGACAAGGTGACAGCTATCAAGGAGTGGCCGGAACCCA
>JARQOC010000008.1:125174447-125210758 GCA_033576535.1 Allobates femoralis | reverse complement strand
GCCGGGTCCGGGAGGATCCGATTTTGTCCGATTTTTGCATAAGACACAAAAAATGCTGCATTCTCCAGTTTTGAGTCCGATGCAAAAATTGGACAAAACTGGATCCTCCCGTAAAAGCCCCAAACTGGATGGTAAATAACAGCCATCCGTCCCCATAGGGAGACATGGGGTGCAAATTCGGATCCGGGGCTGTCCGGTTCACACTGGACAGCACCGGACCCGAAAAGTCATGGTGTGAAGCCGGCTTAGAAGCGATTCATGTGGCAATTTGACAATCCCCAAATGTTAAATGTCAACAGTAACAGCACAATTCATTCTGAGATTTTAGAATATCTTTATGCTCACCAATGAATGTATAATAATCAGTAGGTTCCAGCTCACTGAACCCCATAATTAGAGCATTTTAGAACATCATCCATATACATTTGGCTTGTCTAGAGCACAACCCAACCATTTACACTGAACGTGCCATTTGGATTCCGAATTAGGCCAGTCACACGATTATGCTAATAAACACTCAATTATGTTTCATTGGACGGTCAGCATAGTGTGATGCGATTCTCTCAGATGTGAAATTCTGTGGATAACTGGTGAGAAGATGGAAAACAAAATTCTGTCATCTTCTCGATCTGTGAAATCAGGTCTACAGTCAGATGTCATCCGAGTCTAGTCCGATGACTTTCCATGGCTACATTATCTAGTACTTCATAAAGGGCGAGTGGCGTCCATTTTGCGAGTCGGTATGAGAAGAATATCATCAGCACTGCCCTATCACATATCATTGTTCTGCTATCTGCTAAATAATCAGATAGCACCCGTCCAATATATGCTGTAGCGTGAGCGAGCCCTTAAAGATTGCTTTGTCAAACCTTCTACCTTCCACTCCTGCTGGAACTTTTGTTTTTTCACTACAGTAATGTTTGAACAATTGTATGGCTATCACAAAAATATCCATCATGATTGTCATTTTATGGTGATTTGTGTTTTTTTTTTGCATGATAGCTCGAAGTAAAATATATGTGATTGTTTTAGTAAAAATCCAATCTCTATTTTTAATCATTGTGTCATGTTGGAAAATGAAATACAGTTGTTCTACGGTAAATCTAGCCAGGTGATAATGAAGACTAAATGTATTGTTTACTATATCCATCTGCTTCATGATTCTGCACATTTATCTTGAAGATGTGGAGGCCGCACAATTTACAGAGCGTTCCACCCTTTCACGCTCTAATTAATAACTTAAAAAAACCTCAAGAATCATGTGTAACCTTCGTGTATTCATTTTACAAGAGCTGATGCTTATAGAGGTTTATTATGTTAGAAAACCCCTGAGTCAACTACTGGTATTTTCTCCTTTTCTCCAAAGACCATGGAGTTTGTTTTGCCTTGTAAAATAATTGACTCTGATCCACTAGCAAGAAAAAGCTGTTTTGGGGAGCACCCAAAGTGAGAACTTCCCATATTCAGTCTTATTCCCAAATGTGTTGCAGAGGTTGTCCACAACTCTCTACAGCAAGGGCGGGGAACCATTTTTCTGCCGAGGGTCATTTGGAAATTTCTACAACCCTTCGGGGGCCGTACAAAATTATCAACTTGAAAATGACCCGCTATATTTGGTTAAACAATTAACTCACCCCTACTGTGGAGGCCGGAGCTGCTTCTCTTTGGCGTGGGTGATATTGATCATGTTGCTCTCAACTGCTTTTCCAGGTTTGCTAGAGCTCTAGACATCACAGGAGAGGCTGGGAGCATATACCTCACTGGGGAGGCTGAGGCTGGGGCATAGAGATCACTGTAGAGCTGAATTTAACGGGCAGACAGTTGATAAAACGCATCTGCCAGCCTGAGCTCTGCGATTCCCAGGAATCTGTCCGGGGGCCGCAAAAAAGTCATCGAGGGCCGCAATCGGTCCTGAGGCCTGAGGTTCCCCACCCCTGCTCTAGAGCAAAGGTGGTCAACTCCAGTTCTCAAGGACAGCAAGCAGTGCATGTTTTCAGTATTTCCTTAGGTTTGCACAACATGTTGAAATCCTCACCTGTGGAGTTGATTAAATTATTAAAACATAATAATTAAAACATGCACTGTTTACAGCCCTTTAGGACTGAATTTGGCCACCATTGGTTTAGAGATGGCCATCCACAATATATCCATAATTCTTTTATGGTGGAAGTTCCAGGGCTTAAAATTCCTTTCCAAATTCAGTTCATTAGTTGAACTGGAGAAAAATCTCTGTTTGCATGTATTACCCATAAAGGAACATTAGTCCAAATGAACATCATAGAAAGTAGGCCCCCTCGGCACAAGCAGCTCCCATTCTGATGGATTCGAGAAGTCCTTGCACTACAAGGATGGCCATTCGTTTCTATATAACATTATAAGTGCCTGTCTGCTAATGATTTTCCCCAAAAAAGTTTTTGGGTGTATGTAGACCTCTAAATGGAGTAAACCTCTTTGAAATGTCGCTAAAATGATTTTGTGACTTTTGGTGTTTGCCTGCCAGTCCCACTGTGGCAGAGCTGGGGCAGGATGGGCAGTGGTGAAGCCCACCCATCAAATTCCTTAGAGTTTGCATCACAAAATTACGTCAGAAACGTAAATCAGCCATCAGCTGGAATAACATTTCTGACAAAGACAAACACCACTTGTACAATATGTGAAATTGATTAGGAGGCACAAATGAGGAGAAGTTAAACACACAAATGGTTGTACTTCTAAAAATAGGAAATATTTTTCTTCTAAGTTTATTGAACCAACCACCAACAAACATGTAGAAAATAGAATTAAAAACAGCTATATACTAAACAAACCAACCAGCATATGGTATTCAACTTACACCTGGTACGGATTTATCTTGCTATACGAAGTCTTGCTACTTATGCTCATTTTGTATCCACTTTTTTATTTCTACATTATATTAGGCATCTAACCCAAATTATTCTGCTATGTAAAGGCCCCGTCTCACACTTCAATATGTCGGTGAACGACCAACGATCTGACTTGACCTAGATCGCTGGAATGACGTTCAATGACGCTAGTGAAATGTCACACATATAGATATCGTTAACAACACAGTAACGATTCCGCAACAAACAAACGATACTTGTGGTTGTTAGCTCACCTACGTCCTTCACTTCTCAATAGGAGAGGTCGTTAACGACATTGTTATTGAGGTGTCACACACACCCATGCTGCAGGTTGAACGAATGCTCATCGTTTGGTTTAAGGTCCGGTTCACAAACCTCCGATCAACGATCTGCCCGATTATCGTTGATCGTTTGTACTTGTGACAAACGACTGAAAACCTGTGACATTTCAACGATATCGTTAACGATATTGCAGTGTGTGAATGGGCCTTAAGATGGCTCTTGGTCATTTACCATCCCCTGAAGAAGCTATTTTAGAATTTTGGAATAGCAATCGTGAGAAGCCTTTTCTCTCATTGGTATTAAATATATGGATATAATTTATTTTCCTTGCTTTTTAACCACTGCCATTTATTTAGGTTACTTTTTGGACATGCTATGCATTGGATTGTACTTACTTTGTTATTTATTTTTTGTTATCAGCACTTAGTGTATTTTTGCTGGGTGTTATTTCTCTCTTTATATCTTTGGCATTGTTATTACATATTTTGTCCCCATGAGGAAACCTTCTGGTTTATACATTGTCTGCACCAAAGGTTTGAGTTGTTTACCTTTGCTGATTGTTTTTTACTATATATTTTATATATTTTTAATATTTTTTTAGATATTTGCTGTCAGTTGGTCTCAAATAAATATTTTCCGAAGTGCAGCCTTTTGCGTGTATTTTATGTTCTTTACACACTGGCTAGCACTGTAGATTTATTGTTATTCTGCTATCCTACCCTCACCTCACCAGTTATGAATTGAAGCATTCTACTCCAGAGCACCTTTAATTAAGGGGTTATCCAGAATTTTTTATATAAAATAGTGCCCAAGCACTAACAGGCAGGTAGCTGCCACTTACCTGCCTGTTCTGCCCAGCACCAGTCACCGCTGTTCACCCCCGGCACAAAGCGGTCACAAACTGCTCCTTCTAGGGACAGCATGGCAGGGTAAAAAGAGAAGAGCAGAGGCTTCCTTTCTGCTCTGCGGAAGTGGGCGCATAGTCAACATCACGCTGATTAACAATCAACTCCCCGCTACCTGATCGGGGAAGCCAGCTGTCAATCATCATGATGTCAGCAATGCGTCTGTCTACAGAGGGAGAAGCCACCCCCTCTGTAGATGTGACATCACTGGAAGCGGCAAAATTGCCCACAGAATCATCTCAGACCGCTCGTGTCAGCTGTAAACGGTGCCGCGCACAACAGGCAGGTAGTGTTAGCTACTACCTGTTAGTGCTTAGGCACAATTTTTTTTTTCTTTTTAAATCCCAGGTAACCTCTTTAAATTATTGATCCTTCCAGTCTGGAGACCAAAATTGGGACAACTGAGCGGACATGTCACTGGTTGGGGCATAGCTGCCTTTCTGTGAGTGATAGCAGTTTAAGCATATATGCCCAGATCAGACTTCACTCTCCTCTCTGCCCCTACCAGTGACATGCCCTTCTCATTAGTCCGATTCCAGTTTCCTAACCCGAAAGGATCAAAGCTACAACAACAATAATGCTATTTAGAAGCCTCATGAAGAAAAGCTTACAGAGCAGAGTAGGTAAAGCAAAAAGAGAAAGAGGCACTGTGTAGGATCTATGGACACTAGTTAAAAGCGCTGCTGTTATGTGCAGAATGCACTAACCTGAAGGGGTTGTGCGTTCCCTGCACAACCCTGGTGATGGACCTGGATGGAAGGGGTCACTGGCTGACAGCTCCTTGCGGTGCCCTTGCTTCACTTGTGCGTCCTCTTCCTGGATAGTCACGTGATCGAATTACGGTCATGTGACCGGCTACATCATCACAGGTCCTGTACTCACTGAGCTTCACAAAGCTTTACCACAGGTCCTACAGTTGGTATAATATGTACTTGCTGTCTATGGCAGTTTTATTCCCAATCAGACTGTCAATTCTAGAAGCAGCTCCAGCTTCTACTCCCTCAGTATCGAGGGAGAAGTGGCAATGAAAGATTAAAATATAGAAGTCTCATAGGGAGCGCTAAGGATGACAGTATGATGGTATTTAAGCAAAAATTATCAAACCTTTATTAATAATCCTCCTGCAAACCAGGGGCGTAACTACCACAGGTGCAGGGGTTGCGATCGCACCCGGGCCCTGCAGCCTAGGGGGGCCCCAAAAGCCTATAGAAAAAGACTAATACTATTAAAGATTTGCAATAATTGGGGGCCCCGTTAAAGCTTTCGCATCGGGGCCCCTGGGCCTGAAGTTACGCCACTGGTTTCGACAGTACATGGGACCACAACCACCTGATGAAGACGGTCCCATGTACTGTCGAAACATTTTGTGGACTTTGCAGAAGGATTATTAATAAAGGTTTGATAATTGTTGCTTAAATACCATCATACTGTCATCCTTAGCGTTCCCTATGAGACTTCTATATCTTTATCTTTCAGAGCAGAGTAGGTCAGAGTATATTAGGAAGTCTTAGTTTGGAATAGTTAGGACAAAAGAAAGGGGATCACATTAGTAGTGGTAAACCTTTTTATGTAATTTTCCATTTGACTTTTGATATTCAGTATTTCATTAAGGGCATTCTAACACGGGTTTGCAAATCATTTGACCTTCTATATGTTGCTGAATTTTTGTAATATATTTATTCTATATCTTTTGCACATGTATTTTGTGTAATATTAGGCCTTTACATGCGTTTGAAAAAATGCGGCAGATCCGGTCAAAAAAACACATCTGCCGCATTTTCCGCCTAACAGCTGCACTTAAGCACAGTTGCGGCAAGCCCCATGCATTGTCTATTTGTGTCAGATGCGGCAAGTGCGGTTTTCGCAGATGCGGCTGCGAAAAAAATGTGGAAGCGGTGTTTTTTTCTGTGGCCGCAACTGCTGCAACTGCCGAAACTGCACTTGCTGCATCTGGCGCACACTTACGGCAAGCCCCATAGACAATGCATGGGGCTTGCCGAAACTGTGCCGCAAGTGCAGCCGTTAGGTGGAAAATGCGGCAGATGCGTTTTTTTTACCAGATCTGCCGCATTTTTTCAAAAACATCAGTCTGAATGCAGCCTTAGAGAGTTTAATATTTGGGCTTATGGAGGAATTACCTTTTGTGGTGACATTCTTCCTTTTATCAGTTTTTTTATCTTGTTTTTCATTCAATAATAAAGATATTCTCATATACTTGGCCTATAAGCTCCTGTCTTGATTCTTCACCTTTATTTAAGACATTAAAAATGACAATCTTAATGAATCATCACCAATGTACCTAATCTTATCTATTTGTTATATAATCACGAATGGTTTTGCCCCTTTTATCCCTCGCTGCGATAATGCGTCATGTGATACCCGACTTTGCGCGAAGCGCTTCGATAGAGATCGCCTACATCCATGCATGATCGGGCACCAGCTAGTATTAATAAAACCTATTAAACCATGATAATATTATATGTACAATTGACAACATTATTCTATATGTTTAACATTGTGTCTTTTATACTTTTACAGAGTTCTTTCAAGACCTTAACACAGTGATGGAGCCCTTAACCCAACACAGTACCATGACTGACCTGGTCCGCTACGTTCGACAAGGACTTCACTGGCTTCGCATTGAATCTCAATTATTGTAGTGTCTGCTTTTACACATCCCACATTTTCATACATTCTACCTCTACCAGTAAAAAGACTTTAGCTGGTGGAAATCCACTCATTACCTTGACTTCGACTTTTTATATAATGTCTGTTGGAAGTGGATTTTACCGTCATTGGAAATTCAGATCACATCGTAGCATTAACCAATTCAACCATTAATTTCCAAATCTTTAATATGCCTTTTGTCTCTTGGATCCATTCCTATGTGCTTTATGAAACGGTACATTTTTAAAGATATTATTTTTAGTCTTCACTGCCTTTACTTAAGAACATGATGCACTTTGTGAAGATTTGGAACAAAATGTCTTCATTGCGCAAGTGTTTTATAAAAACACTTTAATTGGGAAGAAATATTTGAAGTATTATGTTCAATGGAGCTTTGCGATTTACTTTGGCAAGAAGTAGAGTGGATATTGTTTACCCTCCGTTCTTCTGTAAGGTTTACATGAGAATTTATTGAATAATTATGTAGAAACATTAGTGAGGAATCAGTGTTAAAGCCTATAATGAAGGATATACTATCAAAAGGAATTTTCTTTTTAATAAACTGTATACTAGTGAACCCCAGCAAGCTAAACTTGGCTAAAACAGCTTTACATTCTGGTATGTCAAACATGTTCTCGAATTCTCTGCATGAAACTTTCATTTACAAATATTCCCAAAAATGTACGATGATAGAGAAGAAAAAGTGAAAATCTGGCGGTAATAAGGCTTTATTACCAATACACCACTAACCCCGATTAGTCCACTCTTGTCTCCATTCTCTTCTTTCACCCATGAAACTAAGAGATCTGTAGCAGGTGGCCATCTTTCTGAACTTTATGCAAATTATGGGTTATTGCATAATGCATCTTGTGTACATTTAATATATCAAAAAGATGCTGTGAAATTAACATTGAAATTCATCAATAGGAGAATGGAGATACATGTGGCATATGGGTGATTTCATGCCAATGTGAAGTACAGTAATGCAGAAGATCGAATTGTTGGAACTTTTAGTTTTGCAATTGCTTAGGTTCTTGATTTTACTGTGCATCATATTGGACATTATATAAGTGCATAGTTTATAACAATATATATTATTTGAGTGAATGAAGTTGTTACCATTGAATATATCTAGTGAACAGATCACCTTTTTTTCATCTATTGAGCAGAATCATACAATTTCCACCGCTTCTCCGAAAGACTTTTTGTGTTTTATGTCAAGTTTTGCCAAAGTGGATTCATCATTGGTAATTTATATGATTATTGTCATATCTCAAAAGGAACTCTTATTCTAAAGCAGTCATTTCTGCAAATGCTATATCAAGCAATAGTTTATTACTTCTGGGTAGAGATGAGCAAACCTGTTCTGGATAGGCATTCGGGTGCTTTACTTATCCATAGCACTTCAGAGAGCATCACTGTGCTTGGGTACACTCGGTGTACAGTTAACAGTCAGAATGTGTTTGTAAAATAAAAAAATGATCTCCGCCCTCCCATTACCAGAAGTGCTTCGCTTATGGATGACTGTATGTCGGCTGAGAGCTGAACTGCCCAATCAGTCTCTTCAAATGAGGTTTGGGTCAAGTTTAGGACAATATCTTTATCAAACGTCCAGCTGCACCACCAGAGCCCAAACTCCCATGGGTTTGCTCATCTCTGCTTAGGGATCATCTACCATATAAATGTTACAGCTCATCTGTCTTAGTCATAAGTATTTTTTAACTCAAATAAGTAAAAAAATGGTCTTGTGACAAGATATTATTATGGGGCCTTTCCGATTTTCTCTTCAATCTCTCTCGGAACATCCAACTAATGGATTAATGGATTTTGGAGAAGTAGCTTCTTGTGTCACTTCTTATTGGTGGCCATGCATAATGGTCACTTTACACACACCAACTTCTGTGTCCAACTTCTGAACAACTTACTGGTTGCAGTGAAATCATGGACACATTGTTCCATTTGTACACAGCCACAAAATGGAGCAATGTGTCCATGATTTCACTGCAACCAGTAAGTTGTTCAGAAGTTGGACACAGAAGTTGGAGTGTGTAAAGCGGCCCTAAGAGTGGAAAGCCATGAACCAAAAGGATTCAGGTGGTAGGATGGGACTAAACTGTTGAACATGTGTGGAAAAATGTGGCGGCCAATCTTCTGAGATTGTCTTAACTTGGTTTGCAGCAGCATCTCTTTTGAAAGCTCTTTTTGATGTTTTTGTGATCTAACAGAGTGCTGGTAGAACATAAAGTGAATCTGTAAACAGTTTTTTGCTACTTAATCTGAGTGTAGCAAAATCTAGGGGCAGAGACCTTGATGCCAACAATGTGTCACCTACTGGCCTGCTTTGTGTAGGTTTTGTAAAATCATTGCAAATCACCAAAGGACTAGTAACCCATCTGCAATGTAGTCCAACCATACGCCCTCCGCTGATTGGCAGCTTTCTGTGTACACTGTGGATAGGCAAAAAGCTACCAATCGATAGTGTGTGCGGGATTCTACAGATCTCAGCATTCTGAGTTCTGCTGCAGATAAAACGGTTTTCAATCACAGTTTCAGCACCCAGTAAAGCAAGTGATACATCACAGGAATCAGGGTCTATGCCCCTAGATAATGATTCTATCAGATGAACCTGATGAGAGATTCCCTTTAAAGGAACATCCCCATTCATGAAGATCTGACTTGGAAGACATTGAGATATCTACAACATAGTATTACTTCTTGAGTTCCTAGTAAGTTATTTATTACTTATGTATTGGCTACCTCCCAGTGGAAGGTGGAGAATGAAGTCATTGAAATAAGTTATTAAATTTATTATGTATTCATAAATTACCTCAGACTTCAGTTTATAAACCAAATGTGCTTGATTGCACACATCAAGTGTTGATGAATTTTAACGTACATTTGTAGAAGTGTTGCTTAACAATAAAGCACAAAAATACAAAATGGTAAAGGGTTAGTTTTTAGGTTTTTATTTATTTGTTCCTACCTTTAAAGCTGCATAATCACAATGTACATGATGTAATTGATATATTCAAATTTCTAAGCCATTTTGAGGCGTCGATTGTTGGGTTGTCACTTGATACGTAACTTTCATGATTGTAGCAATGAGCAAGTATATATACCACTATGGCTTATCTTTTTGTTGCCTGGGGGCCTTAAAGCTCATGGAGGTTTTGCACTTAACACTAATGTCAGTAAGACTGGTTATACCCTAGTCCCTATTGGAAAATCACTAAGAGTGTTGGAGTTATCCTATACATATATTCAGGCATATATCTACTGTCAAAAAACTGGTAGATTTTCATTGATGCCTTAGGGCAAAAGCTTAGCTATGTTGAATTTATGATAAAGACTACAAGTATGGCTTTAACAAAATGATCTGATACTGATGAATATAGGCAGGAGTGTTTAGATGGCAGGTCCTTACAGAAGTTTCTAAGCAATGTATCTTTGACTCTAAATAATCAATAGATTACATAGCCATAGATATTAAAATAAACACACTATATAGGTATATTAAAGGCATCAATCATGCAAATTGCCTCTTCAAAGAGGAAGAGGGCTTGACCTCTAGGTTAATAATGACTTTTAGGATTGCTACTTCCAATAGGTGGCACTAGAGTTCAAGTCTCTTCCTCTGAAGAGACAATTTGCATTTTTAATTTCCCAGAGGAGCGCTGCAGGCTGTTAATGGGGTTATCCAATACCAGGACAACCCCTTCTGAATTGACTTGTTTCCCCCACTAAAAATAATAAACCCTGTGCTCACTTCCTGTGCTGCCACCGTTCCAGCTCTGTTGATAACCACGACTCGGGGCTCATGTGACATCATAAGAGCCCTTTGACTAATCATCGCTGGCTTCCTTCTCCCCGCTTTCATATCAAAAGAGCTATCAACAGAAAGCACGGTTCTCACATACTGTTGGTAGCTCGTTTGGCATGAAGGCGGAGAGAAGGAAGTTGGCAGTGATTTGATGCATTACTTGCATGCTGTTACCAACAGCGCTGGAATGGTGGCAGAATGGAAGGTGAGTACAGGGTTTATTATTTTCAATGTGGGAAGCAAATAAACTCAGAAGGGGTTGTCCTAGTAGTGGACAACCCCTTTAAGTCTCCTCATACTGGCATGGCAGACCTGACATGTCACTGTCCACAAAGAGAAAACTTACCTATTAAAGACATCACATATGAAAATGGTACTAAACTCATAGTTCAAGATACTGGGGATTACTAATTTTCTGATAAAATCTTTAAAACCCCAAAAACTAGAATGAACTTTACCCATACCTCATATTTTACCCAACACTCCTGATGTGTAAATAGTGGATGCCATTGTCTATATGGTCTATATGGTCTTTAGTTTTCAATATGACTCTGATCAGCTAATCATCTACTTTCATGATAATTTCCCCACCTGTGTCTTCTTTTGTTCAGATGATGAAACCTTAATTAGGACACAGACAAGTGCACGAACCTCCTGTATCTGGAATCACATGGGTGAATCACATGGCTGTCACCGTTTTATGCACTATAGATGCAGAGTCCATGGAGTTCACTGTTTACACACCAGATCCTTAGGAGGCAACGGGTCTACAGCCAGGGTGTTGCAGTGAGAAATCAAAGTGTCGGGTTATTTTTTAGAATTCATTATGAGGTTTCATAGATTTTATCAGAAGGTGCTCAACTCCTTTAATACAACTGATATTAAAATAACTCAAAATGTATATCAATGTGTGGTCCTACACCTTACATTATTAAAAGTCTGGCTTTGTCACTAAGTATGAGTAGAAAACTCCATAATTGACTATCCAGGTAGGGTTCAGTTCATGGTCTTAGCCACATGTATGGTTCCATGTGGTGGACTATTTGATATAAATAAGGTTCAGTATTCTCCCCCAGAAGTAAGCTTGCTAGGTAAGAATACCTCCATAATTTGGCTTTCATTAGATACACACAAAGTTTTAGTGCCAAACAGGAGAAGAGAAAGCTGCGGAGCTCTATTAGGGATCCATATATGACAAAGTCATAATATTGCCCTGTACAGAAGACTTAAAATAAGAATAGATCCAAGTAGAAAAGAAGGTTGAAAAATATCTAGAATTCAGTCTTCATTTAGTTAAAAAAGGAGAAGAATTGATGCATCAACCTTGCGTTCATATCGAGGACAAGCAGTGATTTCTGTAAAGTATTGTAGCTAATTACCTGTGGCCTTTGTTCAATGAGTTTTTCAACACCAAGTAATATATTAGCCTGGGGTGATGAAATATTCATTCTCTGGCTGAACTAGTTCAGTTCTGTACTGAGTGTTTGTTCGACACATTCAGAGAAGGCATCATATGTGGTGATGATGGATATGAATCAATGTTACTGCTCAATTTGAACAAATCCGTCTCCTCTCCCATTAATTATCCTAACTGATAAACCGTACTATTGACCTGTACCCAACTACACTAGTGTTAAGTGCATATCTCCTGTTGCATTAAAGTCTGCTGTGGCAACCAAAGGAATAATCACAGCAATACAAACATTCCTAGAGACTGTTTCTCTAAATTATTTAGTACTGAAAGTGCCTGTACATTTCAGAATACCATTAACCCCTGTTCTGTTCGGCAGTTTGGCCATATTTATTATTTATTACAGTAAGGGCAGATTTTTTTTTATAGAACAATTTCCTTTAAAATAAAAAAAAAAAAAGTCTGGGTATACTTCCTTGGGTTGTCCTGTTCTGTCAAGTTTTGAAAATTCTTAGTAGACTCTTCTTCACCAGTTTCATGACCGACGTTGACTGACGAAGTCCTACATTCAGATCCCTAGGAAAAGTACCTCCCTTTTGGCACTTAGCACATGCAACTGGCCATGTTTTTTATTTATTAGAAATATTTTCCATACTTTCCAACTCTCCTAAACATCAAGAAGACTCTGGGAAAATATGGAATCTTTAGGTCTTCAGGAAGAGTTGGCAAATCATGGTGCCACCAAAACCTCTCTGAAAGCATTGCTTCAAGGACGTTTCTTGTGTACAATGTCAAGATGCCCATTTATTGGATGGAGCCCCACTGTTCATTCCATGGGTTTTCATAACGAAATATAAATACATGGCCTACACAAGGGGGTCTGATTTGTGGGGCAGAAGGGATGACTTTTAGGCATTGTGTTCTGCACTAATACAACCTACTGGAAACCATCTGTATACATTGGCAAGTATGGCCTCACATAAAGTCATTGTAGGGTGTAAGGGTGTTTTCTGAATATTTGAGTGAGTAAGGCCTCATTCACATTTTGTATCCGTGTTAGTGTTCCATGACCAGGAGTGAAAATTAAAGAGAAACAATATAATTGAAAAATACCTATTCTGTGTTTTAGAGACACTCCTGGTTTTTGGATGCAATTACTGACAAAATACTGATCAAAAATATTGGCCATAAATCTGCCATATTGTGCAGCAATGGGGAAACTGATAATGTAATGCTGACATTTTAGAGCCAGAAAATCTAGATAATGATCCGTTCAGCTAATGGGATGATGGCCATTTGCATTCTCAAACAGTTTTATCCAGTAAATAGTAGAAAATAAAGAACTTAAAACTTAAATTTTCAGCTACTTGACAGAATAGGTCGACTAATACTTAATGGTAATGTATTAAATGAAAAGGTCTCCTTAAGTGATTTATTTACGGATTGCTGGTTGACACAGTCATATAATCATGTATATATGTAAGCATTATTCTGTACTATATTTACCGATTGCTCCTCAGATGTTTTTTTGGGTGTATTAAATATTATGGTGCGCTTTGCACATCAGTGTTGTTATTAAGTACCATCAATCAGAATTTAGCTTTGTTTCTGGATTGGCAAATGCTATCCTGGTACAGGACTTTGCTATCCGTGAAAATTCTGAATAAGCTTTATTACCTTGGTTTATGGTCGCCCCCGATGGACAATGGAAGCTGTCCTCACCGTTGCCTATTGCATAGGTTAGTGTTCAGTATTGTATTTTCGAACTGGAAGCAGCCATGTTACCTTGATGATGTGTTAATTACTGTAAAATATCTGTAGTATTTATTTTAGTATTAGATACTTAGTATGGATAGCACCATTGCAATTTTGTATCCTAATGATGTAACATAAAAATAGGCATTTATAATGCAGCTTTTCCTGATGCCTAAAACCATATCATCCCCAAGTAATAAAAGCTACCATGTGTTCATGAATGATCCTCTTCTCTTAATCGTCACAGTATTTCTCCTGCTTGAGTAGGACTTTGTGCTGCGGAGCTGCTCCTCACTCTCTATAAGGGCAAACAGGAAGGTGTAACCTGATTAAATGTAAAGAAACGTCCCTTGCTCTATCATCCTCCTCACTTTTAGGCCTCATTCAGACATCTGGTTATAGTTATGCATACAAGAAAAAAAAAACGGAATGCTTTTCATCTGTGGGCTGGATTCCAATTTTCAGATCTTCATCCATTTTTGGTGCATGTGTCCCATTTTTTCGTATGTAGAACAAAAAATATTTCCAAATTTTTCCTACCTGTTAGGCTAGGGTCACACTTGAGAGCTTGCTCCATTGGAGGGATGCATTAAAGGATCCTTTTTTCCCTTGCCATTTTCATGGTATGTATGTTCATTTTTAGCGCATGTATTAATGCATGCGTTAATGCATGGTACATATATGTACCATGCGTTAACGCATGCGTTTCCCATAGACTCCCATGTTAAAAAAAAACATGCATTTTTGCAAAAGCACAAAAAAATGCTGCATACAGCGTTTTTTGGTGCACTTGCAAAAACGCATAGCGTCAAACGCATTGCACTTTTGCAATGAGTTTTTTGCATTGAAGTCTATGGGTATGTTACCGCATGAGTTTCTCAAGATTTGCACATGAAAATAGCGCATGCATTTAGCAAATCTGACCCTGGCCTTAAACAGTAAAAGACGAACAGCCTAGGGATGACACATATACAGTATCTATGTGTTTTTATTGTTTTTTTTTAGGGCCTCTTTGATTTGAATGGGCGAGTTTGATCTATGACTTTGAACGTCTCCATTTTATATTTCACAGATACTCCATCAAAAACAGGGTGAATCTATTTGGAATAACAGACGCATAGGGTCTTGTCTGATATTAGTTAAACTGATCGTATCAATGTTGTGCTCACATAATTGATTGTGTTACACACAGTGGGTAACTTCAGGATCAGGCCCGTTGCGAAAGCTCCACGGGGCCCAATTATGGAATCTTTATAGTATTAGTCTTTTTTATGGCAAAGGGACTTTTGGGGCCCTAAGCTGCAGGTCCGGGTGCGATCGCAACCTGCACCTACTGTAGTTACGCCTGGTTACACACAATATTAGAGCACTTAAACATATGGGTGCTACAGATACACATTGTACAACCAGGTACAGAGTGAACTTGGAAAGCAGAGAGAGTGCTCACTCTGTGCTGCAATGGAGAGCTTTTGCCAGGAAAGTCCTGTACACCTCAGAGGGTGCAATGCAGTTTTATTCAATGTTCTTCAAATCTGCCTTGCTTCTTCATCAGTAGAAATGAGCAAGCCTGTTTAAGGTTGGAGTTTGAATGCTTTATGTATCCAAAGTACTTAAGTGAGCATCGCTGTGCTCAAGTACACTTGGTACTTGGCCCAGTACAAGCTGCTTGCAGTGTTTCATCGGCTTTGCATGAGGGTAAAATCAGTATTATCGGATGTAGTGTGTTTGCTAAATAAAAATGAAAATACAAACCCCCCTCTCTCGTTCCCCGGAAGTTTAGCTTATGTCTGGTTGTATGTGGGGGGGAGAACCAAAGTGCTCAATCAGTGTCTTCAATGAGGTTCGGGTCAAGTTTAGGACTAACATGCTTTTAAAATAAGTACAGTACCGGTTAAACCACCAGAACCCAAACTTCCCCCGGGTTGCTCATCTCTATTCATCAGGGTATTGTTCCGGATGATGAAGGAAGGCAGCTTCAAAACAAGTTTAATAAAAGCGCATTGCACTTGATGTGTCCTGGACCTTACTGGCAAATGCTCTCCCTGGCAGCACAGACTGAGCACTTTCTCTGCTTTCCTGCTTCCATCAAAAACATGGACATGTGAGTAGCCCTATAGATTATGCTGGATATGTGTGGACATGTATGATGGAAAATGGATGTCTGAATCAGGTCTAGGTCACATGTCATAGATAACATCAATACTTTGCGGTAATGGTACAAATTTGTTGTTTTTTGGGGGGCAATACCTCAATTGTAGCCTAAAGCTTAGCATGTGGTATTTTAATTAATTTCAAAGTAGTCCACTGAGTCAGTAAAGATAGATTCATGATATTGCTTCCTTTCGGCATGGTTCTACATGACAAAAATGTTTCCAATCTCCTAGTGAAGTTGTACCAGGTAAGCATGTTTTATCGATACATCAGTTCTTGAATTCTGTTGAGTCAAATCAAAAGACATCTGCTTTTTATCAGTGTAATGGTTTAGTACCCTCCAAAAGACAGGCCATTATGTTTTATGGTAAATAGCTTCATGATCGTGCTATAGGGATATGTGGATTTTCATAGTGCAGACTGAGCACCTTCTGCCTGCCGGGGCTGCCAGTCATTTCTGCTTTTACATAAGACATAGTAATTCCTAAAATTATTTTAAGCAGATGGGGCTTGATGAAAAAAAAGAACATAGTATTACTCTCTGCAATAGATAAGAAATAATTGTATTAGGAATATATTGTACACTATATCAACAAGTGGCTTGCTGATGGGTACTGCAGATAAGCTCTTATTCTGTAAAAGAGAGCTATCATCAGAAATTAGGTCATTATTTAAATCTAATTTTGTGTTAAATACGTTTTATAAATGTTGCCAACCTTTTTGCTTTTCATATAAAAATAAAAATGAGACATTTTCAAACTGTACATTGGAGCTTTTTAAGGCTCTAATTTCCTGAATTTCTTGGTGTGTCAGGAAACAACATATGTACAGAACCACAGTGAACAGTCTGACCCTACCTTTTGTATTGGAGCACTAATGAATGTGTACAAAGGTCATGGTAGAGGGAGAGGAGCAGGGTTAGCGTTCACACCGCCTATGGTGATTCTTTTAATTCATGTAATACAAAAACCTGATTTAAACAATTGATCATTTTCTGTGGATTGCTTTTCTTTAACCCATTCAATACTGAGGTATTTTCCTTTTTGTCAATCCTTCTTCCAAGAGCCATCACTTTTTAATCTTTCCCTCCACATAATCATATGAGGACTTCTTTCTTCGGGACAATTTTTACTTTTGAAGGACACCATTCATTTTATCATGTTGATGCACTGGAAAATGGGAAATTAAAATCAAGTGCATGGAAATTGCAAAAAAAAAGTGCAATTCCCCAATTGTTGCTTTTTTAAATTTATTTATCATGTTTACTATACGGTAAAACTGACCTGGACATGTGATTCTCCAGTTCAGTATAGTTACACGATCATCTGATCACTTATACTATACATAGCAGTGCATCAGCACTGATATGTATATCGATAAGCACAGTCTTATTAATGGCAGCAAAATGCAGGCTTTCATAGGAGAAACATCATAACAAGCAAGGGAGTCTTCAGCATCCCCTCATTCTCATGGTAACCCACTGACGCCCTGTGATCACATCACAGGTGCACTGATGGGCATATGGAATGACCCGCTCAGAAATTGACAGCAGCATGTAACAGGGTAATAGCCATAGGCAGAACTACACTCCACCCATGGCTGTAAGAGGCAAAAGATGGTGCAATAATTCAGCCATTATCTAAAGGGAAAAATATGGACTCAGTGTTCCCGTGTCAAAGTAAGGGACTTGACATATTATGTAACTACATGTCATATGTTATTAGGCTGAAGGCACACTGTCGTGCATCAAACATGGAGCGTGTTTGATGCATGACAGTGATTCTAGTGTAATGCGTGTTTGTAGGTGTGTGTGGTGCGTGTGGTGAATGTGCCTGAATGTATTGATGTGAGTGTGCTGCAAGTGTGAGGTGTGAGTGCATGTGTGGGGCGTGTGTGTGATGCTGTTCACAGTCCTTAAGGACTGCGGCCAGCATTTGTCGGGAATTCAAACTCGCCGGCTGTCAAAAGACGGCGACTTTGAATTTCCCACCATGCACATACAGTAATAATCATCCTGCCCCGCTGTGACAGCGGCGCAAGATGATTATTATAATGTGCTTTAACAGTCATGTCAGCATGTGTCCTGAGACTGTCCAAGCTCCTGGACACATGCTGAGGTCATAAATGGCCAAATGTGTGTTTTATGCCTGTAAATCTGCAAAGCTGGTAATTGTCGGCTTTACAGTGTAATTTCTAAACTCCTGCTGCTCTCCTGTCTGTGAACAGCGTTAATGTACGCTGTCCAGCGTCCTGAACAGCTAAGTAATCAGCACAGTAGTTTGCCTGTGCTGATTGCTTAGCTGTTCAGGACCCTGGACAACGTACATTAACGCTGTTCACTGACAGGAGCCGCAGGAGTTTAGAAATGAAACTGTAAAGCCAACAATTACCAGCTTTGCAGATTTATAGGCATAAAACACACATTTGGCCATGTACGACCTCAGCATGTGTCCAGGAGCTTGGATAGTCTCAGGACACATGCTGACATGAGTGTTAAAGCACATTATGATAATCATCTTGCACCGCTGTCACAGCGGGCAGGATGATTATTACTGTATGCGCATGGTCAGAAGTTCAAACTCACCGGCTTTAGACAGCTGGCGAGTTTGAAGCGATTTGCGCAGCACACTAGTGTGAATATCGCACCGTGTACTGTATGGGGGCAAGATTTTCTCGCCCCCATACACTTGCATTGCGCTCACGTGCGTCAGAATCGCGTGCAGTCGCAACATTCTGCGACTGCACTCGCTTCTGACTCGCAATGCAGGTTAGGTGCGGGGGACTCGCACCAGTGTGCCCTGCCTGATAGGGTAACACTGGTCCAAGTGCAATGTGAGTTTTCCTCGCATTGTACTCGCGCGAGTCCCTCGCCCAGTGTGCCTTCAGCCTTAAGGTGTTAAACACAAGCTGATCTGTAGTAACCAGCAGCAGCCACTACAGATTTAACAGAGCTAAGCTGTTCAGTGCCATACATTGTTTACATCCAATCTCCACCGGACCTAATAACTGCTGATTTGTGGCATTGCTGGGTATCGGACCTCTACCTAATTAGGACTACCCATTCTTAGGACAGTAAATAAATATATGCGCAGATAACGCCATAGCATAGAGCACACACAGCATGTGGTGCTATATAAGTTAAGTTTAGATTTTAAGTTGCAAGAGGTTGTTTCGACAGAATCATCTCAAGAAAACTATTACTGTCATGTATACCACTTTGGTGGCAGTTTAGGGGCAGATTTTCTTTAAAAAACAAATATGGCAAGCAAAATTAGACACCACATAATAAACATCACAGGCCAGGGTCACACATATCATCAGTTTTTGACTTAAATTCGTTTTGGGATCATTTTGGTCATTTTTTTCTAAGTCCAAACACAAAAACACATATGCGTTAAAGCATGGTGCACTTAAGTGTGGTTACGTTTTTCAAAAACGGTAATCCGGTTTTCCTAGGCTCCAAAAAACGCTGCATGCAGCATTTTTGGGTGCAGGGAAAAACGCATGCTTTTTTTTTACATGGGGCCCTATGGTGAAGGCATGCGTTAACGCATGGTACAAATAGGCACCATGCGTTAACGCATATGCATTTTGGTGACAAAATTACTAAGTCCAAAAACGGCCAGGACGTCAGGGGACACTATTGGCACCCTAAATTTAACGGATTGGTTTTCTAAAGGCTTATTGGCATGTATGACCCTGGGCATAACTAACTAGGTATGGACTAAAATGATAGTGTCATTTCTATCATTGAGATGTTTAGATAAGAAGATATCATTAAAGGAAACCTATCACCCTCTTTGGACATTTTAAACCATGCCCACCAGCTTACACATAATGTAAATGGAGTTCTAGTAACCTGCGCCCCACATACCTCAGAAAATAACTTTTATTATGTTCAATGCTGACCTCCTATTGAGACCGGTAGGCTGCTACTTAGTCTTGATGGGTGATGTCCTCACTGCCTCATGGGGTTGCAAAACCCTGCACTTCTTAAAATTCCTGCCCCTCCTCTGGCCGGTGCTTGAGTGACAGCAGCACTCGTGCCTGCACAGTGAAGTGGGTGTCTGTGCTCCACTGAAAAGTGCCAATGTCTCGCGAGACTTTACAAATCTCACTAGACGTCGGCACAGACAGACATACTTGCGCCTATGCAGGGGAGCGAGCGTCCATGCATAGTGCCGACGTCTCGCGAGATTTGTGAAGTCTTGCGAGACATCGGCACTGTTCAATGGAGTGCGGACACCCGCTGGCGCAAGTGCGGCCATCACTCAAGCATCGGCCAGAGGAGGGGCGGAATTTAAAAAAATGCAGGGTGGGTTTTGCAGCCTGGAGGGGCAGTGAGGACATCATCCACCTGGTCTCAATAGGAGGCCAGCGCTGGACACAATAAAAGTTATTTTCTGAGGTATGTGGGGCACGCCTGGGCACATAGAGGGGTTACAAGAACCCCAATTACATAATATGTAAGCTGGTGGGCATAGTTTAAAATGCCAAAGGGGGTGACAGGTTCCCTTTAATTTCTATAAGTGGTAAGAATGATAAGAATTGGATAGAATGGTGCAAATTGGTTTGTGCTGCCCTCATGTGGAATCCAATTTTCTGTGGCAGCCGGACCAGGGCAGTCTTCACTTCTGCTGTTGGCATACTTCACCATGGCATGCTGGGTGCCCGGTAATTTTCTTCACACTGCAACATTTTAGGAAAAGCTATTACGTCAGTCATTAAACTCATAGAGAAATGGTCGAAACAGTGTCCAATGGTGTATACCGGTAAATATTGAGCTTTATAATAGGAAATATTCAATTTTCTTGAAAAATGTGCTTTCTTCTAGAACTGTTTAGAATATTTTCAGCCTCTATCATTATCTAAATGTTGCAGTTCTTCAAAGCCAACATATATGTATCATTGGGTTAAAAGGAGCTGTAATTGTCAGATATTTAAATTGAGTGAAAATGCACTTGACGTCGTCCCGTTAGCTGAGCTCCCAAAATGTCCCCATATTTCTAAAAGATCTGCGGCCATCATTGAATGAAACAGAGGAACATCTCAAACAGCCGTGTAATTGACAAACATGTCACCATAACAGACAGTAGGGTAAAAAATGGAATGGCATGCAATACTAGACTAGTTTTTGGTTGGTGTAAGTAGTTAGAGTCACAGTTATTTGCGTGAACTGAATGGGTGGGTGACCATCAGACAAATGTCTGTTGATAATTCCTGAGAATATATTATTTGAACAGGTTTGACTTTCTCAGCTGCTTCTCTTCCTTCATATAAGCAACTCCACATGCGTCTCACAACGACTCGCCTTTCTTATCCTTATTGCGATTAATATAAACTTTTGGCCAAGCTAAACATCATCTTTAATGCGTAATTCTGTAAAGTTAATTGCTTGCTGAGAGAATCTAGCCAGTTTTATTCTGAACATTTGTCATCCTTTCATCTAAGTCTAATGTGCTTCTCCATATACTTCAAACCAAATTTGATAGTGTTTTATTCAGTCCAGAAACAGGTGAATGGAGCGGAGCAGCGCTTATGCATGTACAGTCTACCAGAATCTGTTAGTAAATGCCATTATCCGCCGGGCTAACCAGACATGCTAAGGCAGATTATAGGTTTTGCATGCCAAAGATTTTACTTTTCTTTACAGATGTACACACATTTCAAATTGATATATTTGACTGTCAGTTTTATTCATTATGGACCTTTGACTGTACAAAGAATATCCAACTCACTCTGTCCTTACAAAGAGAAACACCAGCGGTTGTAATAAGGTGAATTCTGTACATAGTATAAATACTTGTGTACATACTTGCATGATTGCAAAACATGTAGTCTAGTCATATACCGTTCCTCATCAGACTTCATTATTGCATCATCTGAAAGTCTATTGTATTTTTATACTGGATTGTAATACTGTCTGCCATGTAATTCCTTCAAAGCTTTTGTCATTTGGTAACATTAAATCAGAACGAGCTGTTCAAACAAAGAACATTAGTAGGGGTGGACTAAGCAGTAAGCCAGTCTTCATGGCCCACTTTATGTGCCATCAGTCAACATGGCTCCCATCTTCTTTTTCACCCCACTATCAGCTTGTTCTAAAATACATGTGCATTTCATGATAAAGGAGTTGTCCTGCCACTTTTATAACTATTAGGCAATAGTGAAGAGTTAGCACTACAATGCTTGGCTGTTCGGTACTCATAATGAGCAGTTGGATGGTCAGATGGGCATGATTTGCGTACCGAGTATCAAGGATGTCAGTAGGAAACTCAAGCATTTTTGTGGAAGATCTTGGAGAAAAGTGCTTGAGTTCCCCATTGCATGACTTCCATTTAAGTGGGGACTGGAGTGGCACCTATCTGATCATCCAATTGCTCTTTTCAAGTACATGAGTGCTCACTCATCACTATTGGTTACCATTTACTTGATAATCCAATCTTTGAGATTTTCTCTGTAGAGTAGTTCAGAACATGCTCAATCTGCTTTTAACAGTTTTGGAATCTACTTTCTAGAGAAAGATGAGTGACCCCAACCTAACTTCAGTTTTAACCATTTAATTGAGAGGTATAACAGTACAATGGAGGCTGTTAAATGGGCTGAGTTACATATCGATCACCTGTCCATATCAAAGTCTGATCAGTAAAGATCCAACACCTGACAATCTTCATGATCAGATATTATCGGCTGCAAGGCTAGCCAGATGTAAGCAATGTCCAGGGTGCAATACAGTCGCCCAATACAATATTCAGTGACTGCTGCTTGATACTCAATTTATCTTCAAGTGAATGGTATATGTATGGATAGTCATTAATATGTATGGCCAATGCAACTCATCAGTGAACTGGACACATAGGTGTCACTAATGACCAGCATTATGGCACACACATTGTCAGTCCACCCTGTTTTTTTCTACTATAAGTTCCAAAGCGTATTTATACAATTGTTAAAAATCAATCTATAGTATACCAACAGGTACCAATATATCTGAATTCAACAATACAAATATAAAGGGACTCTAAACTCTTTGCAGTCATTATACTAAACTCCTTCATTCTGTTCCGTAAAATGTGACAATTTCCACAATTTTTATGGTCACTGTTCCGTCCAGTCGTCTATTTTAAGAAAAATAAAAATTCTTTGTATTTTTTTAAGCAGGGTCCATATATACATAATCCTGATTCCGCAAGGTATCCTTGTTTTACTAAGCATGTTATTCTTTGTAAAGATTTCGTAAGTTACAATGTTTTGTACAGACCTTTATTGTTACAGTGTTTAAGCAATGAATACCATGCTGTGGTTCTAAAGTACGAAGTCCCGTTTTATTTGCTCCTTTTCTTTATTTTGCTTTGAATGTATACAATTATATCCTGCTTAATTTCGCCTTGTGTTTTCAAGTGTTGCACAATTGCTTTTTTTATTATTTTTTTATGTTTTTTTTATTTTATTCATGACAAACAAAATCTCTAATTCCAATGTAGAAAAACATAACTGTTTTAGAGCATGGGGAGTTATTCGCTCATGTACTGAAATGGTTTGACGTTTCCGTTGTGTAAGGATTCCGCAAAACTTTGCCAGATAAAGTTATGCCGACTCCTTCAACACCCGGGGGCTTAAGTGCAGTTCTGATGTTTTTAAATACATTGTCTATGTATAAATAATGTTGTCTAATCTGGTATGTCTGTGTCTCTCATAGAGAGATTAATTATGCTGCCGGAACAACAAATTATTTAAAAATGGTCAAATAAAATTTTTATTGAAAGTAATTTTGTGTAACGAATTTTTTTTTTGTGCAAAATTTGTCACAATGAGGAATTACATTTCTCTGAAGCTTGGTGCCGAATAGTGATTAGTGAATTGGACTTTAAAGTTTGATATTCGTATCAAAAACAGACTTTACAAAAATATGCCAAGTTCTGGTTCGGAGTTTGGGTGCTTTGCATATTCAAGCTACTGTAGTGAGTATCGCTGTGCTTGGGTACTCTCGGTGATCGGCCCGGTGCTTGATCGGCTCGCACTCCGTGGAAAATCAGCACTATTGGATCTAGTGTTCACCAAAAAAGTCCATCTTCCTTCCCTGGTAGGCTTGGGTCACACTTGCATCATGACCCTAGCCTGATGCAAGCGCTAAATACTTAGAAACCTCAGCCGCATGCATAGCATTGACGCTATGCACTGCAAGGCAATGGAGCCCTATAGAAACCTGATGTTTGCCTTGCCAACCGGCCACACACAAAGCTCCAGGAAGTGCGCTTTAGCTGAGCGCACAGAAAAACACTGCAGACAGCAGCCCTTGGGCCCCCCTAAATCTGGGCTTGACAACTGAGGACTCTCAGATTCTAGTACTTTTTTCTAGTACTTTCCTTTAGTACAGTGTTCCCAAACTCCATCCTCAGGACCCACCAACACGTCATAATTTCAGGATTTCCTTAGTATTGCACAGGTGATAATGTTGTGAAAATGATTCCATGACCTGTGCAATGCTAAGAAAATTCTGAATAATTGACCTGTTGGTGGCCTCGAGGACTAGAGTGTAGAAAACACTACTTTAGAATATTGGTTCATAACATAGAAGAAGGAGTAAAGGCTTAAATTATGCAAATATTATCAAATTTATTGTTGCCGACAAAGAAAAAGGACAAAGGAAGGGGAGATCTAAGGTGCTCACGTGCTTACAGTCCGCAATGGGCTCAAATAAAGTGCAGTTTATAACATAGACACCGTTACATGTAAAGCTTGGTGTCTTCGCAGAGACCCACATACAGATAGGTATACGCAGGAATATGTTATTGCTCTCTTTTTACACATCACAGAGAGAAATGGCATGTACATAACATATCATATTCAACATCTTATATAACGCCCCATAGGGAGAGAGACATATACATCTGTGTTAACCCTAGTATCCAGGGTCAAGCCAGGCACTATAGTTAAAAGTATTCCTGATGGACATGAAAGAATCTGGTGTCTTAAGGAAGATCTAGGTGCACATATTTACCAGGGCCACCGCTGGCCATAACCACGTAGTCAGGGGGGGGGGACCGGGGTGGTCCGAACCAAAAGGACCCCAACGCGTTTCGTGACCTGGAGGTAGCGGTCACTTCATCAGGGGGATGCTCAAGGTTCCCCGTTCGGAGGTTTATATACGCCATTAGTCCCGCGTTACCAGAAGTGACGTTACGCGAGTCAGTCACTCAACCGGAAGCGGCGCGCACCCGCGTGACAGGCCGCTGCACGTGCACTGTCGCAGGGACGCGTCACCATAGCGACCGTGCGCGCATGGTGCCAAGACGCCAGCACCAGCAGGCAGGAGATCCTGCCACAGCAGGCGCTGCTGCAGGGATGAGCAAACTGTTCTCTATCTATTAAATTGATAAATAAATAAATCAATTATTGATTAATGTCTCTAGGGGGGCTTAGTCCCCCTAGAGACCGTACACCCATTCAGGTGGGCTTATCCTGCAATGTACAAATGCGCCGTGCTCCTCATAGCTCCGCGCATGACCCCCCAGACTCTCCCCCCCCTCCCCGTATCTATATACCTGTCCCTGCACCCCTCTTTTCTAGTTATCCCTTTTGGTGAATAAAACTAAGTATTAAAGTAGAGAATCCAGCTTATATTTACTTGTTGTGCCAGATTAAGTTTGTAGCCATAGGCGAGACTGTGTGCTGCTGCCTCCGACCCCTTATTAATTATGCCCACCCCTCTGGCCTTGCTTCAGTGTTGAGAGGCAGGCCGTGTCATGAAAGGGGCGGGGCTAAAATTGTGTCATACCGGTAGCCCCGTCCCGTTCATGACGCGGCCTGCCTCTCAACACTGAAGCAAGGCCAGAGGGGGCGGGCATAATTAATAAGCGGGCGGAGGCAGCAGCACACAATCCCGCCTATGGCTGCAAACTGAAACTGGCACAACACGTAAATATAAGCTGGATTCTCTATTTTAATACTTAGTTTTATTTTAGGGTAATTGACATAAAGGGTTACTGGGAAATTATAATTAAAGGTGACACGGGGAAATTATATCTATATTGTGCTGTATAACTGTAAGGAGGCACAGGGGAACATTATTACGCTCCAGATGGCTGACCAGTATTTCTTTATGCACATAATATGGGAGTGACACTGCACTAGGAGAACTGGACAGGGGCAAGTTCCAGAAGAGTGTGGTCTCTACTAAAGGTTTCCAATCAACTCTGGAAACTGTGTTTTCTCTGAAACGCCTGCAATTGTGCGGCCAGGCTTTGGTTCATACCACCATCCATTATTTGGACAAGATGAATCAGATGATCAGTTCCCTTAAATATCTTGTTTTGTAGATAAGCTCAGACCCAAGAATAGCCACACTGTGAAGGTTACCCTTCTCTGCTCCTTCTGCACACTTTCGGCTCTCATCTTATCAGCCTATAACGGAGGCTTGTTTGATTACTTTTCATTTTACACGTTTATTTAGCAGTCAGTGATTCCCCGAAAGCGTTTAATTAGATCATTGCAGATCAAAAGTGAAAGGTTCAAAATGCTAAATAATTCCTGAAATGAGTTGTCAGGAAGCTTTTATTTACTGATATTCATGCATTTCATTTACACCTGGCATCGAGCCAACCTTTCTGACAGCTGAGATTTATTGATTTAATTGCCTCGGGTAACCATGCAATAAAATCATCTCCAAGATAAATTTTCATGGCACTGTACGCTGGCGAAGTAATTTTTCAAGTGCTGCGGCTATATTTCCACAGGTACCAGGTGCAAGATTTGCTTAATGAAAAAATGCCTAATTATGTGCTGTTACTTTCATTTACCTTTACTGTGGCATTTCATTTGGAAAATAGCGGGATGGAATTTTTCAGAAGTGAAAGATACTCGGCTAATTAGCTGATAAAATTACTCTTGAGGAGGGGATCTTAAGGGATTTCTGTAAATGGAGGTCTGATAGCACTTCAAAACTCAGTGTAATAGTTGCAGGATAAGGTCGTGCTGCAGGACATAAGGGGTTAACCATAGGGATGTCTTGGAAGCTATATTATTGTTATTGTCAGAAAACGTCTTCTTTCCTGCAGAGATCACCGGCGTATTAGGGCTTATTCAGATAAGCGCCTTCATGGGGGTGAGTCTAAACTTTCTCGCATGGTGTTCTAGATGGAACACTGCATGAGCAAACTGCTTCAATATTACGTAACCACTGGGATAATTGATCCCATCTCCTCTAAGCTGCCATTGTTCAGAAAAATAGCTATAAACGTATTGCATGTGTGAAATACTGGAATAACGGGCATAATAGGGGTTCTTCCAGCAGCTTTACTGCTGCCAGTCTTAACAGGAGAACACCTGCATAATCTTACTTCTGGCAATGACAAGAGGTGTGCAAGACGATAGGCCAAATGCCACAGATCCACGATTATTCCAAATTCTACTGACAATAATAAAGAAATCTCCAATTGTGCTCTGAATGAGGTAACTATAGCGCTCGATAACGCACAGTTATTGCTATGACTTCCAACAACCTTGATTTTAATGGTATGTGGGTATATAGAAGAATGATGTCTAAAGTGTACGTGTTGTTTTAGGTGACTTTTCAAAACAATCAAACACGTGTGTACTTGAGGAATAAGGGTGTTTTCACATCTAAGGTTGGTATGCGTTTTGCTTAATATGTGTTTCTAGGCGTTTTTACAGCTAAAAACACATAAAAACGCTAGCGTTTTTGGCCCCATTGATTTTAATGGAAGCGCAGTCTGCATAATTTTTTGTGTCCGATGCAAAGATCGGACAAAACCGGATCCTCTCGGATCCGGTGCCCATAACATGGGAGTCTATGGGCGCCCGATCGCGCGGATCCAACATAAAACAGAACATCCGGTTCTGTTTGTCCTGGGCTGTCAGGTTCTGTCTGGTGCATCCTGCAAAACACCGGACAGAACCTGACAGGGAAAAACCGTGGTATGAAGCTAGCCTAAGTCAAGCAATGTGACCCTGAAGGCTCCGTTACACGGGACAACATCTCCGGCAACTGAGGGGCGTGGCCAAGTTGCGGCGACATTGCTGGAGAGTTGCTCTGTATAACAGGGTGATTTCAATGGTGATAGTGGCTTCAGCAACATTGCCTGGTTTCCCAACAATATTGTGAAACCAGGCAATGTTGCTCAGGCGATCTGCCTGCATCGCCCGGTCTGACGCGGCAACAGCGATGTTGCCGGAAACTTCCCCCATAGACTCCCATGTTTTGGATTGCTGCCAGGGTTGAGTTTAACTCTGGCAGCGATAGTTGCTAGTAACATCGCTGATGAGTTGTCGGCAATGTCTCCTCATCTGACAGCTCAAAAGCCATGTTGGAGAGCAGCCAAAAACGTGTGCACTCCCGGGAGTTGCTGGAGATGTTGCCGGAGATGTTGCCCTGTGTAACGGGGCCTTAAGTCTCACTTTGTTCTAAGTACAAAATTGCTCTATGACATGTGCATTAGTTTTTGCTAATTTTTGTTTCATTTTTTGATTTTTTGATAGACAGCATAGTGTTCTGACTAAATGAACAATATCAGCACTTTCTCAACATGAGTGTGGCACAGAAAAAAGAAAAAAAAAAAACAGCTAAAAGGTGAAAGGAGGCCCTGATGTTAGGGAGAGGGGTGACCCCTAAACACTCACCGGAGACTAAGCCCTGCACTCCTTATTGTCCCTAGATGGGTCCTTCCCCTCATGTGTGACCACATGTGTAATCCCCTGCTGACCCTGGACTAGCCTTGGCTAGTGAGTATGGCAGCAAGACAACAGTGGGAGAGATATAAACAAACAAACATGAATCAAACAACAAAATACATAGAAGAACTATAACTGTCACATGGGAAAGTAAGGAGGGAGTTTCAATAATGAAAGGGAGTGGTAGCAAGGTATGAATTTCAGCAGGATTAAAAAGGAACTCTTAACCTCTTCAACACCAAATGACAATAAATCTCATGTTAATCATTGAGCAGAATCCAAAGACAAAGAGGACCTGAGATCTGCTAATCGACGTGATCTTCTAGTAAGGGGGGAAGGTGGGGCACAGTTGTGCTCAAAAGTTTACATACCCCAGCAGATTTTTCGCTTTCTTCCCTTTTTTCAGAGAATATGAATGATAACACAAAAACATTTTTTCCATTTATGGTTGGTTAGTGGTTGAGTGAAGCTATTTATTGTCAAACTACTGTGTTTTCTCTTTTTAAATCATAATGACATGCAAAAACATCCAAATGACCTTGATCAAAGATTCACATACCCCAGTTCTTAATACCGTGTATTTCACCCTTTAACATCAATGATAGCTTGAAGTCTTTTGTGATAAGTGTGGATGAGACTCTTTTTTTTCTCAGATGGTAAAGCTGCCCATTCTTCTTGGCAAAAAGCCTCCAGTTCCTATAAATTCCTGGGCTTTCTTGCATGAACTGTGTGCTTGAGTTCTCCTCAGAGTGGCTCATTGATATTGAGGTGAAGGGATTGAGATGGCCACTCCAGAACTTTTACTTTGTTCTGCTATAGCCAATGACAGGTCGACTTGGCCTTGTGTTTTGGATCGTTGTCATGTTGGAACATCCAAGTATGTCCCAATCACAGCTTCTGGGCTGATGGGTGCAAATTTGCCTCCAGTATTTGCGGATAACATGCTGCATTCATCTTTCCTTCAACTTAGACCAAGTTTCCTGCGCCTTTGTAGCTCACATATCCCCACATCATCAGTGATTCACTTCCATGCTTTACAGTAGGAATGGTGTTCCTTTCATGATAGGCCTTGTTGATACCTCTCCAAATGTAACGTTTATGGTTGTGGCCAAAAAGTTCGATTTTGCTCTCATCGCTCCAAATTACATTGTACCTGAAGTTTGGAGGCTTTTCTTTGTGCTGTTTGGCATATTGAAGGCAAGATACTTTGTGGCATTTTTGCAGTAATGGCTTTCTCCTGGCGACTCGACCACGCAACCCATTTTTCTTCAAGTGCCTCTTTATTGTGTATCTTAAAACAGCTACACCACTAGTTTTCATTGAGTCCTGTATTTCAGCTCATGTTATTTGTGGGTTTTTCTTTGCATCCCAAACAATTTTCCTGGCAGTTGTGACCAAAATTTTTGTTGGTCTACCTGATTGTGGTTTGGTTTTTACAGGGCCCCTTATTTTCCATTTGTTAATCTGAAGGGGTGTGTCATCCTGTGCAGAACCCGAGAAAGAGCACAAAGCGAAACCCTGCCCCATGATCTGACATCAGCCGACAGGAAGCAGGAGGCCCCAACCCAGAACCCGTGTACGTGTGACTCACCCCGCCTGCGGAACAGCAGACTGATAAGCCGACAGAAACTCAAAACCTGGCAGAGTTTCACTAGGGGGAGGACGATGCCCAACCTAGGTAAAGACCCGGCGGCGGGTGCAGCCGTAGCGCCCATAGTACCGTTTTCAATGCCGTATGACCTTGGGACACCTTGGTTGCCTCAGCACTCAGGGAAGTCACATACCCTCAGCAACTTCAAAGAGAGACTGCATAGTTTGATCAAAGTGTACCCCCTATCTGAGAGCCAAAAAGTCAGCATCCTTATCGGCCAGCTAACCACTTCGGCCCAGAGGGAGGTAAAGTGCTGGCCGGACACTGACAAAAGAACAGTCAGGTAAATCCTGGCCAGGCTGAAGGACACCTTTGACATCTGCACTTCAGCAGTGATTAAAATGAGATTCTTCAGGTGCAAACAAAGGGTGCAGGACAGTATTCTGGACTATCTAGGAACAAAGGAGACAAAAGAGGCGTGAATGGGTCTTACTGTTTGTGTGAGATCGTCTACCCGAAGTATACACACTCACCTGGTCAGGTTGTGTAGACCCACAACCAGTATGGTCGCATGGACAGCTGCTGCTGGATCCACACCTCCACGAGCAAAATGGCGGTGTATTAGAGACAATCAGACAGATGGTGCTTGAATGATCCACGCTGCTGTTGTGATGAATGAAAGGACCACACAACTTCTTAAGGATGCTACTACTTTATTCCCTACGCTTTTCAGTGCTGTCCCAGCATCTTCCTCATTGGTACCCTAATGTACCAGCATCCTTAAGAAGTTGTGTGGTCCTTTCATTCATCACGACAGCAGTGCGGATCATTCAAGCACCATCTGTCTGATTGTCTCTGAGTGTTCGGGACTATGCTCTTAAACTTCAGGAGGCACTGCGGGACATTAAGCAGGTTGACCCCGACAGTGTGCAGGATGAGGACAGACTGCTAACCAAGCAGTTTATTGAGGGGCTTCTGACCAACACTCACAGAACACAGCTGCGCATCGTGGCCCTACAGAACCCTGACCTGGCCTTTGCACAATTTAAAGACTAGGCCATTCGGATGCTGTGAGAACCAACCCCAAGTGTTACAGCACTGCCCAGGCACCCAGCAATCACATTCAACCAGGAGGCGACGTCCTTTCTCCAGGCACCCATGGAGGCTGACGTGCAGACCCTAGATAATGACCCCTCTGCAGATCTACGTCTCCAGGTCCAGGAGGTGACCAAAAGTGTGGCTGCGCTGACCAAAACCGTGAAGTCTATGCAAGTAACATCCCCAAAGGAAATGGTCTCCAATCCAGATGACGTCCTGTGGCGATGGTAGAGGAGAATCCCACCGATTAGGGGAAGAGACAGCAATCGCTATGACTCAACTGGACAACCGATTTGCCACCACTGTGACAAAGCGGAGCACCTTGCGAGATTCTGTCCTTTAAGGTTGCCAACCCTCAGGAGTAAGACGACCAGGCGCACATAATTGGCAGGAGACGAATGTAGGGGGATGACCGGTTCTTCCAGTCGTGATTAATGACTTCCTGATGAACGCTTTACTAGACACCGGCTCCCAGGTGACAACGATGCCATATATCCTTTACAAACGGTACTGGGCTGACTCTGATATTACCCGTGACCCAGATGATGATCTGACAATAATCATCAGCAATGGTCAGCCTTTGCTACAAGTGGGGTATAAGGAGCTGACCATTAAGGTGGGGCAAGTACAGTTGAAAGCCCAAGGTTTGATAATCGTGGATATTGATCGTCGAGAATGTAACCCAATAACTCTAGACACTAATGTAATAGAGAATTGTTTTGGAGAAATGATTGTTTTGTTACAACAGGTAGCCGAGACCGCCAGCTCTGGGCAGCAGCGAGTCCTGCAAAAGGAGATCAAAGCCCTGATGCAGAGACAGCAAGTAGAACTGTCCTGCGGGGAAGTTGGCAGTGTAAGGGTGAGTGATTCATTCACCATTGCAACACCCCCCAGAAGTGAAATGTTAATTTGGTTTTGGGCAGCAATAGGTCTCAGGGGTCAAGATTCACAAACCTTTGTAGAACCATTGTACTCTGATAGTAGGCCCACCATCCTGACAGCCAGGGGTGTAGTCGATGTCCGCAAGGGAAGGGAACCTGTACACATCTTGAATTGTGGGGAGAAAGAGGTCAAACTACCCTGGTATGCCACTGCGCCAAGCTGTTCACTGTCAATAATAATGCAATAAGGCAGTGGAACCCTTGATTCCGTTCAATCAGGCTGAGGACAGCCGCTCCACGGGGCAGCTGGAGGACTGGTGTCAAACACATAGGCACTGACTCCACCCCTTCGCACCAAAAGCATGGGGTTTACCAGGTGGTTCAAGAATATAGCAAACACCCTCTAGACCTTTGGGCAGGTAAAAGGGGTTCAACATCATATCCCCACACGAGATCCTCCGCCCATTAAAGAGAGGTACCAGCCTGTTCCACCTGCTCACTATCAATGTGCCAAGTGTATGTTTCAGGAGATGAAGGAGGCAAGGGTGATCAGAGATAGTTGTAGCCCCTGGACAGCTCTGTTAGTCCATGTTAAGAAAAAAGATCATACAATGAGGATGTGTGTTAATCACAGGCAAATGAACCGCATTACACATAAAGATGCCTATCCATTAACCAGAATTGAGGAATCATTAGCTGCCTTGAGATCCACTAACTATTTCTCCACTTTAGATCTCACCAGTGGGTATGGGCAGGTTCCCGTGGCAGAGGCGGACGGAGAGAAGACCGCATTTACGGCAACAATGGGCCTCGGTGAGTACAACTGCATGCCATTTGGGCTCTGCAACGCACCGGGAACATTCCCGCAGTTAATGGAGTGCTGCCGAGGACATAAAAACTTTGAAACCGTTCTTTTATCTGGATGACGTCATCGTCTACTCGAAGACCTATGAGGATAACCTGAAGCACCTGGCCGAGGTGTTTGAAGCCTTATTCGGCTTTGGCCTGAAAGTGAAGCCATCCAAGTGCCACCTCTTGAAGCCCAAGGTGAAATACCTAGGCCACTTGGTAAGTGCCAAAGGCGTAGCACCAGACCCTGAAAAAATAACCATCATCAAGGACTGGCAAAGACCTACCACTGTCAAGGAATTATGGCAGTTACTCGGGCTGGTAGGCTACTACCGGAGGTTCATCAAGGGCTTCACCAAGATAACAGCACCCCTGCAGGACCTCTTAGTGGGCCAGTCCAAGAAGGCCAAGAACCAGAGTCCTCCGTTCGAGTGGAGCAGCAGGATAGAAGAATCATTCACCTGGTTGAAGTTGGCTCTCACGGGAGATGAAGTCCTGGCCTAACCTGACTATGACCAACCATTTATACTTTATACTGATGCCAGCAATGTGGAATTGGGAGCAATGTTGTCCCCAGTGCAGAAAGGCAGAGAGAGATTGCCTACGCCAGCAGGAAGCTTCGTCCCACTGAAAGGAACCCTGACAACTAAAGTTCCTTTAAGCTGGAGTTCCTTGCCATAGTCTGGGCTGTAACAGAGCAATTCAAACACTACCTGGCTTCAAGGAAGTTTACCATTTTTACGGACAATAATCCGTTGACCCATCTGAAACTGCAAAGCTGGTGCGCTGGAACAGCGATGGATGTGGCCCGGCTGTCCAACTATGAAGTTACCATCAAGTACCGGGCGGGGCATTAGAACGCTAATGCTGATGCGCTGTCCAGGATGCCCAACTTGCCAGATGTGGGAGAAGACCCGAAAGAGCTAGAAGAAATAGAGCTACTAGCCTTCCACCGCCATGGTGCAGTCCAGTGCTCCCACTGCGTGAGGGATAAGCGCTCAGCCATCCAAGAGGGTCTCTTTCAACCCATTGCCTCACCATGGATGGGCAGAGACACAGGATAGTGACCCGGCAGTTTGCCTGGTAAAGGAGCTGCTAGACTCAAGCTGACTCACACCCTGGGCCAGATGTTCCACAGGAAACCCAACAGCTGTGGAAGGAGAAAGGCAAACTGTTTATCTACGAGGGTAAGCTGTGTCAGAGTAGCATCAACTCCTAAGGTCCAAGGTCCTACTTTGTGAGAGTTTCTACTGGGTTGGCATGAGGAAAGCTATTGAAAGGTGGTGCGGGGAATGTGGCCCATGCAATCTGCGCAGAAAAGACCATGACAGCCAGCGAGCCCCATTACAGCCAATCATCATGAAACAGCCCCTTGAACTTGTAGCCTTGGACCACTTGAAGCTAGCCCCAAGCTGGTCACCATAGTAGACCACTACTCTGGTTTCTTGGTCGTCATGCCTGTCGAAGATCAAATCATGAAGACAGCAGTCAAATCATTCCAAGAACACTTTTGTCAACCGCACGGTTACCCTAAAAGAGTTCTCACTGACCAAGGTCCAGCCTTTGACGCAGAAGTGTTCCAGGAGTTCTGTAACCTGTACGGCTGTAAGAAAATCAGGATGATGCCATACCATCCACAGACAAATGGCATGTGTGAGAAAATGAATCAGGTGGTAATAGACTTGTGGAAGACTTTGACCCTTGAAGAACGAAACCTATGGTCAGAAAAGTTGCTGGATATGGTAGATCTATACAACCATATCCCAGTAAACTCCATCAACTGTACACTAGCCTACCTGATGAGAGCGAGACCTGGCAAGTTACCCATTGACTTGGACATAGGAGTCTTAACACCCGAGACAGTCCCACCAGATGCAACGGGGATACAGAGTGGCGGCAACAATACCACAAAGTGCAAGAGTGCGTGGAAAGAAGTGTGTCCCCTGGCCAAACAGAGGCAGGAGAAAAATTACAACCAGCAAGCCCCAGCTCCTCCCTTAACATCAGGAGAGCAAGTGCTAAAGCAGAAAAGGCGCATGCACAAACTAGATGACCAGTGGGAGGCTGAGCCATACACCATCTTGCCTTCGAACGTTGATAACACCAAGGTATGCCTCATCAGTAAAGATCGAGAAGAAATCTCAGCGGCAGTTTCAAGAGACTACTTGAAAGTATGACCAGATCAGCTGAAAAACAAAGAGGGACACCAAAATGTCCCTCAGTCCATAAAAGAGGTGGACGAGAAGATCCATACCATATTAGGAGAGTTTCCCAGATCTTGAACGCAAGTTAACCAAGCCATAGTGGTACTGGTCCTAACCTTTCCTCAGCCTACAGCACCTGAAGCAGCAGAGACTCTAGACCCATCAGCTCCAGCAACAGATGCCACACCAGCAGTGGAACAAGAGAACCTACCCCCTGCAAGCGGTGAATTTGTCAGTCCCATTGTGAGTCTAAGAGTTAGGAGGAGGCAGTCTGGTATACCAGTACTATGTAAGTCCACCCGTAGTGTAGTGACTAATGCACCCACTACACCAGTAGCAGACACTAGAGACCAGGTCAGGTCATTAGCAATACCTGTTCTGTGTAGATCAACCCATAGTACCAAAGGCCATATCCATGCCCATTATAGGGACTAAAATCTAAATGTCTTGATAATGTAAATAAGGTAATAATATATATAATTGCAACCACTAAGCATGAGCACCTACAGAGACTTGCTGTAAGAACTTTTTAAATATTCTTATATGTAACCTGTTGATGGACAATTGGGCCGCAGGACTATGTGTGGCCAGGACAATACCTGTAAATAGTTACCCCGACCTGGCCTAGAAAATAAGCCGCCGGCCTAGGGACAACACACACAAAGTGAGTTAAGCTGGTTCCCACCAACCTAGCTCCAAGTACCTGGAAAGAGACAATTCCTGGATGGCAGAGCAAAGACTGGGCACCGCAATGACTGCTTTATTCTTTTTTGGGGTTTTGCAATTTTTACATTTTTCAGACTTTATAGATTTTCTTTTGTTTTTGATATTAACTATTTAAGGTTTCCTCAGTCTGGGAGTACTGAATTTTACTAGGGGAGAATGTGGCACCCCAGGAGTCCAGTTGCCACAGTGGCATTGCCTCCCTCAAAGGGGGTGATGTCATACCTGGAAGCAAGAAGGGGTTCTCACGCTAGGTAGCACCAGCATCCACCACAATTCCTGACTCCAGACCAGAAGGGGGAGCTCTGCACCCGGATTCCCTATAAATTCTGCAAGATAAAAGTTTTTGGAGAAGGCGCAGGCTATGAAAAATACCTAGTGGTCTAGTGGGGGGTCTCTAAAGATGTTAATGGGTGTACT
>JARQOC010000008.1:125162800-125174347 GCA_033576535.1 Allobates femoralis | reverse complement strand
ATCCATACCATATTAGGAGAGTTTCCCAGATCTTGAACGCAAGTTAACCAAGCCATAGTGGTACTGGTCCTAACCTTTCCTCAGCCTACAGCACCTGAAGCAGCAGAGACTCTAGACCCATCAGCTCCAGCAACAGATGCCACACCAGCAGTGGAACAAGAGAACCTACCCCCTGCAAGCGGTGAATTTGTCAGTCCCATTGTGAGTCTAAGAGTTAGGAGGAGGCAGTCTGGTATACCAGTACTATGTAAGTCCACCCGTAGTGTAGTGACTAATGCACCCACTACACCGGTAGCAGACACTAGAGACCAGGTCAAGTCATTAGCAATACCTGTTCTGTGTAGATCAACCCATAGTACCAAAGGTCATATCCATGCCCATTATAGGGACTAAAATCTAAATGTCTTGATAATGTAAATAAGGTAATAATATATATAATTGCAACCACTAAGCATGAGCACCTACAGAGACTTGCTGTAAGAACTTTTTAAATATTCTTATATGTAACCTGTTGATGGATAATTGGGCCGCAGGACTATGTGTAGCCAGGACAATACCTGTAAATAGTTACCCCGACCTGGCCTAGAAAATAAGCCGCCGGCCTAGGGACAACACACAAAGTGAGTTAAGCTGGTTCCCACCAACCTAGCTCCAAGTACCTGGAAAGAGACAATTCCTGGATGGCAGAGCAAAGACTGGGCACCGCAATGACTGCTTTATTCTTTTTTGGGGTTTTGCAATTTTTACATTTTTCAGACTTTATAGATTTTCATTTGTTTTTGACTATTTAAGGTTTCCTCAGTCTGGGAGTACCGAATTTTGCTAGGGGAGAATGTGGCACCCCAGGAGTCCAGTTGCCACAGTGGCATTGCCTCCCTCAAAGGGGGTGATGTCATACCTGGAAGCAAGAAGGGGTTCTCACGCTAGGTAGCACCAGCATCCACCACAATTCCTGACTCCAGACCAGAAGGGGGAGCTCTGCACCCGGATTCCCTATAAATTCTGCAAGAAAAAAGGTTTTGGAGAAGGCGCAGGCTATGAAAAATACCTAGTGGTCTAGTGGGGGGTCTCTAAAGATGTTAATGGGTGTACTCTCATCTTGTGAGGTTGTGCCAACCCTGCAGAATCTCGGTGTGTACGGATCCACAAGCACTGCTGGCGCAGTATCATCCTGATGGCTCTCTTTCTTCTGGTCAGGTGATTCAATGGGGGCCTATAATGTGACCGCTGACGATGAACTACGTCACCACAGGTCCTTCAGTTAGTTAGCGGTGATCCTAGCTAAAGCCGCTCCTTAACCCTCAGATGGGGATATGATATTATAGTGGAATTTGGTTAGTATAGAAGCGCTACAGCACAGGGGTCACTGATTTCATTACCTTTATTAAACCACGACGCATTTCCACGGCAGACCGCCGTCTTCATCACGTGGATTTTCACCTGAATAAAATGGCGGTCCACCGTGAAAGCGCGTCGTAGTTTAATAAAGGTAGTGAAATCAGTGAACCCTGTGCTGTAGTGCTTCTATACTAACCAAATTCCCTATAAATTTTGGCCCGGGAGAGGTGTTAGAACAGTCTGAGAGGAAAGAGTAGTCAGACGTCCTGAGGACTGAAGCCACCGAGAGGCTCATCCCAGGGCAGTAGAGAATGAGTGAGAGGGAAGAGGAGAGGAGTCGAGGAGAGCCTAGGGAGTGGAGCTGTGACTGAGCTCACCCCCAAGCAGAGCGCTAGAGACAGGACGCCGAAGTTTGTGGTTGTACGGGTACTGAAGTTCTGGCAGCTGAATCCGGAGGACAGGAGATTGCAAGTCTCCTGGCCACACCAAACACCCGGCGCACAGCAGCATACTAGAACCCAGAGCCGCCAATAGAGACGTGACGCTTGTAAAACGCTCAAGCTGCCTGCCATACGGGTGAGGAACCAACTTGCAGGAAGAGGGCGCAGCATAGCTTTAAGCAGCAGGGACCAAAAGGTTCCTTGGGTGAATCCCCAATTGATTCCCGACTGCTCGGATCTCCACTATCACCTGTTACTAGTGTCCTGGTCCTGCACCTCAACATTCACTACCCCCTTCATAAACGGTACCAGTCGCCCTGGGGCCCTGCTCTACCCTTGGAAAGCTGTACCATCTTTGATGTGTCACCAATTGCCCCAGTGGTCCTAAACCGCAGCGTCGGCAATCCTTTGTGAATCCCACGGGTGGCATCACGACTCAATCCCAAATAGTTATCCCCCATTTTATGACACGGCCAGGGCCACGGAGTCAGGGACTCCCCAAAGAACTGTCTGAACCAGTTCCGAGTATCCCACGGCACTGGCGGGCGTGTCATATGTTCACACTGAGCACCAGCACTAAACCTTTCTTTCTGCATTAGTCAGCCTTTAGTAGCTCTTCCATCCTCTTCCTTTCTCAATAGACTTTTATAGGCTGTAGCATTCAACCTGATCCCTCCATCAATGTAGTTTTGTAGGTAATTTCTAAGAGAGTTATTAGTGCAGGAGGGTGGGCAAAGAAAATAATGGTCTGAAATGAGAAGGTAACAGAGGCATTTTTATCTAAGGTCATAAATTAGAATTCCAAAGCTTTTTTTAACTATTCATTTATAGAAAAAAAATTATAGTAAAATGTAAAAGAGAAATAATAGTTGTTATTAATAAATATTAGTAAACTCCAGTTACAGTTTATAATTGTACTATATAAGGTTAAACTAAGGACATACCATTATCACAACTGAGTTAAGAAACACATTAAAAATATAATTTAATGAAAAATATGCTTTGTTCAGTAAGGGTTAAGTTTACAGTTCTACAGATAATAATGGCTGTCGGACAGTCCGGAACAACAAAGTGAAAAAAAAAAGTAATCAATTATGTCAATTGTTAAAGAATTGCAGGAAGAAACATCAGTTGATTGACCAGTGAATAAATTGGATGAGAGCCTAGAAAACTGCTGCTCTGTGCAAAGCCTGGCTGAAATCAAACCTCTAGTAAGAACGTTGAGTGATGACTATGAGTAAAGTACTGAACATTGATAGAAAACAGATCAATGGATGGAAACAGAGAGCGGGCTCATCGCAGACATGAATCCTGCCTCCACATTTTAAGAAACTCACGTTAACAAGAGTGTGTGCAATCATGTAAGTCAACGAGAGACAGAATACACAGCAGAGGGGCTGAGATCGTATTGACGGAGACGTGATGGTTTGATACAAGGGTTCTCCTGAGGAAATGACACAGCCTGAGCACTGGTGAACTTACAAGTATTGACGGATTCCAAAGTGGAGAGAGAATATTGTAAGATTATATGCTCCAACTGGATAAGATGTGATTCTAAAAGCTATGTGACTAAGGAATGAAAGGAAATAGACAAATAGGACAAATAATAGAGAGAAACATGGGTCTATCCATTGCCAGAAACCTTTTTCAAACGTGAAAAATTGAGATCTTATGCAATTTCTAAAATGTTTGCATTAAAAGAAATGCTTCAAATGGCCACCCTTCAGCTATACAAAAATGGTTTATGTTCATAAGGGGGTTGCACAGTCACTGATTTTTTTTGTTTAAAAAATTATATAAATAATGCTTCAGAGTAATAAAGAAAGCAACAGTTCACAAGACAGTCTAGAACAGAAAGGAAGTACGAAGACAGGTGGGGGATTGGGAGCGCGCCACCCAAGGAGGAGTGTGAGGAAATCCATAATGTTACTTATTTTATTATTTTAATGATTTTATTGTTTTTGGATTATTGTTTTCTGGATTGAAGTCCTGTGCTTTAAGACATGATATGTGTGTCAATACTTATGAATTTTAAGTCGAGTGACAGATGCATTCCTTACGAGTGTATAAAAACATAGTATGGACTTACATAGACCTCCTTCAGACAGCAGTTTGGTTGAGTAGTAAAATAAATCAATGGGGTGAACACCATATTACTGAATAATAGAGGGGTAGCAAAAGGTTAAAAAAGAAAAAACACATTTTACGGCTTATCTCTTGGTCCACCACTTCTGTGTCCCGCCCATTGTCTGGTCTTCCGCCGTATTTCATTACACTGCACCTTCATCCTGGTGTTCACATTATGAATGTTCTGAGGCCTACTTTCAGTCCAAAGACTCAGACTAGTCTGGCCACCAGGTTCAAGATGTGTATCGACAGAGACACGGAGGGCCAGACAGCAAGGACGAAGCTGTGGGGTGGGCTGGAAGGGTGAGAGACGGGAAAAATAAATAAATATTTTTTTTTAAATTTGGGTAGCACTCTGCGGTATTTTGATTCTCAGTACAGATAAAGCGGACAGTTATGGGCTGCCATCGCCATCTGCCTGGTTTTACCTTGGCTGGCAATCAAAATACAGAGAAGTCCATTATTTTTTTTTATTATTTAAATAAACAATTAAAAACAAAATGTGTGGGATTTGCCCATTTTTGACTGCCAACTAAGGTAAAACTCAGGTAGCTGGGGGCTTTGAATTCTAAGCATGGAAAGGCCCAAGCATTCTGGACCCCCCACACTGAAAATCTCAGCACGCAGATGCTTCTGAAAATGGTGAATTCTTTCGTAGCACCATTTTCAGGAGCTTTACCCAATTCTTTCAGCAGCCCTGGTGGTGGTGGCATGATGTGTAATAAAGAGGTTAATGCCAGCTTTGTATTGTGAGCTGGCAATATGCCTGAAATTCATGGTGTCAGGCCAATTTTAGACCTGGCCACGATTAATTTCTAGTAAACATAAAAAAACTGAGAAAAAAATATTTTAATAGAAATAAATTACAAGACAACCCCGTTTCCCATCTTTAAATAAAAAAAAGCCCTCCCTCCAATGTAATCCAAAGCAAACATCTTCAGCTCTGCTTCATCTCTCTTTATAGACATGAAAAGGCACACATTGAACAGCTGGCCATGTGAAGGGTCATCTAATTTCACACCTGAGCCACGTCAGACATGAACTCAGATGACCTCATGAGCGCATTGCTCACTCATGGCTAGGCTCTGAGTGCTGTGTGATGCTGTTCTAGCATCATCTGAGTTCATACCTATCATGGCTCAGGAGTGAACTTCGATGACCTTTCACACAGCCAGCTTGTCTCTGGCCTAAGATGCCTAGTAAATATTCAATTTAATGCAATCATGTACAGATCAAAAAGAAAAAATGATTAATTGGAGTTTTCTGTTCATTTTTAGGGTTTACTTAATTGCAATTTTTGTTTTTGATCCAGTCAGAATAGCTTTTGGGGTATTTTCTGTCATTGAGCAAAGGGATAGATACGTACCAAAACATAGGGGAAAAAAAACAGCACCGAGTCCTGGAGAATAGATCCTTAATGGTGAATAATTCTTGATTAGATCCACAATCTAATTGTAATCCATGCTGTAAGTGGTGGAGAGGGTGGTTTAAATTTTCTAAATGACTTGATGTACATTTTTACAAATAATGATATGACATATTTTAAAGAGGACCTGTCAACATGGTGATCTAATTACAGCACTGAATGCAACATGTCTGCTGCATTCAGGCAAGGGGTCCCCCAGCCCTTGAGCCCCCCTGTACCCGAGATAATACACTTTGAAAACTTACATAGTGGAGCCAAATAGGAGGTGGCTTGTGGCTGGAGCCAAAGGGCAGTTTCACACCCCCTGTATGTTTAATCCGCCCACCGCCGCCAACCTGATGCCAATCATTGTCTCCCTCGCCTGCTGCATAGTACACAGAGCTTATTGCAGTGCTGGCCACTTTGCCCCACCTCCTGCGATGACATCGCAGCTTATATCCGCCCTGCTCCATGGTTAACATGGAGCAGGGCGGGTATAAGCGGTGATGTCACCGCAGGAGGCGGGGCAAAGCGGCCAGCACTGCATGCTCATTTCCCAAGTCCGTATCCAGGGGGTCTGGATCTAGTGGAAAGAGTCCCTGGATCTGGCTGGATTTGGCTTACATAGAACTCAATTTTAATTCATCCTGCATTGTCCCAGATCCGGATGGTCACGGTTTTTGACACGGAGATCAAAAATGCACCAAGTTGTGTTTTTGGTCTCAGAGAAAAAAATGCGACCACCTGGATCAGAGAAAAAAGTGCAAAACTGGATACACTCACAAGTTCATCCAGCCCCATTAAAAGTCATTGGGGCCAAAAGCAGGTGCAGGTGCATCCAGTTTTCACCCGAATTCACCCGAATGGAAGGAAACACCAATATAAAACCAGTATAAGCTGATAACCTCTACCTGTGCTCCTTACTATCTCGTCTGTAGGCAGATCCTGGTACCTGCCGTGTCTTTTGACCAGTGGAGCTGCCTGTTCCTGGAGCCTGTGTTTTCAGCTGGCGGTGGCGGTGAGAGATCTGCTTTCAAAATCTTTCCCATTAATCAACAACTAGGCACATTTTATTGGAAATACCCTCTAATATTATCAGTAAAAGTCATTTATTGATTACTTCACCATAGTAAACTGCTGTAGAAGAAATAGTGCAACGTTTGCAGTAAATACATTTTGTCACAGCCAAGAGCACTATTCATAAAGCGTATAAAACAACGTGTTTATTGACTCCTGAAAGGCAGACAACGGCATTGTTACAGAAATTAGGATGATTGCAAAGACTTGGCACAAAACTGACAAAATACAGCGTGCACTTCGTATTATGTGTGCTTTTTATTAATATTATATTTATACTGGGCTCCAAAGTAATGTAAAATCAATTCTCCTAATTAAACCTATGCCATTTAGCCAGTGCACAATGGAGCTCCGTCAGAATGAGTACTTATTAAGTAGATGGCATCAGGCCCGGACTGGCCATAGGGAGGGGCGGGACAATTCCCTATGGGCCGCCCCCCTAACTGCAAAAAGGGGCTGCTGGTCCTTTAAATTTCACCTCAGAGTCCCTGTGTGCGCGCACGTCCTTGCTGACAAGGGCCGCTGCAGCGCGCACAGGGCTCTCTCTGTGTGGCCAGAATCAGCGCCGAGTCTTGTTTTTGTGGGCGGAGTTCACCCTCTGCTCACCAGTCCCGGGATCCTGCACTGTCTGCTTGATTCATTGCAGGCTCTAGTGATTGCTGATCTACCAATTAGACAGCAGGAAACAATCACTAGAGACTGCAATGTCTGCTACCTGCTCTCTGATTGGTGCACAAGCCGTCACTGTAGGTTACAGTGTGCTATCTGTGCTCTGCATCAATAACTGGAGAGCAGGAAGCAGTGAGCTGACTGTGCAGCACGCTGAGGAGATGCTGCTCCACAGGGGAAACTTCATACAGAGCTGTGAGTAACAGCAAAGTTAACTCTCCCTGCTGCTTAGGTGTGTGTTTGTGTGTGTATATGGGAGTATGTATGGGGGTATGTGTGTACATGGGGGAGTGCATGTGTTTATGTATGGGGGGGTATGTGAGGTGTATATGGGTGTGTGTGTGTGTGTGGTGCATATGGATGTCTGTGAGTGCATGTGGGGGGTATATGGGTGTCTGTGTATGTGTTTGTGGTGTGTATATATGTGTGTGTGTGTATGTGGAGTGTGTATATGGGTGTGTGTGTATATATGGGTGTGTATGTGGGGTGTATATAGATGTCTGTGTGTGTATGTAGGGTATGTGTATATGGGGATGTGTATATGTGTGTGTGTGTATTTATAGGGGTGTGTATATATAGGAGTGTATATAGGTGTCTGTATGTGTAAATGGGGCTGTATATATGTGTATATGGGGGTGTGCATGTGGGGTGTATATGGGTATATGGGTGCCTGCATGTGTGTGTATGTGGGGTGTGTGTGTGTGTGTGGGGGTGTATATGGGTGTCTGTGTGTATGTGTTTGTGGGGTGTATGAGTGTGTTTATGGGTGTGTGTATGTGGGGTGTATATAGATGTCTGTGTTTGTGTATATAGGTGTGAGTATATGGGTGTGAGTATGTGGGGTGTATATGGGTGTCTGTGTGTATGGGGGTGTTTGTGTGTGGGAAGTTGGTGCAGATGGGGTGAAACCCAGCTAGAGGGGTCAGACAGGCAGAAACAGGAGAGGTAGTAGTATACTTCATTCTGTCTGATTAATGCAGCCTCAGGTCCTTAACTGCGGTGTGTGCGCATCTGTGTATGTTTTGATGTATGTGCATGCGTGTGTCCGTGCCCATGGTGATGTATGTAAGTGGTAACATGTGATGTGTGTATCCGTAATTGGTGCATGTGTGATGCTATATGTATGTGTCCATGCACATGGTGACAATTGTGCGTCGTGTTTGTTTTGACAAGCTTATCTTCCCGGACAATGTGCAGTAACCCGGTGTGGCCCCCAGCTTCATCCAGACACTTTGCCCAGTAAGATAGCGGTGACACAGGACTCAAGCAGCTGTTAGCGCCAAGTATACAAAACTCCGGGCTGGCTGTGTCCTCCGTGTCCACTCTGCCCCCCTGAGCCTGTGCAGTGTCCTTCATGTCCGCTCTGCCCCCCTGAGCCTGCGCAGTGTCCTTCGTGTCCGCTCTGCACCTGTGAGCCTGCTCAGTGTCCTCAATGTCCACTGTGCCCCCCTTAGCCATCGCAGTGTCCTCCATGTCTGCTCTGCCCTCCTGAGCCTGCGCAGTGTCCTCCATGTCTGCTCTGGCCCCCTGAGCCTGCGCAGTGTCCTTCATGTCTGCTCTGCCCCCCTGAACCTGCGCAGTGTCCTTCATGTCTGCTCTGCCCCCCTGAGCCTGCGCAGTGTCCTTCGTGTCCGCTCTGCACCCGTGAGCCTGTATAGTGTCCTCCATGTCTGCTCTGCCCTCCTGAGCCTGCGCAGTGTCCTCCATGTATGCTCTGCCCCCCTGTGCCTGCGCAGTATCCTTTATGTCTGCTCTGCCCCCCTTAGCTTGCGCAGTGTCCTTCATGTCTGCTCTGCCCACCTGAGACGGCGCAGTGTTCTGATGAAGCTCGGGTGCAGATGAGAAGCCACCAGGCCGTAGGGTACTCGAGACCGGGCAGCTGCTGTCGCTGGGGAGTCACGGGGGTCGTGACCCAGTCCCGTGGCCTGTGCCAAGTCCAAAAAGGGGTTATATACAGGGGAGTTTGTCGTGACCCCACCTGTGGTATGTGGTCAGGTTGACCACTGCTGCCGTATTCCTGCTGGTGGATGGTGGTGAGGGGCAAAGTAGATGTTAAGCTCTTATGGGTGGGGCTGGGTGCCCCCAGTACATGAGTAGTGGATAATGGCGTGCTCTGGATGCTGCACTCGTGTGTCTCCCAGCAGTGTCTCCAGCCAGCACGCAGGGACAGCAAAGATGCTCAGCAGGTGGAGGTCTCTGCTGCAGTGTAGTAATGAACAGTCACAGGCACTTTACTGTTCCAAAGTTCTTAAAAGTCAGTTACAGTACAGTTCACAGTTCTTACACTTGTCAGGGACTCGGGTGCCACTGCAGCTCAGACGGTTCCTCTGCATTGCTTCCCTCAAAGGACCTTCCAGGCCTCTACTCTGTCTCTGTCCTCGCACATGGGTTTGGTCCGGCCGTTATGGGCTTTGTAGTAATGTCTCTCTCTGCTTTAGGGTCACTAGCCCTAGTCCTACTCCGCTGCGGTACTTTGGTCACGGACCTTAGAGTCTCCGTAACATGCCAGGATGCCTCGTGATTAGGGTCTTGAAGTCTCCCCGGTCACCTCTACAGAGCCAGTGCTCTAGTTGTCCTGGTCTAGCTCTCCAGTGACCCAGGTGTAATTTGGGCTCACCAGGTTCCCTCTTTCTCTCCGGTAGTCAGCTCTGGGTCCTCCAGTCAGCTATGTCAGTTGCGGCTGCCGGGCCCGTTGTTCTACCACTATTCTCAGTGTGGTGTCTCGGCTTGTGGTGCTTCTTTCTCGCCTCCTCTGCTCTTCCAACGTAGTGTTCCTAGGCCCAACTCGTGTCTAGTTCCTCCATATACTTGTCCGTGTCTCTTTCTCTCCACCCACTCTTCTCTAAACTCCCGCCACCCCTTGCCTGACATAGAGTTTCTAGGCATTGGGTCGGTGTGTGTGTGTTCCTCAGTCAACCGTCTTACCACGTCTGGCTGCAGTCCACCCTGTGGCCGCCCTGGTTGCAGGGGCGCCACACAGACGCACTGCCTTCATCATGGGAGGCAGAGATGTGCAGAGCAGGCGTTGATGCTGGTCTTCATGTCACTAACAGCTACAGGGGCATGATAACATTAGTGGGATCATCTTAGACTATATTCATACAGGGCGCTTTTGCAGTGTTTGTTTCTGCAGCTATCGCATCGCACTGCCCAGAATCAGCCGGCGGTTAACCTGACCTGAAAATGTCAGCTGCATAGAAATACATGAAGCCGTCGTGCTCAGATCAGGAGAGCCTCCAGGCGGTGCAATGCAATCCTTGCTTGAGTCATATGCTACACTCTGCACAGTACCAGTTCTCCTGTCCTGTATACTGGGTGTAATCCTCAGTATCTGTGTTATTCTGTATATATACACTGCACAGTACCACTTCTCCTGTCCTGTATACTGGGTGTAATCCTCAGTATCTGTATTATTCTGTATATACACTGCACAGTACCACTTCTCCTGTCCTGTATACTGGGTGTAATCCTCAGTATCTGTGTTATTCTGTATATATACACTGCACAGTACCACTTCTCCTGTCTTGTATACTGGGTGTAGTCCTCAGTATCTGTATTATTCTGTATATATACACTGCACAGTACCACTTCTCCTGTCCTGTATACTGGGTGTAATCCTCAGTATATACACTGCACAGTACCACTTCTCCTGTCCTGTATACTGGGTGTAATCCTCAGTATCTGCATTATTCTGTATATATACACTGCACAGTACCACTTCTCCTGACCTGTATACAGGGTGTAATCCTCAGTATCTGTATTATTCTGTATATATACCCTGCACAGTACCACTTCTCCTGTCCTGTATACTGGGTGTAATCCTCAGTATCTGTGTTATTCTGTATATATACACTGCACAGTACCACTTCTCCTGTCTTGTATACTGGGTGTAGTCCTCAGTATCTGTATTATTCTGTATATATACACTGCACAGTACCACTTCTCCTGTCCTGTATACTAGGTGTAATCCTCAGGATCAGTATTATTCTGTATATATACACTGCACAGTACCACTTCTCCTGTCCTGTATACTGGGTGTAATCCTCAGTATCTGTATTATTCTGTATATATGCACTGCACAGTACCACTTCTCCTGTCCTGTATACTGGGTGTAATTTTCAGTATATACACTGCACAGTACCACTTCTCCTGGCCTGTATACTGGGTGTAGTCCTCAGTATCTGTATTATTCTGTATATATACACTGCACAGTACCACTTCTCCTGACCTGTATACAGGGTGTAATCCTCAGTATCTGTATTATTCTGTATATACACTGCACAGTACCACTTCTCCTGTCCTGTATACTGGGTGTAATCCTCAGTATCTGTATTATTCTGTATATATACACTGCACAGTACCACTTCTCCTGTCCTGTATACTGGGTGTAATCCTCAGTATCTGTATTATTCTGTATATATACACTGCACTGTACCACTTCTCCTGTCCTGTATACTGGGTGTAATCCTCAGTATCTGTATTATTCTGTAT
>JARQOC010000008.1:125017216-125162700 GCA_033576535.1 Allobates femoralis | reverse complement strand
GAGAAAAGTAAAAGTGCATACCTTTTTTGCAAAAAACATACTTTCAGCCATTCCACTGCGATAAGGTGACCCTCTTCGGAACGGCTCCTACACTAAGCGTATTGTGACCTGCTGCTGTGTGTATCAACCTCTCAAGCAGCAGGGTGCAGTGTGTGAACGGTGTCCAAATGGATCACAGATGGAATGCATTATATCTATTTCTGCTCAGCAGGAGAGAGGCAGGGTCCTCCAACTTGTCAGGAGACAAGTGGTTAGGTCAATTTAGAAAGAAAGCTGAGACAGGAAAAAGTATCATGTAGTATCATGTAGCAATTTCATATATCCAGTAGCATTGAGGTTTCCATTGATGAAGAATGGCCCCACTATCTTTGTACCCGATATACCACACCATACCATCAATTTTTGTGTTCCAACAGTCTTGGAGGGATCTATCCACTGTGGGTTAGTGTCAGACTAATAGCGGTGCTTTTGATTGTTGACTTCACCATTCACAAAAAAGTTTCCCTCATCACTCATCTGAAGGCAAGTGTCTATGCTGTGAAGATACGAAATGTGCAGCATCTGAAACAACAGATACTGGAATCCTGCGCTAGCATTTCTTATGCGGTGTTCCTATCAGTGTGTCAAGAGTGGGGAGAAGAGGGTTGCATTGATATAATCCAACACAATGGGCAGCACTTTGAACACATTTTATAAGTGGTCATAAACTTGGAAATAGCTCCTGAAACAATAAAGTTACGTTAAAACCAAGCACATCATTGTTTTTCTAATGAAATTCTCAATAAGTTTGATGTGTCACATGAGCCTCTTCCCATTGACAAAAAATTAAGTTAGATTCAAAGTGGCCAACTTCAAAGTAGCCGCCATGGTCACCACCCATTTGGAAAGGTTTCCCCCCCCCCCCATATACTAATGTGCCACAAACAGGAAGTTGATATCACCATCCATTCCCACTTTTTTTTAGGTGCATCATATAAATGGCAAACACTGTACATTTTAGTTTGTGGGTGCAGCATGAAAAAATTGGAAAAGTTCACAGGGTATGAATACTTTTTCAAGAAACTACATTTACTTAAAGATGTACTATCCATACAACTACTTTTTAAATAAAGTATTCACAACTTGGGATGGTGTTCTTAGGTTTCCAAGCTTCTCTTGTTTTCCTTCAAATGTAATAATGGTGATTATGGCCAAACAGTTCCATTTTAGTTTCTTCAGACAACAGAACATGTTTCCAAAATGTAGCAATAATATAGAAAGGATTTTGCCAGAGACCGTACTTCTATTTTTCTTCCTTTATTAAGACGTGGTTAAAATTAACAGGACTGAACGCTGGACGCGTCCAGCGTTCAGTCCTGTTCATTTTAACCACGTCTTAATAAAGGAAGAAAAATAGAAGTACGGTCTCTGGCAAAATCCTTTCTATATTATTGTTATATATGGATGGAACCAGCCATCCAGCCGGCTGACCAGGATCCTGGAGACATTTGAGTGAACCACTCCCTTTCCCATTTCATGATTGCTCCAAAATGTAGGTCTTTGTTCCTATGTGCATTGGTAATCATTAATCTGACTTTTTCACATTTCTTCTGAAGTAATGGCTTTTTCCTGGCAGAGTGGCCTTTCCACCTATGTTGATACAGTACTCATTTCACTGTGGATATTGACACAATCTTACAAGCTTCTGCCATCAGGTTCACGAGGTCTTTTTCTCTTCTTATTGTGTTGATATGCTAATGTCAGACCAAAGCAAGTTTATTTCTGGGAGACAGAACCCATCTCCTTCTTGAGCAGTATCATGGCTGGACACTCCCATTCTGTTTGTACTTGCGTATAATTTGTTGTACAAGTGAATGAGGCACCTTCAGGTATCTGGGAATTGCACTCAAGAATCAACCAAACTTGTGCAAGTCCACAATTCTCTTCCCGATATGTTGGCTGATTTCTTTAGACTTTCCCATGATGCTATACAAAGAAACAGTGTGTTTCAGGTGTCCATTAAAATACATCCACAGGTGTGTCTCTAATTATCTTAAGTGTTGAAAATAAATCAATCAGAAGCTTCCAAACACATGACATCATCATATGGGCTTTCCCTAATTGTTTAAAGGCATAGTAATCTCAGGCCCATTTCACATCTAAGCCTGGGCTCCGATTTGCTGCGTTTGTGTTTTTATGCGTTTTTACCACTAAAAATGCAGCCAAACACATGCGTTTTTGCCCCCATTGATTTCAATGGAAAACGCATTGCAAACACATGCAAAAATGCATGTGCATTTGCAAAAACGCAAAACGCATATTTTTTTTCAAACGTAGCCAAAAATGTGGGCTGGTGCATCCAGGGCTGCGCTTGCAAAAATGCATGCATTTTGTGTTTTTGCATACGCACATGCATTTTTGCATGCGTTTGCAATGCGTTTTCCATTGAAATCAATGGGAGCAAAAACGCATAGAAACACAAACGCAGTAAAATGCAGCCCAGGCTTAGATGTGAAAAGGACCTAAAGGCCACTTTACACACACCAACTTATCTGTCCAACTTCTGAACTGAAATCGAAAGTGAAATCATGGACACATTGCTCCATTTTGTGGCTGTGTACCAATGGAGCAATGTGTCCATGATTTCACTGCAACCAGTAAGTTGTTCAGAAGTTGGACAGATAAGTTGGTGAGTGTAAAGTGGCTATAAGTGTATGTAAACTTATGCATTTACAGAAAGTAATAAAAATGCCTTAAACATTTTCTCTCTCTTATTATTCTGGTAAATATAAATAATTATAGTAATCTTAATTGAACTAAAATGGGGAAAGGTTTATTCTGATTTATCACCATTTAGGTCCTGTGTACATAGTAATTTCTTCTAGCATTTTCGATGCGTTCTTAGTACAGTTTTGTCACAAAAACTGCATGCACATCCTTGTGGCAGCACAGTTTATGGGAATTCTGAAGTTTTGTGCATATTGTGCCTAATTGTCCCTTGCAGATTTGGTGCAGAAATAAATCTGCAGCATGTCAATTCTTGCTGCATTTTTGCAGCATTTTTCCACCCCAAATGGATGAAAATACATATGCAAAAAATATATGCAAGAAACACATCAAGAACACGTAAATTATGAATTGTGTTTTTAGTGCATTTTTCTACCGGGAGATGCAAATTTGGTGCAGAAATTTCTGCAACCATATACTCAACGTGCGCAAATAGCCTTAGGGTATGTGCACATTAGACGTTTTCTGGGCTGCTTTGTCCGGTTTCCGTCGGCGTTTTCTGCGCCGTTTTATGTTAATTTATGTTAATCCTAACCAGCGGTTGGATTAACATGCTAGTCAATGGATTTTAGAAAACTCTGTCTTCACTAGAACGGTTTTCTGCTGGTCGTTTTCAGTCAAAACTGAGTTTTCTCTGTCAAAACTGAGTTTTTCCACCGGTTTTCAAAAAATAGAGCAAGTGACTTCTTTCCACCGTTTTTCCAGCGGTTTCAGCTGATCAAGTGCACAAAAAACTCAGTTTTCAAAACCGCCGAGAAAACCGCCGAGAAAAACGCTGTAAAACCGGGCGGAAAACGAGCAAAAAACGAGGGACACTGCTGAGCACAGAAAACTCAGTTTCTGCTAAAAAAACCCAGGTTTTTGGACGGTCTGCAGAGATGCACAAACGTCTAATGTGCACATACCCTTAAAGCAGCAGCAGGATTATGGGACCTGTAATTGGCTGCTGTGGTCAGGTGACTTCTGTTGTGCATTATCGGTGATGATGATGTGCTGTGGTGACGATGATGTGTTGTGGTGACGATGATGTGCTGTGATAATGATGATTGGCTGTGGTGATGATGATGATGGGCTGTGATGATGATGATTGGCTGTGATGATGATGATTGGCTGTGGTGATGATGATGATTGGCTGTGGTGATGATGATGGGCTGTGGTGATGATGATGTGCTGTGGTGACGATGATGTGCTGTGATAATGATGATTGGCTGTGGTGATGATGATGATGGGCTGTGATGATGATGATTGGCTGTGGTGATGATGATGATTGGCTGTGGTGATGATGATGGGCTGTGGTGATGATGATGTGCTGTGGTGGCGATGATGTGCTGTGGTGACGATGATGTGCTGTGATGATGATGATTGGCTGTGGTGATGATGATGATGGGCTGTGGTGATGATGATGGGCTGTGGTGATGATGATGGGCTGTAGTGATGATGATGGGCTGTGGTGATGATGATGAGCTGTGATGATGATAATGGGCTGTGGTGATGATCATGGGCTGTGGTGATGATGATTGGCTGTGGTGATGGTGATGATCATGGGCTGTGGTGATGATGATGGGCTGTGGTGATGATGATGGGCTATGGTGATAATGATGTACTGTGGTGATGATGATGGGCTGTGGTGATGATGATGTGCTGTGGTGATGATGATGGGCTGTGGTGATGATGATGTGCTGTGGTGATGATGATGATGTGCTGTGGTGATGATGATGGGCTGTGGTGATGATCATGGGTTGTGATGATGATAATGGGCTGTGGTGATGATCATGGGCTGTGGTGATAATGATGTACTGTGGTGATGATGATGGGCTGTGGTGATGATGATGTGCTGTGGTGATGATGATGGGCTGTGGTGATGATGATGTGCTGTGGTGATGATGATGGGCTGTGGTGATGATCATGGGCTGTGATGATGATAATGGGCTGTGGTGATGATCATGGGCTGTGGTGATAATGATGTACTGTGGTGATGATGATGGGCTGTGGTGATGATGATGTGCTGTGGTGATGATGATTGGCTGTGGTGATGATGATGTGCTGTGGTGATGATGATGGGCTGTGGTGATAATGATGGGCTGTGGTGATGATGATGGGCTGTGGTGATGATGATGTGCTGTGGTGATGATGATGATGGGCTGTGGTGATGATGATTGGCTGTGGTGATGATGATGATGATGATGGGCTGTGGTGATGATGATGATGATGGGCTGTGGTAATGATGATGGGCTGTGGTGATGATGATTGGCTGTGGTGATGATGATGATGATGGGCTGTGGTGATGATGATGTGCTGTGGTGATGATGATGGGCTGTGGTGATGATGATGTGCTGTGGTGATAATGATGGGCTGTGGTGATGATGATGGGCTGTGGTGATGATGATGTGCTGTGGTGATGATGATGATGGGCTGTGGTGATGATGATTGGCTGTGGTGATGATGATGATGATGATGGGCTGTGGTGATGATGATGATGATGGGCTGTGGTAATGATGATGGGCTGTGGTGATGATGATTGGCTGTGGTGATGATGATGATGATGGGCTGTGGTGATGATGATGTGCTGTGGTGATGATGATGGGCTGTGGTGATGATGATGTGCTGTGGTGATGATGATGGGCTGTGGTGATGATGATGGGCTGTGGTGATGATGATGGGCTGTGGAGACCACCTAGCTGCAGTAGGCAATCACTGGCTGCAATGGGCTTACTTTTGTTTTGCCTGAATAACACCTTACATTAAAGCTGTGCATTAATTATTAGCATAAAATAATGAGATAATTTTATAAGTGGAACAAATATATTGTAGATACAGTGGATTAGTGGCAAAAAGTAACAGTAACTGGCCCTAGTTAGACGGACACAGGGGAGTGTTACTAGTCAGAACATTGCTTTTAATGAGTGGAGAATGATATCTGACAAGGACATTGAACTAGGGTTCATAACTTTTTAGTTATACGCAAAAAGTAAATAACTTGGACATTTTTAAGGATAAACATATATTTAATAAAAAAGTGAATAAAGCACATATATTAGATACTATATTAAAAAGAAATGTTAAAAGGACCCAACCAGCAGGATTTAGAACTGTAAGGTAAAGGCAGTGCCTTCCAGGCTCTGGGATGCTGAATGCAATTATCCCATTATTCCATGTCTGATTACAGAGAAAAGTGTCATACATCTCCTAGAAAACAAGGCAACAGATGATTGTTGTGTACAGCACTGCATCACTATTTAGGGTTATTGTTTTTTCCTCCCCTGTGGGCATGACTTTCGGTGGTAAGCCAAACCCCTTCCCCCCTCATCTCTACTTTCAGTTTTGTCAGGCACCCTGTGACTGGAGTATAGTGACAGTGAGCAGGAGCCAGAAACTGAAAGTAGAGATGAGAGGGAGGAGGGGGAGGGTTTGGCTTCACTTTGTAGCCCTAAATCCTGCTTGTTGGTTTCCTTTAAAAGTTTAATAGGTGTTGAAATATTAGCATGCAGGATATAAGAAGATGAATGGATTCACCACTAGCAAGAATGTAAGAAGTTGTACGTATTGTACAAACAAAGAAGAAACGTAGTAATAATGAAATGCATTAACAGCAAGTGTAGAGAAAAACATCACCATAAACATTTACAGAAGCCTGTAAGGGTCATATGACTAAATTGGGTGAAGGACTGAGTTTTTATTGCCCACTTGGAGGCGTAAGAAAAAAAATGCAAAATAAAAAACTTTAGGATGTGTCATATGAAATGGATATTGTTTTATTATTGTGGAACAGCACTAAGATGCCAACGGAAATGAAGAGTTAATCTATGGATTCTGATCATTCATTTGAAGCACTAGGTTGAAGAGCGTTTAATTTATAGATCCAGAAAACCTCTCTTCTTCTCAATGCTTGGAATCGATTGTTTACCTCCCTTTTAATGTGGTCAATCGGGGTCAGCTTTACTAAGTGATAATTACATTGATTTACAAATGCAAAATGCCTAGAAAGCGCTGTGATGTTGGGATCCATTTTTTCATTATGGATCTATGATTATTTTTCTGTAATGTAGTGGTTGAATGGTGAGGTCTACAAGGCATTCAGCCACCAGGGTTTTGCTATGTAATCTGAGAGCAGCAAGATGTAGGACAGTGAATGTGATTCCAACAATCCAGTAATGTGTTAAGTACTGCTGGTGTCGTTTTGATAAAATAATTACAGATTAACAATTTTCCCATCGCTAATCTCTTTATAACCAAGCATACACTATAGATGAACAGCTTTCTGAGGACGCTGTGCATAGGCAGAAATTTGATACTCAGCACTGGTTAGATTGCACAGAGCGGGAGGAGTAAAGTAAAGGACAACTAGCTCTCCAGTGATCATTTCACTCTGATAAAACATCGATTTTATTGATTTACAACAAGCAGTTTGTATGTGACCTATCCTTTTTGAATCATTGGAATCAGAGTCTCTACCACTACATGACGTTGCTCTTTGATTAAATAGCAAAAATATGCTGACTGATTCTCTTTATATTAAATACACTGTTAGTATGTAATCTGTGTGACAATTATGGTGATCTTCAATATTTCCCTCACTTTATTGCTCTTGAAGAACGTGTTCCCATGAGATATCATCCTACAGCATAGGCAGAGCTTGTGTCCGCACTTATAGCTCCCCTTCTATTCCTTGATCATTTTTAAAGCATTTCTCTGTGTGTGTTGTTTTAGTTTGTATATTTTACAATTTTTCTGTATCTAGTTACTGTATTTTTCGGATTATAAGACGCACTTTTGTTCCCCCACATCAGCATATTACGTGGGGCAGCATATGGAGGGGGTGGGTGTATTATGTGGGGGGGCCATATGCAGGACATGGGAATATACATGTGCCATCAATAGTGGATATGTCCCATCAATAGGGGACGTGTTCCATCAATGGGGGACGTGTGCCATCAATGGGGAACGTGTGCCTGCAATAGGGGATGTGTGCCTGGAATAGGGGACGTGTGCCTGCAATTGGGGACGTGTGCCTGCAATAGGGGACGTGTGCCTGCAATAGGGGATGTGTGCCTGTAATAGGGGACATGTGCCATCACTGGGGGATGTGTGCCAGCACAAGGGGGCTATATCCAATATAAGGGTGCCATATCCAGATTAAGGGGGCTAATTTTAGGATGGGGGGCTATATCCCAGGATGAGGGACCACGTACCAGAATGAGGGGGCTATGTGGGACATATACCCAATATGATTGGCAAGACGGACACTGGCATTATAAGAGGGACCCCATTTAACATTAAAAATTATTTTTTTCTCTTTTCTTTCACCAAAATTGGGGGTGCGTCGAATAATTAGGTGCGTCTTATAATGCAAAAAATACGGTGTATTGATTATTTGAGATTTATTTTTAGCGTTTTTTGCGCTGTTTGAATAATAGCTGTTGGTATCTTTTACCTTAAAAAATGTCTCAGTTTTAAAAAAGTGGTCATGATGGATGATCATTGGTGTCAGGTTAGTTACAGAAGTCACAATGCTTCCTTCATCACCCTGCCAAATAAAAAAAAGGTTATCCATAAACCTATAGTATAGGATATTCTGTCCCAATGTGGGTGGTCTGACAAAAGGAAAGTCTTTGGAAATCATCCCATAACGAGATTCACATAAGACACTGAGACTTTTGCACCCATCACGGTACCCTGTTTTTGATTGAATGTTTTTCCTCCATAGGTAAAGAAAAGTTATTTTGTCATGTAAACCTTAAAGAGTCCAGGAGAAATTCTGAGGTATTTATTTCATGATCATATTGTACATTGTAGATAACACATAGATTTCGACATTTGAATACAATGCTGCTACATACACAGCCATCAATATGTAGTAGTCTTACCATAAGAACATACATACTAGTCTCCTGATCAATTGGTCAAAATCCTTTATGTAGTTGGGTAGAGATGTGTCATGTTCCCATAAAAATGTATCTATATAAGGTGAAAGATTACTAGTGGCGCAATTCACACTAGAAATAATTGGCATTTTTTAGAGATGAGCGGATCTCTTGAAATTTATATTTGCTGGCTTCAAGGGATCTTACAGAAAGAAATATGTGTGGAGGATAAATGTGCACAAATCTCAATAATGGAAAACTTGTAATTACTTGGAAAATATACATGAAATAAGGAGAAGGGGAAAGATAGGACCCTACTGATTATGGGCGCTTACACTTTATAAGGTGGAAAAAGAAGACCCTGTGAACCAAAAGAGCTTACACTCTACAGGAGGGAGAAAGATGACCCTGCTGACTATAAAGCTTACACTCTACAGGAGAGAGTGGACCCTGCTGACCATAAAAGCTTACACTCTACAGGAGAGATGACCTTGCTGACCATAAGAGCTTACATGCTACAGGATAGCTAAAAGGAATGTAGAGCGCACATAGGGTCTTCTCTGAGATAAAGGGAATATTCATGAGAGATAAATTAGATTCACTCACCTATTATGGTTGTGGGAGACACAACCGCTGTAATCAGTATTGGCGGCTGCTGCAAGCCCCGAAGTGATGATCCTTTGTTATATAGACTGTCCTGAGGAAGTAGTGTGAACACCATGAAACGTAGAAATAAAGTCTATTTCTCTATTACATCTACTTGGACTCCTCTGGTACATCATTCTGACAGGCGAGCAGCACAGTCTGATGCCCCATTCTCTGCACCCAACAAAGGTACATTCTACAGGAGAGAGGACCCTGCTGACCGTAAGATCTTACACTCTACAGGAGAGAGTAGACCCCGCTGTCCATAAGAGCTTACCCTCTACAGGAGAGAAAGGACCCTGCTGACCTAAGGGGTTACACTCTACAGGAGAGAGAGGACCCTGTTGACCATAAGAGCTTACATTCTACATGAGAGAGAGGACCCTGCTGACCATAATATCTTACACTCTACAGGAGATGGAAAGGACCCTGCAGACCATAAGAGCTTATATTCTACAAAATAATGAGAACCCTGTTGACCATAAGAGCTTACACTCTACATGAGAGGACCCTTCTTACCATAAGATCATATACTCTAAACTTTACACAAGAAAGAGAGGACCCTGCTGACCATGAGAGCTTAAACTTACAGTATAAGAGAAAGACTTACCCAATTACTCTGAAGATGGAATCCACTCTGCCCTACAAATTGTACTCCACTGGATATCGCTGGTCAGTGACAGTCCAAGTACTGACAACAATTGAGGAAGGTATGAATAGCCACTAGATTTCATAGCTTAAATCCAATATCTCATGAATTTAAGTGACACCAAAGACAACTTGAAATCTCAAAATACCTGAGCTAAAAGGAAACCATAACAAGAAGATAGTGTGACTACTTAGTAACTATAAAATCAATATATATTTTTTCAAATCACATACCGTAGTTAAAGAACACATACATATAAAGTTAAATAAAATAGTACCTCCTATGTGGAGGGCCGTGCTCAATATATAGCTGTATATCTAACCCTGGATACTAACTACATAAAGACATATGCACAGATACAATTATAAGTCTATACATCTCCCATAAAAATCTATGGAGATCAGACATGGTTGTCTAGAGAAAAATACTTAAATCAAACATAAGTACTTCATATTGATGGCAAGATACCTTAATTATCTGGCATTAGCACCTGGGGTGATAATGTAACAGTCCCACGTCCCTCAGCCCCGACACGCGTTTCGTGTTCTGTTTCATCACTGCAGGCAATTATGGGGAGGACTTCTCAGCCACGCAAAAAGAGATGAACTTTTGGCAAATGATAATGATAAGGCCTACATGGGTATGGTCTAATGAGAAATATCCTTGCATAGTAAGAAATAATAAAATATTTCTTGCGATGTAATGATTAATTCGAATAATGATTTTTCCATTTGTATATTCTTCTGATTTATGCTATATGATTTGTCAGATAAGGTATTAAATAGCAAAAAAGAGAAGGCGGCACTCACCGGAATACACAGGATAGTCCTTTATTCCAAGAACTCGTGGAAAAACAGGGTGCAGGGAGGGGGCACGAAGGGCCAACGGACTACGACGCCGTTTCGCGACGCGTGTCGCTTTTACGGGTCCGAGTAAGGTATTAAATACTTGAGTATGACAATCCTCAAAGTTCAGAATACGTAATGAACCAAGTTGTGAATTGGGATGTATAAATTCTTTGCTGAAATTACTTTAGTTACCAGGGTGATAACAAATTTTCTTAAATTTTGCCAATACGAGTTCACAGAAAATGGGAAAAAGTTGCCATGGCTGTTTACAGGGTAGAAATACAGTATAGTCTTAAATTTTTGGCTTGAGGATAGGGATCGGATTGCTCCTCATGAGTGCAGCTCTCTTCATCCTTATTCTATTATTTTCCAATATAATGAAATGTAACCCCAGAGACAATTTTTTCAAGTAAAAATATGTCATTCCAAAAATGAATCAAAAATATTACCTTTAATAGCTGGAGAAAAAGGCAATCCGTTTTGTAAATGAGAGATTTCATATGCATTGAGAAAGTAATTAGATACATTTAATATTTAATCATTTTCACTTTGCTTTCCGAGTCTCCAGTTGAGGTCCTGGTTCTACCTCTATTGGTTTTTTACTATATTTTTCCCTTGCTGGCCTTCCTCTGTTCCTCATTTTCCTTTTTTTTTTCTTTTTAGATTTGATCTAAAAAGATGTCTCAGGACTGAAGTTTTGATAATTTTGATATTAAGGTTGAGGGTCCGGCTCCCGAAGTTTTGTGAAACTATTTGTGGTGTGACATTTGCAGCAGTTTTACTTCACTTTGCTCGAACAAACTGTTTATTGAACTGGTATTTATGGATAAGTGTGCTCTCTATCATAGAGTGGTGGTGCTCGAAGAAAAAAATGTAATCAAATAAACTGGCTAAATCGGCACACATACAAAAAGAAAAACAGTTTGTCCAAAATAATGAAGAATTTATTGTAATAAACTTATATTTGATACACAAAATCTGATGTTTCAGCCTGTCCCAGGCCTTTTTCAAAGTTATAAAATGGGAGGTAGCAGAGCAGTGTTCTCTTATTATACAGAGAATCTCGTAAGACTAGAATTAAATCCTACTTGTTGGTATAGTTATATATAAACTAATGTAGCACCACGATAAGGGAATCTTGTCTCTAATGAAAGAGGCTAATGTATAACACAAATTATTATTATTCATTATTATAGCTTCATTTTTTCCATGGCACTTTACATATGAAAAGGGGCATACATACCCAAGTATAATCATGAAAATGCAAGGTACCCACAAGTACAGGAGGAAAGAGGACCCTGTCCGTGAGGGCTCACAGTCTACAAGGGATGGGTGAGGATACACTAGTAGAGGGTAGGGTTGGTCGTGCAGTGGTTTAGTAGACTGGGATCACTGTGGGTTGTAGGCTTGTTGGAAGACATGAGTATTCAGGCTCCTTTTGAAGGTTTCCATGGTAGGTGAGAGTCTGATGTGTTGGGGCAGTGAGTTCCAGAGTATGGGGGATACACAGGAGAAATCTTGTATGCGGCTGTGGGAAGAAGAGATAAGAAGGGAATAGAGAAGGAGATCTTGAGAAGATTGCAGGTTACGTGTAGGTGAGTGCCGGGAGATCATGTCACAGATATATGGAGGGGACAGGTAGTGAAGGGCTTTGTACAACATGGTTAGGGTTTTGAACTGGAGTCTTTGGGCAATGTGAAGCTAGTGAAGAGCTTGGCAGAGAGGACAGGCTGGGGAATAGCGGGGAGACAGGTAGATTAGTCAGTCAGCAGAGTTTAGGATAGATTGGAGGAGTGTAAGATTGCTAAAGGGGAGGCCAGAGAATAGGAGGTTACAGTAGTTGAGGCGGTAGATGATGAGGGCATGCACGAGTGTTTTTGCAGTTTCTTGGTCAAGGAATGTATGGAACTAGGAAATATTTTTGAGTTGGAGTCAGAAGGAGGTAGCAAGGGTACTCTGTGCTCCCATGTGCTCCCAATGAGTGGGAGTACAAGGTATGGCAAATTCCCGCTCATTCTATCCAATAATGATAAGATCAACTTTGAATATAATTTGAACCCATATAATTCAATTCAATTTATATAACTTTTTTTGTGTGCACCAAGCAAACTAGCAGGTTTATTTAACTGGGGCCATTTTTTTTCAATTCTAACAATGCTGTACTATGAATTTTTCTTATTGGTATTTGCCTTTTATTTAGTTTGTTAAGGATTATTTGGTAAATAAAATAATGTACCATATATTCAAAAGAAGACCAAATATGAATGAGCCCTAAAGTAACAGAGTGACAATAGATTGCCCCACTCAGTCAGATAAATAGAGCACATATAAACCTAATGTGTAATGTCTTCCTTAGCCTAATGGACTTGACCAGAACCTGATTGTACAGTCCGGCTCTCCGCCTACACACAGCCAGCCATAATCAATACACTTCCGGGGGAAAGCAGGGATTTTAAATTTTGACAATATTTGAGAGGCAGAAATGCGGGGCACCGAACATTCAAGAACCAAAGTAGTGGCACCAGCAGTGTCAACTGCAGCAGGGCCGAGGGTGCACAGTCTTATAACAGCCTGAGAGGTATAATCACATTGAAGAAAGAGGCACTCACCCAGTGAAAGTTGTTCCTAATGGATGACTTTAATCAGCATTGAGGTACAGGGTGCTGGGGAGGGGGTGTCGGAGGTGCAGACGACGGCACCGTTTTGGATCAACTGATCCTTCGGCTGGTCTTGGCTCAAAGGCTCCACAAGCTCCATTTCCTTAATAGGAGGAGCTTTTCTGACATCATGTGTGGGCCAGTGAGAATGTTAATCACATTGTTTTTAATCCACACATGATGTCAGAAAAGCTCCTCCTATTAAGGAAATGGAGCTTGTGGACCCTTTGAGCCAAGACCAGCCGAAGGATCAGTTGATCCGAAACGGTGCCGTCGTCTGCACCTCCGACACCCCCTCCCCAGCACCCTGTACCTCAATGCTGATTAAAGTCATCCATTAGGAACAACTTGCACCAGGTGAGTGCCTCTTTCTTCAATGTGATTTTAAATTTTGATTTTTGGTACAAACTACACCTAATAACACTGATTTTACCCCACTGTGAACCATTCCAACACTGCAAGCATTTTGCACTGACCCGAACACCAAGTGTACCCAAGCATAGTGATGCTTGCTCCAGTGGTTTGCACACATAAAGCCCTCAATCTTTGAACCAGAAGACTGACCATTTTTGTGTTCTGTATGGACACCGAACTTTAAAAGTCCGCTTCACTCATTCCTAGCCATTAAATCTGCCATTTTTGTTGTGGCAGGTCTTGCCCTTGTCACTTAGTGGAGTCTATCATATCCATGTGATCATTATAGTATTCTTATCTTTCAAAGCATTATCTTAAGAACACGTTCTTTCATTGATACACATCTCAAGTACAAGTCTAATGTAGGCTAAAAAGAAATGTGAAAAAGCTCCTACCTCGTTCAGCAGAAGATATGAATTATTAAATGGGAATTTTATTATTATCAATGCAAAACTTCCTGATTTTAAGTGTTCATGCCAGCTCCAAATGTGCATTAAAATGAACAGAAAAGAGTCTACAATTAACAATACGTCTAAATTATTAATGCTTAAGAGATCTTCCTCTTTTTAATATTTTAATTATTCATTGTATTGTTTTCACCCACAAAGCCTAATTAAAGTTATTGATAATGAATGGGAGCAATGTAATGGTAATTAAATTCAAATTAGCTAATGATTTACCAATCATCTCGATCCAAATAATCATTATTTTAATGTGCTGTAATTGCAGAACGGGTGAAGCACAGGTCAAACATTTTGATTTATTCTGTTATTTTCATTGTAACACTATTATATCTTATCTTGAATGTAAATATAAGAAAGTTTTCGAATTTGTAATTGTTAATATCTGTATTTATATCAACTACTTAAGGCTCTGAAAAGAGAAGCCTTCATCCAATGAATTCGAATTGAAAGCCACTTTTTCCACTAAAGTTTAAAGAAATGAATTAAAGGTAATGCCACTTTTTCTTGTACAACTAAATGGCAGTTGTTGAGACCTGCTTTACAGCTGGACATGAAATGTCAGAAAGGATCTACTGACTACTAATGAAGAGTATTTTATTCAGGATCTTTGTCATTCTAAAGATGTGGAGAAGAGGAAAAGCTGGGTAATCACTACAGGTGAGCAGGTCTGACAAAATGTGAATTTGCCAAATTGCGCAAAGATGTGATTTGCAGCAAAGTTATTTTCCACGAGTTGAATGTCCATTATGGTTTGGAGTCTGTTCAGAGATATGAGCTTAAAAAAAAAATAAAAAAAAAACCTTCTACTCACGTCACTGCTCACTTGTCTACCCCCTCCTCTGAAGCCCATGTTACTACAGGTCTATTTCCAACCCAATACCGCCACATCCTGCTTGACTGATTACTTCTAAGATATGTGACTTCAGACAAAAGAGCCATGACTGGGAATAGAGCTGGAGTGATGAAGGCTTCAGATCTATCATAGCCCTTCAGCTTCATTTGTGTAATCCTTGTGCTTATGACTCTGCACCAGGGTCGCCAACACTCTCATCCCTCTGGCCATCCTGCAGCATCTATCCAGGCCCTTTCTCCTGCTTCCAGCTCCCAGGCCTCTGCATACCGCACAGGTCTTCCAAGAGCATGCTTAGGTTGTAAGTCTCCGCACGTCCTGATTCTTAAAGGGGCAGTTAACACACTCTGTATGTGTCCGCAGCCAATGACTGGAGGACACTATGTACTTGAGGCACCCTCTCCCTAAGGTAGGTGACTTAGCAATGTGTTTTTCTGTTTTTCAAATATGTTTATTGGATTTTTCAATAAAAACGAGGGGGAAATGGGTATGGGAGGGAATACACAAAGAAGAAAAAAGGGAGGGGGGGAAGGAGGGGAGGGGGGGGGACAGAGAGTTTCCCTGGAGTGGTACCTTGTGGCTACCTTCCAGCACAAGTCTAACCTCACCATCCAAGGCTCTAGTGAAGATAAGGTAGTCGTCTAGTTACGCCCCTCCAGGGTAAACTTGGCTTCGGTAGCACAGCGGGTTTACACTCACCAACATGACAATTTGCATATAAATTCAAATGCTGATATGTTAGGAGGAATAGACTGCCCTTATAAATTTATGCTGGACTTGTCTGTGAAGGAGCTACATGTGCATACAGTCATGGCAAAATGTGTTGGCACCTTAAAATTGTTCCAGAAAATTATTGCAGGTACACATGATTATTTCCTTTGTGTGTATTGGAAAAGCCCCCAAAAAACATGCGAAATGAAGGCAAATGGGACATAATTTCACATAAAACTCCAAAAATTGGTCAAACAAAATTGTTTGCACCTTGAACTTAAAATTTGCTTGCACACAATATATAACTGCAGTCAATCGCTTCATATAACCATCAACAAGCTTCTTATACCTCTCAACTGGAATTTTGGATTCAATGGGATTTAAATCCGGACTCATTGCTGACACTTCAGAACTCTCCGGTATTTTGTTTCCATCCACTTCTTGGGGCTTCTTGAAGTCTGTTTGGGGGTCATTGTCCTGCTGGAAGACCCATAACCTTCGACAAAAACCCAGCTTTCTGATACTGGAGAATACATTGCCTTCCAAAATTGAATTGATATTCTTCAGATTTCAGAATGTCTTGCACAATACATGGCCCATCTTAGGGGTATTGTGTGAAATTATGTCCAATTTGCTTTTCTTTCAGTTTTTTTTTTGGTTGGTTTTATTTTATTTTTCAATACAAACAAGAGAAAAAAACACGTGTATATCATAATGTGTTATTGCAATAAATTCTGGGAGAAATATTTCATTTTCCGAAACAATTTCAAGGGTGCCGACACTTTTGGCCATGGCTTTTTACTGTTAATAGTTTGGGGTATAAAAACCTACTGACAGATTCCATTTCTTTTCATTTTTTTATGCAAAAGTAGCAAAACATAAATAACTACATACATTTAATATAGTTATTCACAGTATATCCCATTGTTAGCACCGTATAGAAGAAAGTTACACTAAAAAAAACAAGAAAACTTTTTTCATTTCACAACTCCCCTAAGAAAAGAATACAATATTTTCAACACATTATATTCATCAAAAACCTGTCCCCAAACACAGAACTCATCCAACTTTTAATACAAACTCTAAAAACGCAAGAATAAAAGTTACAAAACAAGCAAACAAAACCCACTTGGTCTACGAGGCTCAAAATAGCTGCAACCTGAGTTAATTAGTCAACCAAAACCCAATATTTTCTAATTAGTTACACCAGAAACATAGCACAGATATATTTTGTTCTTAATTATTTGCGGTTTTATTCATAATGTTTGACATTTCTGTAAAGTTTCGAGGCATTCCGTTGTGTCTGCCATCGATGTAACAATGCTTGCCTTATTTGCTCCAAGAAGTGTAAATAGCTGTCCTCACATTTGCTGTTATGTGTAACAAAGCGTACAAACATTAAGTGTTGTGTGTATAAATGTTGTTTACTACGCATTACCTTTCACTTCATTTCTTCCCGGTGTCCCGTTGTAATAAATCAGCAGACAAGAATACCATTATCACCTCTCAGCCTTTACATTTATTTTAAGAATCTAGCAAAACTTCAGGCAATGTGATAAAACTGTTTTAATGTACTTAAATGAACTTACAAGACTTAAAGAAATCAATGTCAATTGCTTGCCAGCTCAGATACAGGGGTTTGTAATCCACTCTTTAAAAAAGGTTTATATGCAGCGCTGATCCCAGGGTTCGTTGCCTTTTCTTCAAGTTCTGTGAAAGAAACAAAAAGCTGCATTAATACAATTTAACACAGATATAAAAATTGTTTTTAGAATATGTACGGGTAATAGAAATATATTTCTTCTTACAAACAACATTGATTACAACCCACGATAGACCTTCCTCCAATACAATATAATCGGTAATACATAAATCATACGTCTTTGTAAAAGACAAACACTATTGTTCACCTTAGTGTCATGACTTCTCATAATAACTCTATGAAAAGCGTCACTCTTCTGTGACTAAATAGAATATAGAACAATATTTCAGCTAAGAAAAAGTGAAAAATTGAGACTCTTAGCTTTATAAATATGGTTGTATCGATAAATTGCACAGTTGCCACGTCGAGGCGTGTCTCTTGGACACAGGCAGTTTATCAATATGGTCATATTTATAAAGGTAATTATCTCGATTTTTCACCTTAGCTGAAATATTGTTCTATATTCTATTTAGTTGCAGCAGAGTGCCGCTTTTCGTAGTGTTGTAATTCACTGGGTTTTGAATTGCACCTGTGCAGACTGACAGGATTGAGTGCCACAGATTTTTTTCTAATTTCTACTCATAATAGACTGTTAAAGGTGGGTGATTGGGTATTACTTAATAAAGTCAGCTTTAACTACTTATTATCTAATTACAGGGAGCAGAGATGTCAGATAAGATCACAGCTGTGATCTGTGTGTACTGGCAGCCTGGAGCTCCCTGTCCCTGGGGAAAACTGATAGACAGATCAGCTGTGAATGCTGTGTAGGCCCCACCCCCCACCCTTATATGGCGGTATTCATGTGTAGAACTGAAGACAGATCTCCCTAACAATGAGCATATGTCAGGTTTAGAAACAGCCTAGGAGCGACATCTTCTGGAAGGTTTTAGAAAGGTTTTCTTCCAGGATTCACTTATGAAGTATATTTCAAAGTTTATTATAATCACTTGTACTACATTATTATTAATTACAAATGTAAACGGTGGTTACACGTTAATGAACAAAGCCGCATTCGCTGATTGTTTTTCATAAATTGCTTGTGTTTCCGATCTTGAACCGAATCCACAATGCTTGTGCCGAATTTGAAATTGGCAAACATGTTCGCTCACCTCTACGTATGACCATACAGGTATATGTTAATGGCAAATGTACATGTATATGTTACTGGTGTATTAGTACCCTTTCACTAATATAGGAATATTTATTATATACACCCAAGTCTACCATCTCAATACAAAAACACAGTAATAGTACAATATACCGAAATAGTGCACAATACGTTATAATACACAATCAACCCACAGCTTCCTAACAATATTAACCACCCACATTGACTAAACCCACACACACACTTACAAGGAAAACAAACTAATTATGCTAACAATCCCTAGAGATAGATAGATTTTGGTATAAGGGGGTTATTTTCAGTGAGATGCAGAGGTAGTTACAGTTATATGTAAGGTAGTACAGGATAATGCAGGGATAAAAGACATACAGGGATAATACAAGATAATGTAGGGATATAAGAGTTGCATTAAATATTATGCTTCTGGTCCTAGCCTCATGGTCTTCTATTTTAAGAGAGGGGAGAGCAGAAAGTCAAAAAGGGCCTAACAGGTGTGTTGCACTGGGTATTATACCCACAGAAATGGGGGTATGTGCTAAGATTTATTCCCCCTTATCATTGGCTGATTTCCAAACCACTCACCTAGACTCCTCCTATACTAACTGAGGCCAGAGATGGCTAAAGCTGGAAAAACTGGTTTTCCAGAACATGGCCTAGTTTTGTATTTTCCCCAACTACTAACAATGGAAAGAACTGTTTGAAGCTCTTCGTCTATTCCAGCAAGACCCCCTATCATATAGATATATGTAATATACTGAATATTTTGGACGTATTTTTTTAAACAATTCTCCTTTTTTAACTGTATATGTGAGACATGTACGGGTGTCAAATTGACCTACTGTAGTAAAACAGATGTGCAAACGTGGAAGAGTATACAGACAGAAATTACAGCACGGGATCATAAATTCTTTTTTTTAGGTAAAACATTCCCCTGCCTGTTTTTTAATACTATTTTGTCTCAAAGAAATAATTATTTGCGATCCTGTGCCATAAAGTTTGTGCACTCTTTTGTGTCCTCTCCTGCCCAGGATCAAACCATACTCTGTGCACAATGTTAATTTTCTTTTCTACTTTTGAAATGCTATTATTCCCTTTTTAACAAAAAGGACTGCACAAGAGATGGAAAAACTTAGTACAGTCACTGTCTTGTGGTGAACACACCCATGGACTGACAATGAGTTTTGATTTGGTTTTGTTAAAATATTGTGCTGGCCTCCTGCTTTCTAGTGCATGAAGAATTAAGACAAAAAAATGGGTCCAGCCCAGTTACTCTAAATCACTCATCAATCAGATTGAGTCTGGTACTGTGGATGCTGGAACTTTTTTTGACTCTTTCTTTATTCTTATTAATTCAATATCTGTATTAAGGTACCATTACACGCTTCACTGTTGAAACGATATCACTAACGATCTCGGGGGCGTGCGGTCGTTAGGACATCGTTTAGACATTGTTGGTGAGATGTCACACGCCTAGATATTATGCACGACACACCAACAATCCAGCGAGCAGGTATCGTTCGCACAACCCAACAAACGATACTTGTTCACTGTTGTGAATAGGCGAAGTCGTTAACGACATCATTATTGCGGTGTCACACAGAACAATGAAGCAGGTTGGCTGATCGAGGATCGTTTGATTTGAGAACATGTTCTCAAATCTGCGATCAACGATCCAACGATTTATCGTAGTTGTATCTCAGTGTCACATGCAACGACGTACTACCGATGTCATTTGATCGACTCCAAACCCATGACGTTTGAGCCCCCTGACAAAGTCATTCGGTGAAACGACGTAGGTGCTGGGCTTGGACGCAGTGACTCTGCAGCACGAGTTGGTATGACCTAACAGCAATGTCCTGTTTAGACTGTAATCTCTACACTTCAGGCTGCCGCCGACAGGTTATGTGGGAATGAAAGGAGACTGACAGAGGTGGCATATTGATGACTGGGCTATGCGCAACCTAATGTTATAAACTAGTCTCTGGCAGGGGTTGATTGTGTAGCCTCATTAGAAGTTAAATATGGGCTCCTCACCCCTCCTATGCTGTGAGAGGGTTTTTTTCATGTTTTTTATGTCATGTAATCATTGGATGCCTCTTCTGTAACAAAACTGTATGAATCCCTATTGTTACCTGTCTAAACATGTAACAGCTGTTTGTCATCAAGTGCATATGTAATTGGTCATCCAATTCTGAAGAGTGTACTTCATTCATGTAACGTTCATGCTGTCACTGAACACTTTACTTATGAAACCTTTGAAATTTACTTTATGTGTATTTATTGTGACCTTTGTGGATTTTTCTAATAAATGTAAATCCCTTTTTGCTAGTACAACTGTTGTCCTCTTGATTAATAGTATGTGTAATCAGAAGTAGGGCAATGTACGGCCAAAGAAGAAATGATTCCAGTTCATTTGGGAAGAAGAATGGGAAAAAAATGGATACAGTTTTAAAAATCCAAGTGAAAATAGTTGGCAAAGCAAAACAGTAATCATCAAAAGCTATACTTAAATCTAGATATTCTATTTAATTGAGTTGAGCAAAAAGACTCGTAGGACCCTGGTCCAGTGAAAACATTGGTATAATCTGTTAGCACTGAATTAAAACCTGGCAAATTTTCTCTACTAGTCTGTATGCTTTATCATAAATTGCGCCACACCGACCCTACTAAACAGAAGAGGGAAAGACTCTCCTTGGGTGGCTGCAGACTATCAGGGTAGTGTAAATCATTTTGCTCAACTGTAGAGCATAACAGGCTTGTGATCAGTGGCATAACTTGAAGCTTATTGGCCCCCATGTGAAAGCTCCAATGGGGCCCCAAATATTACAAATCTTTAAAGAGGACCTGTCACCCCCTGGTGCAAGGCAAACTAAATGCAGCACTGAATGCAGCATGTCTGCTGCATTCAGGGAAGGGGTTCCCCATTGCTCTAGCCCCCAGTAAGCTTTAAAAAAGACTTTAGAAACCTTACAGTTAAGAGATCGCCTGGGTGGGATCTTATTAAGAGGTCCTGGCTGCTGGCACAATTCTCGTTGCCTCCTCCTTGTGTATTCCATCCCCTCTGTATGTTTGACGCCGCCTCCTCTTCTGCTGGGTCTGCCCTCCTCTTCTGCTCCTGAAGTCACAACGAGCAGGAGCAGAGGAGGAGGGCAGACCCAGAAGAGGAGGCGGCTGCAGACACATAGAGGGGGAGGAATACACAAGGAGAAAGCAAGGAGGACTCTGTCAGGAGCAAGGACCTCTTAATAAGATCCCACCCAGGCGACCTCTTAACTGTAAGGTTTCTAAGGACTTTTTTAAAGCTTACAGGGGGGCTAGAGACATAGGTGACCCCTTCCCTGAATGCATCAGACATGCTGCATTCAGTGCCGCATTTAGTTTATCATGCACCGGGGGGTGATAGGTCCTCTTTATTAGAAATAGTCTTTTTCTATAAGCCAATGGGACTTTTGCAGACCTCTAGTTGCCAGGGCCCAGGTGCAATTTGCAACCCCTGCACCTGCTGTAGTTACGCCCCTGTTTATGATAGCAGAAGTCATAAAAGGGTTGTTATGGGCTCTGCATTATTTTCTGCAATCATCTTATGTTACTGTAGAATGATGAATCCTGATTGTGCGCAGTATTCAGGTTTCCCCAAGTTTGCAATCTCAATGGGTACTCAAAAGACCGCAAATATGCAAATTGCATGGTTGCAGTAACTTGCCATCTAGCTTCCCTCATTGAAATAAGTAGGAAAGGTTAGTAGTCAGCACATGACCATCAGAATACCGGAGATCACATGGTAACTGCTCAAGCTTGCAGTAAAGGGGAATCCTCAATACTACACCGTCAGGATTTCAAAATCTGAAGTCACAGAATGTTTTCAGAAATTTATGATCAGAACAGAAAGATTATCTAACAATACCATACTTGTTATGCAAAGAACATTAATAAGAGCAAAACCTTAGAGCTAACTTTAAAATTACATCCGTTTGCATACATTTCCATTAAGTTTTCTTGATCTGATTGGGTATTTGCTATCCATGCTACATTCTTTAGATGAAATAAAATTGAAATTAGATAGAATACAATTAGAAGTGGGTTGAAAATGTTTTATTTTTTTGTATAAAAGCAAAAAAAAGTTATTTAGGATTGTTTTAAAACTATACAAACCCATTCTATTCTACGGCACTGTTTTCCGTACTGAAGACAATAGCGGCGGAGCTTCTCAGAGGCTGACTTTAGTCTTGCTGAATGGATCATTGTATTATTTCCCCTTTCCTTAGATTTTTGTACATTTTTCCGGAATTGATTCTTAAAGACCAAATGGTTGTTGTGATCTACAAAGAGGAACTTGACATTGACGATTCATGTGTACTACTCAATTATAGACCAGGAGACATGTATAGAAATTGTTTGATTGCTTCCTTATGTACTCTTCTAAGGACTATAGAAAATGACTGATTTGGTGCCTTAAACAAATTGTAGTCTGCTTCTTAAAAACTCATTACATAAGACCTTCTACATTGTCTACACCTGCAGAACATTAAATGTCAGAAGGCTTCACGAGTGCATCGTTTACTAATGTCAAGTGAATGAAATGGATAAGTTTGTTTAATAATCAGCATGTAAGACATCTAGAGTGAAGTGTATATCTGAAGCCGTTCTTTACTCATTGAGAATATTAGTATCAATCAGAGTATGCATCAATAAATAAAACATTAAAAAATATTTTCCCTTGAAAGAGTTGAACGCATTATAAGATATTGATGGTTTGGCTAAGTGCATGGTAATCAAATAAATTGTTTGAGAAGAGAAAACAAATGCTACTATTTTTCCAGATGGCAGATGATTAGAATAATACAGTACATCATGGTATTTTAGCAAATAATAAAAAAAATCATATATACCAAGTTTGTGATCCTTCCCTACACCCAGCAGTGCAGATCGTAGAACATCCTTGCCCTTTGGATTTATTTACATATCATAAACCGACCTCCGCACACGCTCTCCTCAGGTAGGAGAGCAACCTTTCCTTGACCCAAAAAAGGCATCCTGAAGGGTCAGTACCAAAGAATGAAGCGAAATTGCTCGGATTGCCAAATCTTTAGGGATCAAGCGTCTGTCCTGAGAGAAAGGTTCAAGCAGAGAGGATACCCTGATGTGGTCCTAAGGAAAGCATTTAATCTAATGAAGGCAAAAGGTAGGAGTGACTTGCTCGCAGTAAATAAAAAAGGTGATGAGGAGGAGGTCATTAGGTTCATAACGACCACTAGCAAAGCACATATGTGAAGCATGGGGGTCAGAAGGGTTCCATCAGATTCATGGGCATTAATAAGGTGAACAAACTGAGCAGGGGAGTTGCCTGGGACTGTACAATGTTCCAGAAGGAAGGTAGATGGATATTCCATCTTGAGACTGTAGCTCTCGAGGTCTGAATGAACAGTTAAACTTTGAATACTTCTTGTGAGACTATGTGGTATAATGTATTGACACACACTGGAGGTACTCTTGTAATATAAAACAGTATATACCCATAACTCAATATTGAGATATTTACGATTGGTCCTGAACCGGTACCTCTGAGAAACATTTCATGTCTACATTAGAGAAAACCCTGTTGGGGGTAGACATGAGGCATTCTGTGAATAAACCTCCTCTGCTACCAATTGGGAGACCATAGGATTAACTTCTGATCCTTTCCTATAAAGTCCTAATCAAATAACATTTTCCTGTTGGATCTATGTTGATCTGATGGCTGGATCTAAGACAAAGACATAACTCTAATTAGTATGCACAAAACCAGTAATGTAAGCTATTTTGTAACACATGCTGAAAGACTCTGCTCTTCCTATCATTGAAAGAACGTAGGTGATGACATACACACCTCCCCTTAGATTATGTAGTATCGCTGCACTTTATTGATGCATTTTACAGTGGACACAAACAGGAACTAATATGCATTCCACAGCAGGGAAAACTAGAAGTCCCTATCTCCAGCTCCGCCTCCGGAAATGGGTCATTGAGCATGTCACTACTGGGAGCTATCCAGAAAGCACTGAGCAAACATGTGAGAATGCCAGACATGGCAGAAACAGGTGAGATCAATTATAACTGGGATACTGATGATTGTGATATACACTTCAGGTAATGATGATCAAAGCCATGGATTGCTATTGGTGGCAAATAAGTGGGCGGTGAACAGAGTGAGGAAATATGCTCTCAGGTACAGAGGGTCCTTGCGATCCACAAGTGTAGCGAGAGAGGCTATCAGTTCACTAGCCTAGTCTGTACTGTAGGATTCTGCATCTCCCCTGAAATGCCCTAAGGGCGAAACATATTGGGAGGCACCGGGGCGATTGTATAGGGTCAGTCACAGCTAGGGAAAGTTGTGGACTGCCCTGTGCACTCCCTTCTTAGCGGGAGTTTATCTGAGGAGTGGCCAATTAGCACCTATTAGGGTAAGCCTGCTCAACATGCCCTCCCTGACATATTGGTGTGTGAAGGACATCTAAAGAAATGCAGCGGTAAATCCCGACTGAAGAAACGGTGAGATCATTCAATATCATGGATTTTTTTTCCTTGGAGGTATCACATCTATCATTTGGTGGACCACTGTCTACATTGACAATAGTGAGCTATACACTCCTTTCATAGTCATTTAGCTGGTTCTAATCTGACATGTGTGCATTCCAACCCAGCACAATTAACAGTTATATCTGTGTGACTATGTCACAATTTACAGTCTTGGACAGGGTCATTTGACATTTGTGCCCTACTGGGATGTGATATTGATAACTTGTGGTTGTGTTCACTTCTAGTTTGTGAGCATATTTCTCACATTATTGTAAATGTTGTATGTCCATAGAGGTGACTACCCTTTCTTTTAACCAGGTATTATTAAAAGTTACATTTTCATTTTCAAGCACTCAATGTGCTATATCTCTGCAGAAAAAAGAAGCAACGTGCCAATTCTTTCAGCATTTTTCACAAAGACTTCATCACATGAAAACCAAGCTGTAATGTGCAGGCTCCTTACCTGATACCTAATGTCTGTGCGCAAACCCCGAACAGAGGTTTGGCTGCCTGCATAAAGCTAGTTAAGGAGCTGCAGTGCAGCCAATCTGTGAGCTTTACCAAGGCAAAAAGGGGATTTAAAAGGGGATTAGGCTAGGGTCACACTTCCGTCAGCATTACGGCTGACGCAAGCGCTAAAAACTTAGAAATTTTCCCTGCAGCGCATAGCATTAACGCTATGTGCTGCCAGAGAACACTGCCCATAGATACCCTTTGTATACCTTAGCAGTGGTCACACAGGGGGTGCGCTTTATCACAGAGCACAGGAAACGCTGTATGCTGTGTGGCTGCTGCTAAGGTATACAAAGGGTTTCTATGGGGCAGCGTTCTCTGGCAGCGTATATCGTTAATGCTATGTGCTGCAGGGATAATTTCTAAGTTTTTAGCGCTTGTGTCAGCCGTAAGGGCTGACGCAAGTGTGAACCTAGCCTTAAAGTGTTAAATAATACTTACCAGTCTCCACACTGCTCTTACACGATTTCCGGGTCTGCTCATTAAACCTTATTCCCCGCTCACCGTTCTGACAGCATCTGTGATTGGTTGCCCAGTCTCACTAAAGTTGTGTGTGTTCCTGGAGTATACAAATGATGAAATAATTATTTAAAAAAAACAGCTTGAAATCCCTCCTAATTTTGGTACTTAGCCAAGATAAAGCTCATCTATGGGGGTTGGTATTCTCACCCTGGGGAGACCCATAGTTAGTGGGCCTCCCCAAACTAAGAATAGCAGCCCACAGTCACCTGGAAATAGTGTGAGAGCAGCGTGAACAGCAGCATGGAGACTTGTATGATTTAACACTTTAATCCACATTTTCATTCTTTTTGAAGCCCCCTAGCTGCCATTTAGTTTGGGTCCCTAGACTTGAATGGGGTCAAGTCTGGGTCAAGTCCTCCTGAACCCGGTTGTGGTGAACTCGAATATCTGGGTGTACACACATTTCTAGACTTCATTAAAAAGCCCTTGCAAAAACACTGTTTTTTGCCATAGCATTTTTTCCCAAACTATCCTTCTGCCTGGAATACGTGATGACAACAAATTTGAAAAATGAGGAATGAGCACATCACTCGTCTCTGATGCGGCACGTAGGGCAAGATTAGGAGATTGTAGAACCGTTTTGGCATTTTCTATATACCGGTACTCTTCTGTTTTTCTTACATAAAATTTGTTCTCTTCCCTTAAATAAAAATATAATACAATTCTCGCACCTTCACTTTCATCCAGAGATGAATTACAGTCAATGAACAATGTAATGTATTGTATTAAGTGTCTGGAACCTAATATTGCTTTCTAATGCTGTTAATCCTGCAAAATATCAAAGGACTGCTTGTTCCATGAGCCTTGTGCTTACACTGTATTTTTTCTATAGATGTAAAAGCTGCATGTGTGTTTGCTTAAGGGATGTCTGTGTGAAAATTCAGATTTCTACGAAATGAAAAATTAGCATGAACTTTTCATGCAATTGAAATATTTGCAAACCACAGGAGTTTCTTAGTAGATGTTGTACGAGGGTGGACCGGTTCTTCTGCCATTTTACTCAATAGAAGGGAGAGTATATGTGATCTAAGAAACACATTTGGGAAACATATTTTCTTTTCCAAGTTCTTAAAGAAAATCTCTGTGTACTAACACCAGTGACATTTGTACATGAACATATTTCCCATTATTTACAGCCTAAGGATGATATCCTTGGTTGGTCAAAGCTCTTGCCAAGCTTGTTTCAAGTCTGCAAATAAATCATTTAGACAAAAGTTTAATTAAAGTGAACATATGTTTCAAGTAAACTGATTAGGTAGGTCGGAGCAGAAACAATAAACATCTGGTAATGATGATTTACATTTCACTACTTTCTTTAAGTATGTATTACAAGCTACAAGCAGCTCCACACAGGAAACAGGTGTTAGGAGAAATGCTGCAAATGGCACGGCATCAGAAATTCAAGGCCATGCACACAATCGTCTGGCCAACTGGTCCATTTGGTTCATAAATGTAAAAAATCTTCATATTATTCGAAACATGTGGGTGTAATGATCATGTACAGTCATAGTTATCGATCATGCAACTAAATTAAATCAAACCAAAACAGAACGGAACTACAATAAGTCAAAACGTTGGGGAAAGTGCCATGTTCATATTTTAGTACAGATGTCGGATACATTCCTAATATAGGAGCAAATCAAAATTATTATAAACAGAAAAGATAAGCAGTTAGGATATACATTTTAATGTTAAATTAAAAGTTATATAATTACAAACAGGAAGGGTCCCCGTGTTATCTTCAGTGACTCAATAGATCCCTTATGGTACCTTTACACGCCGCGACGGCAGGCTGGATACATCGCGCTACTTCGCGTGCACGAGCACGCTCAAACGGCTACAAACGGTCAACGCACCCTCTTTACACGCCGCGACAAGGTGCGCTACGCCACGCTACATCTATAGCTAGCTACATCGCCGGGTGTCTCAAGTAGCCAGCTGTAGCGTAGCGTACCATGTTTACACACCGCTCCAACAAGCTACTATGGGCGGACCCGGTGCAGCAGGGACAGCACATAGGCGTGCAACAATCTTGGATTACGAGCCGTCCGTATGATGATAGGACAGCGCAATATCATCAGGATTGGCCAGGCATCGCAGGAGGCTGGTTAATACAGCACGCTCGAGTAATTGTGTAGTGTGACTGGTCAGCTCCTTAAATATCCCGCCCTATGCTGCGACTACCAATCATAAAGCAGGAGCGACCTCCAATGATCGCAGATGGGGCACGGTAACATGGCGACTGTGTCACGCCTTAGATACATGGCAGCCACATCGCCGGGTGTCCAGAGTTGCCTTCCGTTGCTTCTTTACACACCGATACAGCTCGCTACAATCGGCGATGTTGCCTTAAGTTTATGAGCAGAGCCCATAAACAGATGTATCTGTCGCCGGCTGTAGCGTCGCCTCTTCAGACGCCGCTACTACAGGCGATATGGACGCTACAAGCTACAATTGTAGCTTGTAGCGCGATGTATCCAGCCTGCCGTCGCGGCGTGTAAAGGTACCATTACTGTTCAATTAATGGCTCTAGAAACAGAAAACCATGGTGAAATAAAATAAAAAGATTATTAAAAAGCCCAGGGGGAGAGACAACACAAGAAGAGAGAGAGAATGTGCACAGGGAGAAGAGACACCACTTCAAAATCACCCAGAACTCCCTATCAAGGGCTCTCAGATGAATAATGAAAAATAGAAATTGTACTCATTATTCATCTGAGAGCCCTTGATAGGGAGTTCTGGGTGATTTTGAAGTGGTGTTGTGTAAGGTGAGGCATTTACAGTTGGTGGACTTTTGAGATAATATAGGGAGAAGAGACAGTATAAAAGGGAGAAACAGCACAAGAGGAGGGAGAGTGCATAAGGGGAGAGACAGCACAAGGGGACAGAGACAGTGCAAGGGAAGAAAGAGTACACAGGGGAGATAATGCACAGATGGAGAGACAGCACAAGGGGAGAGAGCACACAGGGGTAGAGACATCACAAAGGGAGAGAGCACATTGGTGAGAGACAGTACAAGGGGAGAGGGTGTATTGGAAGGAGAGCAGCACAAGGGGAGAGAGTGCAAAGGGGGATGGCAAGCAGCAGCACCTGTTAAGCCACAGCCACCCCGTGCAGCAGCAGGATCCCCCTTGCCCTCCTTGGTGGCATGGCGGAGTAGTTGGGCTAGTATATAATCGCCCACAATCTAGAATCACCTGATGCAATAGAGTTGAATTTCCTTCTAGAAACTTGTGATACAAATGAGACAAGTATGAGTGTGTGACTGGGTTACGATAGGTATCCAGTTTTCAGAATAGGTGATTATGGAGGTCATGATGCCCATATGCTACCATCTTAGAGCGTTATGCTATGATCATGAAGATTTAACTCTGTGACAGGCAACATATTGGAGAACCTTGAAATGTTATACTTATAACATTCCTAAGGTTTTTTGTAATCAGTAACAGACAACATTTGAAGCACTGGGCTATTGTCAAAAGACAGGCCAGTGGCAAACAAGACCTTGAGGCAGTTCAAACAAAATGTAACCTTGAAGCATTGTGCTGTGGTCAGAAGACATGAGAATGTCAAACAGACCCTGAGTCTGTTTGAACAGACCCAGGTGGTGTTATCGGTAAGCACCGGGCCCATGTCAAACAACCTACTGCGCAGTTGCAAGATACTGATGATCTGGCTTAAACATATTGCACAAGATGTGTTAGGGGATGATGTGGGAGCTGTGTATAAAAACGAGGGCCCAGTACTGCGAGTTAGGGACATTCCAGAACATATGTGGACGCACGGTTTCTGTGATGACAAGACCAGAGTATTTCCTTCTCGTATGACACTGTGGTCCCTCCGGTGGAGAGGTGATGTTGCAATACTCCGGTATGTATTGATACTTATTTCTCCATATACTATGATTCACCGTAATTGTATGATTTACATGAACTGAATTATAGAAACAGGGTAATATTGTATCTGCCATTCCATACTTGAGCATTATCCTGATGTAATCTTAATAAATTGTTATATTGTTTTACCATAAAACTGTATTCAGTGTGCCTAATTCGTATATTAGTGAGCGCTACGTAAGTAAGGGCGTATCCGCCCTGTCACTCTGACGCGGTAAAACATAAATTGGCGTAGTCGGCAGGATCATGAATATCTGGAAGGGTGAATTTGAGGGGTATATTGTACGAACGTGAACGTTACGTAGTTTTCCTTTTATTTGTTTTTTTTCTTCCCTTCTTTTTTTTTTTCTTGTTGGGCACCAATCCAGATCTTCATAATTCCAAAGGTGTAAAAGTGTTTAAGAAAGTTGTTTATAAGAGATCATCCTCACATCCTAACTTATTTTGGAGTTAGAGAATAATTTGTTGGCACTAGGCCAAAATGTTCGGCTTTTTGGCACAAAGTCAGAAAAACAAAATGTTTAAGAAAGGTAAAAAGAAAGAGGATGATTGTGTGGAGATCCCTGGCTGGACCAGGACTCCATATAATATTATAGCACAGGAAATGCATTGTTGTGGATTGGCAGAACCCTGGGAGAATAAGCTCAAAGGGTCAGCACCCACTGATGTTGTTGATGTACTCAGGGGTGTCCCCGCAAAGGCGGGTGATGTAGTGTCTTTAGGACGGCGTATGTGGATTTTACTCAGTGCATACCGAGATATGCATGAGCAGAATACCCATATACAAAGAAAGTTGTCAGAAATGGAACAAAAAGTTGTTGTAAGTGAGTCTATTGAGACTCCAGGGTGGGAGAAAACTCCATATCATATTTTGGCGACTAAGTGGTCGCACAGTGTTGGTTCAAGTGAACTATGGGACACATGTTTGCAGGATGCAGAGCCTGCTGATGTGGTAGAATGCTTGCAGAAAGTAAAAGTAGAAAAAGGGAAAGAATTATGTGCTGTTGGTAGGAGTGGCTGGATCCTGCTATCTGCATATAGAAAACAGCATGAGGAAAAACAAAGATTGTTAACTAAAGTGCAGGAATTGGAAATACAGCTATGTGAGGCCCAGAATGCATTGGTTGTAGCACAGGGTCAGAATAAGTTAGCAATGGACAAATGTGTTGGAACTCAGCATGATGCAGAACGGGCTGCTGTATGTGTAAAACAGTATAAGTGCAGAAAGAAGAGGGGGAAGGTGAACAAGAGGAAAGGTTTAGTCATAGCCAGAGCAGAGATGGAGAGGAACCCAGATCAGTGGGATGGTGATGCACAGGAGTCAACTGACTCCCAAACTGTCACCAACCCAGAACAGGGGGATGATCATTTTAATGGGGAGACAGAGATGGATCCTCTTCTTAACCCATTAAAAGTTCATCATATTTGCCAGACTCAGGTTGTAGAGACAGCTATAGGAAACCAAAATCAGAATGAGGTAGAAGATTGCAGTGTGTCTAACAGATTTGAGTTGCAACGTACCTTAAGCAGGAGAAATACTAGGGGTGACAAGGCCCTGGTAATGTCTAGATTCAGGCGATCTGATGATCCCATGTTGTTCTGCAGTGATTATCTTGCATTGTACAGAAATGTTTACAATCATCCAGATATGTCTCAGGATGATGCTGGTTTTCTATTTTCAATGGCAAATCATTGTAATGTGGATTATGCCACAAGAGTGTCTCTAAGAAATACCAGGTCATATGAAAGATTTGTAAAACTATTAAGTGACTGGTGTCATGAGTCAAAAGAGCAAGATGAAGTATCAGAGAATGTGTCTGCTGTGTACAGGTCTAGGTATTGCTTTAGATGTGGGAAGATGGGCCACATTAAACGTTATTGTAATACTGAACTAGAGAGCCATTCATTGCACCAGAATATTGATAGTATTGAGAATGAGGAAGAACTTGCCATTAACAATACTGAATTTACAGACACAGGTAAAAAAGCCGACTGTGCTACAACTGCACAAAAGTCGCAAATAATGCAGATCCCAAATGTTGATAAAAGTGAGACTGGGAAAGAGCAGAATTTGTCATATTTTAGACCCCAAAAAGACTATGCTAACGGTCCTGTGTTTTGTCTATGGGGCTGGATGATTTTACATTGGTGACCAGTCATCATTCCTGTGTTATTTATTAACACAATACAATGTATCCAGTGAGGTTTTTTTTCCCTCTCCCTTCTGTTGTTTTGGTCTGTCTAAATGTGAATAATCTACCTTATTAGCATATGGCTAACAGATAGGATAAGGACCAAGTGCAGTATTTGACTTGTATTTTAACTTTTTCTTTGTGCTTCTTTTCAGACTGGACAAACCAGTTTTTCTGAGGAATCAGATTCAATGTATTTAGTTATATATAAGACCTGTGAGTTAGACAAATGAGCTCAAAGTAAGGTTAAAATAATTGTTTGCAAACAATTAAAGAAGTAATCATCCCATTGTGATGAATCTGTATTTGCCTAAAAGTTTTGTTTTTGTTTTATGTAAGGTCTTAATCTTTATTTTCAATCAGGAACACAATAGGTTTGTAAACCCCATTTGTAAGTGCATCTTGAACATTTACGTTTGATATTTAAAATAATTGAGGTAATGTGATTGATGTGGATTATCAAGGTGAAATTAAGGTAATAATGATCAATATGGGAGAAGAGCCTTTGATCATTGAAAAGGATCAGCGAATGGCACAGATGCTGCTGATACCTGTATCTTTAGCCCAGGCTGAGGAAGGAAGCTCTCCAGCTGAATTAGCCCTTAGTGGGGACAAAGGTTTTTGTTCCTCAAATACTCCGAACGTAGGTGCCAAAATCTTGATCCAAAATGTTCAAGGACCGCCTTCTGAGGCTGAGGTCATTGCAGTAGGGAAAGATCATACCCTACTAGTAATGAGACCTGGGGTTGAGAAAGGGGAGTATGTTCCTCAAGAAAAATGCTATTTGCGGGAATAATGTTTGTGTCTCTTGATTACAGAAGTGAAAACCAGTTTATGGAATCCTTGGTGCAGAATTATTGGCCAATCTAGAAAATGAAGTATGAGATGTGGTGGCTATGGGTCCTGGGATTCCCTTTCGTGGAGGGATGGAAGAATTTCTACCAGGAGGAGCCAATGGCCAATCGATTTTTAAAACATCATCAAGTGATTTTTGAGGCATTGAACAGCAGTCAACATGCGGATTGCTGGATATGTACCCATTCTCTGGTAACAGCCACCAGTATTCCTTTCCTAGCTATCCCTGTGGCAATGGAGGATATTTTAACATGGAACAGTTGTTCTAATACCTTAGCAAACAATGACACTTGGAATTCTCGGTTATGGAACATGATCGTACCTATACCTATTGTAGGATGGGTAAACCTTCCTTGGTAGCAAGTAAATATGAGCGGAACCAACAAAAACTTACAATACTTGGTGTTCAAAGGAGGATCATGGGTACCAAGAAATACAGTAGGATTGACTAAATTGGGAACTGTACCCACGGACAACCTACAAATAAGTTTCAAATCAACCTTAGATAAAGCAGATGCTTTTAAACCTGTATTGTGGAAAGATCTGTGGACATTTGCTAAGATGTTTGTGAATGGGACTACTGAATCTTATAGTAATATATGAAGGAATTTGAAGTGTAATGAGTCATCTGAATATACGCCAGGGCAAGAAACTTGTGGTAATCCAGATGTGGGGTATTGTAGTCCTATTGGACAAAGTCCTAGTTGGTGTGTATTATCTAATGTCAGTGTTTTTATTGATTTAGTTCATCGATTAGTATTACAACATTGAGCCTTGTGGGATCTTCCACATAACATGTATTGGGTATGTGGGGAAAATGCATATAAATGGCTTCCTGTGGGAATCCAAGGGACATGTACATTAGCTCGGTTAACCCCTGCTACTTTCATTGTACCCTATTCTCAGTTAGATGCTAAGATATTACTAAAAACACGTGATATTCAAAAGAGCAGCAGATAATAGACCTCGGGAGACAGGACGCCCCCATGTGGTGCAAATGGGTACTGCAAATATGATTGCCAGTACTCTAATTGCATATCCAATGATTATGCAGATGTGGGATAAATTGGTAGAATCTACAGATTATTTAGATGAGCAAATTTTCCATATAGTGGATATACTCAATACTTTCTCTTTTCAAAACCCCTCCAATTGGTTTAAAGGAACTGGGGGGGGGGGTGATGGGAATTCTACAAGGAGTTTTCCAACTTATTCTGTGTAATATTCTAAAATATATAGGGGTAAGAGTTGTGTGGTGTATTCTTAGACATGTGCAGGAAAAAATAACAACCGCACAGATAATGAATTTTTATGTTGCTTAAATAAGAAAGTCTTGTGTTCAATAATAGTATGATGCTCAGAGGCAAGGGAGACCAAGATGTTTTGATGGTTTCATGTAGCAATGGTCATGCATGACATCAATAATCAAGGACCGATTGTGATACAAATGAGACAAGTATGAGTGTGTGACTGGGTTACGATAGGTATCCAGTTTTCAGAATAGGTGATTATGGAGGTCATGATGCCCATATGCTACCATCTTAGAGCGTTATGCTATGATCATGAAGATTTAACTCTGTGACAGGCAACATATTGGAGAACCTTGAAATGTTATACTATAACATTCCTAAGGTTTTTTGTAATCAGTAACAGACAACATTTGAAGCACTGGGCTATTGTCAAAAGACAGGCCAGTGGCAAACAAGACCTTGAGGCAGTTCAAACAAAATGTAACCTTGAAGCATTGTGCTGTGGTCAGAAGACATGAGAATGTCAAACAGACCCTGAGTCTGTTTGAACAGACCCAGGTGGTGTTATCGGTAAGCACCGGGCCCATGTCAAACAACCTACTGCGCAGTTGCAAGATACTGATGATCTGGCTTAAACATATTGCACAAGATGTGTTAGGGGATGATGTGGGAGCTGTGTATAAAAACGAGGGCCCAGTACTGCGAGTTAGGGACATTCCAGAACATATGTGGACGCACGGTTTCTGTGATGACAAGACCAGAGTATTTCCTTCTCGTATGACACTGTGGTCCCTCCGGTGGAGAGGTGATGTTGCAATACTCCGGTATGTATTGATACTTATTTCTCCATATACTATGATTCACCGTAATTGTATGATTTACATGAACTGAATTATAGAAACAGGGTAATATTGTATCTGCCATTCCATACTTGAGCATTATCCTGATGTAATCTTAATAAATTGTTATATTGTTTTACCATAAAACTGTATTCAGTGTGCCTAATTCGTATATTAGTGAGCGCTACGTAAGTAAGGGCGTATCCGCCCTGTCACTCTGACGCGGTAAAACAAAACTACGGTATATCATTTTCAATTTGCATGACTTGCAAACCATAATCATCCATGTTTTCATGAATGACCACTGACGTAGACAAAAAGCAAGATGTTTAACCGGTACTGGCGCAGTATTTACTGGTCAAGTTAATTTACTTTGCATACATCTCCTCCACTATTATTATTATTATTATTTATTTATTTATATAGCACCATTACTGCCATGGTGCTGTACATGAGAAGGGGTTACATACAAAATTATTGATATAAGGTAGTTTACAGTAAAAAAATTATCAACGACAGACTAGTACAAAGGGGAGAGGACCCTGTCATTGAGGACTTATGACCCGCCCCAGGGTCTTGGGATATCCAGTCCTGGGCGTTGTAGTTCACGGGGGTTGTCACGTGCGGCCTGTGCCCGGGCCCGTGGCCCTGGTGGTCGCTAAAAAAGGAAAAAAAAATTAAAATAAAAAAAATAAAGAGTGTTCGTGATGCTACCTACGGTTCCCGAAATAATAATACCGGTGCTGCTTGCAGACCTCCGGGGTGATGACGATGCAGCAAGATGACTACACTCTCGGGGCAGTTGTAGAGAACAGGGATTTTTACACAAGGAGGCGGCTCATCAGGCACTGGCACACAGTCTGTGTTGAGGGAACAAGTGTGCAGCTCCTCAGCCGCAGGCAAATGAGACGCGTCACACAGTCTTAAACTCTGCATGGGTTTTACTGGCAACTTCAGGCAGCATTCAGTTCTTACAGTTCACGGGTACTGCCTGGGTGGTCGCCAGGGAACTAGGACATCTCACTTGGGACCCTCAGTGGTGTGCTTGCTGTTCCTTTCCTTGTCCATTACTGCGCTCTCCTTCTCTCACTCCCTTTAGCGCCCATGCAGAGCCCTCTCACGGGTCCTTTTGGAAGGTTCCTCTCCTAGGCGTCCGGACTCCATACAGGACCTTTTGGGGAGTACGCTGGGTGTCGGCCACGGGTTGCAATACAGCCCCGGTGGTAATTGTCTCTTTCACTTTCAACAGTGTCCATTCTCACCACTGGGCTGTCTTAAAGGCACAGTATCTCAATTTCACAGAGTCCTTTGGCTTAGCTGGGTACAGTTCAGAGGCTCAACATCGTGAATAAAAGTCAAAAATTGTTCATTATTATCATACGCAGCACGCTATAATAACTATTTATATACCGGGTTTAAAGCTCTAATCTATACATCTATAAACTTGTAGAGCATACTACCCCCTGGGGCCAATGTGCCGCTCATAGGTTACCCAGTCATGGTGGTAGAGGTCTCTCTCCGGGTGCCCTTTTGGGAGATGAGCCTCCACGTCTCTCCACTCATGAATACCTCCTCATACAGGCCTGGATCCCGGATGAAAGCCCACCTGTTGTCCAAATTAAAGTCAACCACAGTACCTGGCTTTCTCTCCTCAGGTGCCATCGGTGGTAGTCCTTGGGCCCAGTTCCTCGCCGACAAGTTCTCCTGCTCCTGGACCTACCATCTTTCACGGCAGCGCTGCCTCTCCGCCTGGTCGGCCAGAAGCCTCTGTCGCACAAATTCAGGCTGCTCCGGGGCTGGAATCAGGAACTCTGGATATGGTGGCTGTGCTGACTGGTCCAACCGGCCGGTGAGAGGGGAGCTGCCACCATCCCGTGCGGGGCCCAAATGCCTTGACTTCCTCGGCGCTGCTGGTCTCCTCCAGGTTGTCCACCTTCTTAGGATCCACTCCGTGGGCTGGTTCTTCGACTTCGGCCTCCATGGTCATATCTGGCACCTCCGCAGTGGTCTCTGGGATGTTCTCCTCAGGCTCAGCATTGGGTTCTTCAACTTGGGCTGGCATCACGAGGGTCACTGGCTCGATGGCTACAGATGTTGGTCTCTCCTTTGGGAGGACTGGCTGCGGATCTGGCTGCGGCTCAATGCTGGCATTCTTAGGCTCACCCGGTGTCGGGGCTTATACCCATGCCTCTGGCTCTGGAGCCCTGGTCTCCCGCTGTTCAGCCCGCCGGGACAGTTCAAACAAAATGTTGGCGCTAAAGTGCCTGAAGGTCCAGTCAAGGGTCTCATTCAACTGGGACCTTAAGTCTCTCAAAGCAGCCTCCCAGAATGCGGTTTCCCCCCATGGGACAAGAGGGAAGCAGCACCCTGCTTTTTGGTCTCGGACCAGCTCTCTTTTTTCACCTCGCCGATCACGTCACTCAGCCGTCTTGCCGCCATCTTAGTGGACCCGTCGACCACACCCGTGTTCTGTTGTCTGTCTCTTGCTGCACCCTTCCTGCTACCTTTAGTAGTCTCTGGCAGGAGCACTTTATCAGGGATACCACACACTCTCTTGTGAGTGCAGTACCCCTACATGGCGTCGAAATCAGGGGGGCGCCACACTTACATTCTACAGAATAATTGGGGGGAGTTGTCCTAGGCCAAGAGTATAGAAAGAAAAAAAGTAGGGGCCACGGGACTGAACCTTATGGGTTTCCAACAGAGAGAGGAGCGGGTTGAGGAGGTAGTGTAGGAGATGGAAACGCTAAATGTGCGGTTGGAAAGGTATGAGGTGATTCAGGATCAACTCTGTCAAAGGCAGAGGACAGGTCTAGAAGGGGGATAGAGAAATGTCTATTAGCTTTGACACTGAGTAATTTGTTAGTAATTTTGGTCAGGGCAGTTTTGGTGGAGTGGTTGAGGCGGAAACCAGATTGGAGGTTGTCAAGGAGAGAATTAGTCAAGAGGTGGGAGAAAAGTTGAGCATGGACTTGCTGCATGAGGAGTTTTGAAGCAAAGGGGAGCGGAAATATGGGGCGATAACTGGGCATAGCAGTCGAGTCAAGGTTTGACTTTTTGAAGATGGGTGTGATGGTGGCATGCTTGAAAGCAGAGGGAATGTACTAAAGGATAGTGATAGGTTGTGGCGAAGTCCTCAGCAGAGATGAGGGCGGTCGGAGGGAGCAGTGGTGGGTGAAGGATAGGATACAGTTGAATGTACTGAACAGTTGTTTGGGGTTGTCGGATAGTGAAGATACAAGGTTTGTGAAGTAGGTCTGTTTAGCAGAGGTGAGAGCAGATTCGAAAGTGAGTGTAGCTCATTTGAAGGCTGTGAAGTCGTCTGGCAGGTGCATTTTCTTCCAGCACTGCTCTGCTACCCTGGACGCTTGTCGAAGGTAAGATTGGTGTGCCAGGGTTGCCTATTGATTCGTCGCACTTTGCCATGCACAAGAGGGGTGTCTGAGTGTATGGCTAATGTGAGGGTGGCATTGTAGAAAACGGTGGCACTGTCTGTGTCATGGAATGATGATATGGAGGACAGAGTTAGAAGAGAGTCTGAGAGTCTGTGAATGTCTAGGTGTGCGAGATTTCTGCGAGGATAAGCTAGTGGCTTGACATGGGGGCAGGTGAGGAGGACAAGGATGAGAAAGTGAGTAGATGGTGGTCAGATGAGGAGAGGGGAGATTGTGAGATTAGATAGGGAACAGAGGAAGGTGAAGATGAGGTCTAGTGTATGTCCATCTGTTTGGGTGGCTGTGGAGGACCACTGAGTAAGTCCAAAGGATTAGGTAAGTGAAAGGAGTTTGTAGGCTGCTGGCTAGTGGGTGTCAGTAGGGATATTAAAGTCACGCATGTTGATGGTGGGGATGTCAACAGAGAGAAAGTGAAGAAGTCAGGTGGAGAATTGGTCAATGAAGGCAGTGGCTGAGCCCGGTGGTCAGTATATGACGGCCGTTTGGAGATTAGAGGGAGTGTAGATACGGACAGAGTGAACCTTCAAAGAACGGACGATAAGGGAGGGTGAGGGTTGGATTGGGTTGAAGGATCAGTTTGTAGAGAGAACAAAACCCACTCCTCTGCAATGTCTGTTGCCAGGGCAAGGAGTGTGGGAAAAGTGAAGGCCACCATAACTCAGTGCAGCAGGGGAGGCCGTGTCAGGGGCCATAAGCCAGGTCTCAGTGAGGGACAGGAAAAAAGGTTGCGGAAGGTAGACATTGTGGATCACATGAAGCTTATTGCAGACAGAGCAGGCATTCCAAAGTGCTCCAGAGAGAGGAAGCAGGGGGTGGGGGTCAGTGGCACTGGTTTTACATGTGAGGGATTGCTGTAGTTTATCTTAGTTTGAGAAAGATAGGGGTGAGGATTAGTGGGACGTATGAGATGGGGTGGGGTCAGTATTGGGGGAATTGTCACCATCAGGGAAAAGAAGCAGAGAAAGGGAAACAGGTAGGTGAAGAAGAGTGATCAGCTTGCATTATATTTTAGTAGGAGAGGTCTGAGATTAAGAAGCAGGTCTGCAGATGAAGCGAGGTGGGGAAGGGAGGTAAAGAGAGAAGGGGAGATACACTCACCATAGGAAGGCAAAGTGTAAATTAAAGCATGGGCTATCTTTGGCAGATCCTGATATTATTCATGACTACCAATGTTATTATTCATGTAGGGAAAAGGTAGGTATTCACTTATCTAAGTGTAAAGAATATATATAGGAAGGAAAGAAAACTTTAAATATTTGCCTATTACAAATTTACCCCAAAAAAGCAGTTTCATTGTTCATTCAGTTCAAGGGGTATTTGATTTGGTGTCCGAATGGGCAGTGTGTAATGGTCTTATAAATTATGTGGTGACATACGAGGGATATGTTACGATTAAGAATGGAAAGTCGAAACGTGTCAACATATCACTGCTATGCTTCTATGATGATCTTTTTTAATGCAATGTACAGACTTTCTCCCATAGTAGAACTTGATTTCTTATCACAAAATATATAATAAAGCCCTGTGCATGGATGTAAGGGGTTGTATCATGCTCCCCCCACTGAAGTGGTCATTGTTCTGTGTCCCTGAAGACGTCATTGTTTTTAGTATTAATATCCATGTATCTGTATTTGAAGAGTATTGTTGTCACATGTAATTTATTGTAGTATCCTTGATCATCACTACATATCACAGCCACACACAATTACACATGTAGAGTAGACACACACAGTAGGATGGCAGGGGGTTAATGATGAGTCAGCCATGTTAGGTGGATCAGAAAGAGAAGACATTTCAGAGTCTACTTTTAGTGTATGTGCAGATGCTGCTTTTTTGGTGCAGAAATTTTCTGCAGCAACAATGCTGCTAAACCTCATCGTGTGGCAGGAAAATGCACCACAAAATGCATACGTTGTATTTACCACTTGGCATGTGAGGGCATGTGCCTTGGTCAGCAGGTTCCAGGGGGCAGCGCCAGGATCAAAGTTGAAAACATTTTTATTTCAACTTCATTTCCCTCCCTCCTCCGAACTCTTTATTACATCCGGAGTGTTTTTGGAGGAGGGAGGGGGGCGCCGCATTCACTTGTGATTGTGCCTTTAAGACGTGGTGACAAGTAAATGTGTGAGCGCCCCAGGTTTTGATACCTCCGGGATCAGTGAAGCTCCAATCAGCTTCCTGCACTAACTTGCCACTGTGCGATTCTCCTGCAGAGGTCAGCAGCATGATGATGAGTCATCACTGCTTCTGACAGGAGGACTCTGCAGAGCATTGCACAGGAGGAAGAGGAAGAAGATGCATGGTGCCAGGTAGGCACTGAATAGCTGAAGATAGCGCCGGACGGGGGGTTAGGAGGAGGAGGAGGGGGGTGGCATGGACAAGATTTGGCCTACATGGAGGGATAGGATTATGGGCAGCACCTTGAAACATATGGGGGATTAGCATTAGGGATAGGGGGATGGGCAGCAATGTTGGGGGTTGAGCGGCAGGGATGGGGGGTGGGCAGCAGGGATAGATGAGCAACTGGGATGGGGAATGGGCAGCAACATTGCGGGTTGAGCAGCAGGGATGGGAACAGGGATAGATGAGCAACAGGGATGGGGGATGGGCAGCAAGGATGGATGAACAGCAGGGATGGGCAGCATCATCAGGTGATGAGCAGCAGGGATGGTGAGATGGGTAGCAGGAAAGGGGGGATGAGCAGCAGGTTTAGTGGATGGACAGCAGGGATGGCACAAGAGCAGCAGCGTTGGGGATCAGCAGCAGGGATGGTGGATGGGCATCAGCAATGGGGATGAACAGCAGGAATGGGGGGATGGGCAGCAGCGTGGAACACAGGAGGGATGAGGAGCACCATTGGGTTCAGTGTTTGGGGGCTTTACATATGCAAGTGACTGACATGAGCATCGCTGTGCTTGGGTACATTTAGTGCTTGGCCCAGTGTGAGCTGCTTGTAGTGTTTGAATGGTTCTCACTGGGGGAGAAATCAGTGTTATCTGATGTAGTGTGTACCAAAAAGAAAATGAAAAAACCCAAGGAAGTTCAGGTTCTGGGGGTTCAGCCGAACTTTATATACAGTTCTGTTCAGGACCCAAACTTGACCCAAACCTCATTAGAAGTCAATGATTAGGTAGTTCTGCTCTCTGCCCACATACAGCCAGCCATAAACAAATCACTTACAGTTTCACTATTTATTTTTTTGTACGCACTATACTGGATAACGCTGATTTTACCCCCAGTACGGCTGTTCACACACTGCAAGTGGCTCACACTGGGCCGAGCACCTAGTGTACCCGAGCACAGCGATGCTCACAACAGTGGTTTGCATACATAAAGCACCTAAAGTCCATACTCAAACACTGATTTTTTTGTACAGTCTGTGTTCATCAGGTACACCAAACTTAATAATTCGCTCACGTCTAGTCATAACCAGATTCCCTAAATAATTATGGACTCTAGGTCAAACCCCATAAAGCTAATTTAACAAATATAAATACAAAGCCCTCAAATAAAGATGCTAGACCCCCAAATGATAAAGACCAGACCCTAAACACTCAGAACCTCTCAAACACTTCTGAGTTGTTATCTGTAACTCTCATTTGCATGTTCAGCCAATGATATCACTGCCCACCTCACTTCCTACTATTTTCCAACTATGCATGTGTATGGATGGACCGTTCACCATGTGATATCACAGCCCACCTCACTTCCTACCATTTTCCAACTATGCATGTGTGTGGATGGACCGTTCACCATGTGATATCACAGCCCACCTCACTTCCTACCAGTTTCTGCCTATGCATATGTCTGGATATACATTTCACCATGTGATATCACAGCCTACAATTATACTAGCTCCATTATGTTTTTAACGCATTATTGACCTGAGGAAGACTTCATACTGATATTGAGATGCAGTGCCATTTTAAGTACTGATTTTACTTACTTATTTTGCAAAATCTCCACTATTTGAATTTTACTTTTGAGTCTAATTTCATCAGCAGTGCTAGAATGAATTGGCAACTATTCACATAGGATAGGAGCCATCTTGGGGCAACGCGCTGCAATAGTGCATATTTGGTCAAGAAGCACAGTCATTGGCCCAGCAGTATAGTTGCTGGGTGAAATGACGTCAGAAAATGAAAATCGGGCGGGGGAAGAAGCCCGCCAAATTTAAATTATTTGATTGGCCAGCCACCCTCTGGCTTGGATATATAAGGGGGGGCATTTGGCCAGACAATCCAGTGGCAACAGCAGTTGCTGAAATCTATGCTGTGATCCAGAGCTGACCACGGTACCCTATGGAGGACCTCTTAGAGCGTCTGCTTAGGAAAGCAGGAAGCCATGGAGGGGAAGACTGGCTTCGCAGATGCCTCGGCGACGAAGAGGACTCTGCGCCTAGATCTGCACCAGTGGTGATGGGACGCGACGTTCGGGACCCGACTGTACGCCGTAGGAGCCAGCGCCAGAAAAGCCCCAGGAGAGAGGCTTACTCACCTCCTTCTTCCGGCAGAAACAAGGGGAAGCAAGCGAGAAGCAGCGGTGGCGGCGGTCATCAGAGCCGAGCAGAGAACGTCCGGCCATCAAGAATGCAGGCGGCGAATGCGGGAGCAGTTTCGCGGGTCGCACAGGAAGTGACGTCAGCCGGCTCCCCGGAAGTGACGTCCCGCGGCCCGGACGTAGACACCGCCGGGGACACAGATAGAGCCCCGGCGCTTTGCGCTAATACAAGGGGTTATGTAAGCAAAAGAGGGAGGGGCACACAGCCCTCCGCAACAAAAGAGATAAACCACATAAACAAGACTTGCGGTCCGGTTATGGCCCCAAGCAGTGTATTGCATGAGGGCAGGCAGAGCCCCCAATGGGAAGCTAACCCAGTATGGAGGCATAGAGCTATAGAACCGGGCTTAGAAGCTGCGGCACCAACGGGCTTAAGCCAAGGGCCAAGGGGATACTTACCCATGAGCCCCCCGTCTCCTCTTTTACAAATCGTTCCCCCCGGGGACAGAGGAGCTGAGATGCAAGGGCTGAACCTGCCAAGTGGCCCTGTACTCAGGGGCGTATCTGGAGCATCCAGCACTCCCAGCTCCATCCACAGGAGCGCGAGTCCAGCACTCCAAGTTTGGGGTCTACACCAAAGCGACGGAGCAGATCCAGGACCGCACCAGACCGGCAGCCGTGATGACGGGGTCAGCTTTTCGGGTCTTCCTATTACAGATGTCATCTCTGGACAAGGAGCTGCAGCCACGCCAGGATACAGTGAGAACCACTCTATGTCTGTGAATGACCCTATAATTCCCTCATTAGCTTCGTCTATCTCTGAGTTAGTTAAACAGGCTGTAGCAGCAGCTCTATTAGCTTCCTCTCCCCCCGGGGCACCCTCGCAAGCGATGCCCAGGCCTGGTATCTCCGAGACACATTTAAAAGAGGCTCTCCCTTGCGAGGTATCCCCGTTGGGATTTCATTTAACAAACAATGTGAAAGAAAAGATTTGGGGTGGCGATTTTTTAGACCTGTTTTCCCTCTTGCCGAATCGCGACTCGTTCAAGCACGAGGGGCGCGACGACAAAGAAGGAGACAATAAAAAAAGAGCATACCGCTCATTTAATTCATGGCTGCAAGCCTTCTTGATATATTCTGCGGTATTAGGCTAGAAATCCCCCAATCTATGTTCAGGACTATTCCAACATTTGGATATAATCCTTGAAGTTTATAGACATTTTGGTGGGACCGGATGGTTGAACTACGACGAAGCCTTTTGTCAAAAGTTAGCTGTACATCCTTCACTGAAATGGGGGACCAAAGACGTAGGTCTTTGGCTCCAGATGTTGGTCCCCCAGCGTCAGCCCCCGGTGAAACAGACTACCTCACCTATGGTGAGGAAAGGATTCTGTTTCGCGTTTAATGAATCTTCCTGCCGGTGGTTACAAAATTGCCGTTACCGGCATGAGTGTTCATCATGTGGGGGAGCGCACTCCGCAGTAAAATGTTTCAAAAGACCGAACGCTACAGCGACTAAAGACCCCTTTCTTAAAGGCACCGAGCCCGGTGAGGCTCACAAATCTAATGCCCTGGCTAAAACAATACCCGGATCAGGCTAGCGCGGAAATGTTGCACTCCGGGTTTAAGTCCGGATTTTTCGTTCCGCCTTTCCTCGGATCTGGTTGCACACCCCGTAGTAATTTACCATGAGCAAAAAAGTTTCCAAACATAATTCGGGAAAAAATTAATAAAGAAATAATGGCCGGTAGATGCCTCGGCCCCTTTTCGGACCCCCCTTTTAAGGATTTTCGCATTTCCCCACTGGGGATAGTACCCAAAAAAGAAAAAGGATCTTTTAGAATGATACATCATTTGTCTTATCCTGAGGGTGCGTCATTAAACGATCAGGTGGACCCAAGGGTTGCATCTGTCTCTTATGCATCCTTTGATTCCGCGATCGAATTATTACAAAAATTTGGTAAGGGAGCATTGCTGGCAAAATCCGATATACAATCGGCATTTCGCCTGCTCCCAGTCCACCCCTCTGGGTTCAGTTCCCTGGGTTTTACCTTTGAGGGAAAATACTATTTTGACAGATGCCTCCCAATGGGATTTTCCATGTCATGCAATTATTTTGAAACATTTTCGTCTTTCCTTCAATGGTGCACTCAGAGAAATTTCTCAGGGGGAGGGATATCCCATTATTTGGACGATTTTTTATTTGTCGGACCCCCTGGATCCAAATGTTGTGACTCATTATTGAATTCATTCTTGTCACTTATGGCCCACTTTGGTGTCACGGTAGCATTTGATAAAACTACACTACCACATACGTCCATAGAGTTCTTGGGGATATTAATTGATTCTGAAAAAATGGAATTTAGGCTGCCAGAAGATAATCTTATTAAATTATGCGGAATGATTAATTCTTTTAAAGAGAAAAAAGCAGCCACGTTAAAAGAATTTCAGGTATTGGCAGGGTCCCTTAACTTTGCACTATGTGTCATCCCATCCGGTCGGCCGTTCCTACGGCGATTATACGAGGGCATGACAGCTGCTAATTCTGCTTCCCCTATATTAATTACACAACCCCTGAGGCTTGATTTAGATGTATGGTCAGAATTTTTATCCCGTTTTAATGGAGTTACTTGTTGTCAGACACCATTCGTCCCCCGCTACAGAACTACAATTATATGTTTTTATGTCTAGCGAAGGTTTAGGCATTCTTTTTAGAACAGAATGGGTGTCTACTGCATGGCCAGAAGAACTTACAGAGCAATTTACTAATTCCCCTCCACTCCGTGATGCGTTTGCTTTAACGGTCATATTTACTCTTTGGGGTAGCAGTTTAGCAAATAGAAGGATAATTTTTGATACGAATGACAAGATCTCAGCATTTACTGTTAATTCATTATCTTCCAAATCATATTTAATCTCTAGACTTTTTAAAAGACTATCGATTATGTTACTAGAGTATAATACCTGGATAAGGCTTCAAGTATCTATACATGATAGTCATTCATTGTGTGCTCTTCTTTCCCGCAATTACACGGCGCAGTTCCAGGCCAGATGTCCATGGGAGGAACCGAACGGCATACCAGTCCCAACAGACTTATGGAATCTCCTATTGGGTTGATACCACAATTTGTGCAACAATCACTCGCACCACGGACTTGGGCGTCCTATTGTACGTCCTGGTACTCGTGGGTGCAATTTTGTTTAGAATACGGAGTTTGCCCGAAATCAGCAGCAAGTCAGGCGTCCCTCCCGTTCATTCAATCCCTGGCAGCTAGGCGCTTAGCTTACTCATCCATAACAAAAACAATCGCCGGGATTTCATTTTTTCTTAAATTAGCTGGTTTCCCATCAATTACGGAATCCTTTCTAATTAAACAATTCTTGAAAGGCTACAAAAAATCTTTCTGTACACCAGATGATAGATCTCCTATGCCTCTGTCAACCCTTTCAAGTATATGTGACGTTTTAGGTGACGTCTGCTTCAGCAAATATGAAGCAGCTATGTTTAGGGCCTCGTTCCTCACATTATTTTTTACAGCGATGAGGATTAGTGAATTGATTGCGGTAAGTAAGACTAATAAGTCTGGTCTTCGATTGGAAGATATCTCATGGGCACAAACAGCTTTGTGTATTTATTTGCGCAGATCCAAGACAGATCAGCTTGGCAAAGGCCAGGTGATCATCCTCCACCCCTCCTTTAATGACGTAATTTGTTCAATTGAAGCAATGAGAACATGGCTAAATACTCGCATCCCCTCCACAGGTAGCTTATTTGTACATGTTGATGGTACCCCGTTGACTGTGTTCCAATTTAGATCAGTTTTACGCAAATGCTTGGATCACCTTGAATTAAAGAACCTCAAATTAACATCCCATTCATTTCGCATTGAGCTGCTACTCTGGCTGCACAGCAGGGTTTGAACGAAACATGCATTAAAAAATTGGGTAGATGGACATCAAACTCATTTAAAAGATACATACGCCCTATTAGTCAGAATGTTTAAATTTCCCTTTTCCGTTTTCCTCACAAAAGTAATCTATTGGTTAATCTATCCCCTAGGCCCTAAGATAGTGTGGATCGTCGGCCACTCGTTCATTTATTGGGCCCACAAGAGGGCCAGGAACAGAGGCTATTCCGAGAATCTCTCGTTTGACGAATCCGAAGTCATCATTCACTGGCATGGGGTAAGGGGTTTGAGGTGGCATAATTTTAATGACCTAATTCTCCAATTGCTTGATCGCTTCCCCCGGCCAGACCTGGTGATCTGTCACGCCGGAGGAAATGATTTAGGTAAGGGTTCTTCCTTGGACCTTTTGTGGCGCGTTAAGTCAGATTTTTGTTGGCTCGCCCAGAGGGTCCAGGGCTCGACATTTGTATTCTCGGAAGTGATACCACGACTAGCGTGGAAGGTGAGAAACACTATGTTTTTAGACAAAATTCGTAAAAGATTGAATAGAGAAATGGAAAATTTTTTACCCTCCATAGGCATGTTTTCCTATAGACACAGGGAACTAGAAGGTTTTGTCCATGGCTTATATCGCCAGGACTTGGTTCACTTGTCTGCTGTTGGCCTCGACATTTTTAATGTCGGGGCACAGAGCATTGTGGAGGCTTGGTTGGAGGGGCCGGCGCCTGAAAGGCACCGTCCTGATGGGTCACCCAGCTTTGCTGGGGGGATCAGTGCATTAAATAAAGTTACATTTCAGTATTTATAAAAAAAAGAGTCATTTGTTTACATGGCTATGGATGGAACGTGTTTTAAAATTGATGAATAAACAATTGGAAATGGATACATTATTAAATCTTAATAAAGTACCAGCCTGTTATAACCACAATGCTCTGTTTCTCTCCTTGCATTTATTAAAGGTTTGTTATAATTCTGGGGAAAAATGTAAGCGCTGTCGCCCCAATACAATTCTCATTCTTTTTCTATTTCCTCCATTATTTTCTGAATAAGTAAATACTGACCCTAGACAAACCCGCTATAATACAGATCTTAGACCCCTAAATGTTATTAGACCCTAGATCTGAATCTAAACACTTGCACATACCTACTCCTACACGTCTGTATAGAGACTGAGACAGTTCTACTGACTGATGTGAGGACATCTTCAAGACATTCTAGTCCTGCACCTTCAACTGATATTGATGCCCCAATTTATTGTGAAGGAATACAGTTTTCATGTGTGACTTTCATACCATCCTTGTGAAAGTCTTCAGAAGCCATAAAGATGTCTAAGCCATAAAGTACACCTGCAGGCATGTGTGAATTGCTTTGAAAGTAGAGGAAACATCCCCTCCAGCTTCCTCTACCTTCTCATACATCTTCAGTACAACTCCATTAATGTTTATCCTGAATCGTTCCCATACATTGTTGATATAATCCTCCAAATGTAACCATGAGAGCGGGATGAATATACATTGCTTTAAATATCAGGTACATCTAAGTGTCGAGCTCTTTGTGGAGTCGTTTGACCTTTTCTTAGCATTTCACATGATATAATTCTAACAGTAACAGAAAGACAGACTGTGCGCTCTGACAGTAGGCATGACAGGTTACATCAAAAAGCCGCAGACATAAGAAAAAAATCCATCACACTTCTCCTACTTTATCACTTTTCAAACAAAGTGCCACACCAGAGCAGACTTCATTGAAACGGCAGACAGGAGATGCCATGACCCCGGATAACAGTCTCAGATCAGCTCCACTATTACCCAACGTCTTTATCTCTTTTATCCTACTGACTAGAGGTCTCAGAATAGAAGCAAAGCTTGAATTTTGTTCCAAGTTTATCTTAATTATAAGTTTTCATTACTTCAGTCCTATGCTATTACCGATATACAGTTGGATTTATCCCTCTATATGATATAAGTGCATGCAGTGGTATAACAAGTGCATGGGGTTGCAATTGCCTAGGGGGACCCATTTGGCCTATAGAAAAATACTTTTGCTATTAAACATCTGCAATAACGGGCTGCCCCATTTTAGCTTTTGCATCGGGGCCCATGAGCTTCATGTTACACCACTGAATGTACCATGCACAGATATGGTTTTGTGCCAAACCTGGTACAATATTACAAATAGTCCCTCAATATATGTACATAAACATATGGAGAGCATTATTACTTGCCAAACTGTGAAGGTTTGGAGCAAACATCTGTTTAGCAATGCTACATAACTACTGTATAAGTTAACTCAAATTTGCACAAAACTAACTATAAAGTAAATGAAACACCTAATGGAGATAGTAGAAAGTATATGTGCGTCAGAGTTAAAAATAAACTTTCCAAAGAAATGAAAAACGACTTTGGTTATTTTTAGATTTTTCTCTTATTTAAATAATTTATTTCCCTTTTAAAGGGAATCTGTCTGCAGGTTTTCACTATGCAATCTAAGGTCAGCAGAGATAGAGACTGACACACAGTGTTCAACAATGTGTCAATTATTACCGTGTGAAGGTTTTATCACCTGGGATTAACATGGCTAGACTACATCAGTCCGACCATGCCCCCTCTATGATTAGCACCTCTCTTTTTATAGACTTTGTACATAGCGAGCCTGGTGGGGACATTTTAACTTTCTCAGTTCTGATGCATTGCTAAACTGAAACACTCTGACTATGTTACAATCACTGCACCCAAAAATCTAAGTGGTACATCGTTGGATTCAGGTCTCTTTGCCTACATCATTCTGTTCTCAGAAGAGCTAGCAAAAATCTGCTGACTGATTCCATTTTTGAGAAAAATGAGAAACACACTCCTTTATGCTATGCAAGATTCTCTTATCTGGTAGTAATGTACTAGTTGAGGTGTAGTTGGTATATACATTCTTAAACTAACACTCAAGAAAGATATCATGGTACGGTAATTTAACTTGAAGGGAATTGTAATTGTCCCCAAATGCAATTATCCTGAAGATATAGGGTTAATCTACAGGGTAAAAATGTAACAATGTAGTCTGGCTGACATACTAAAGGTGTGGCTACCGGAAGGGAATGATAGCCAGATTACAGTCATACAGACATACCTGGAGTGGCCATAGTCATTGTACATAGCATTGTGCATGGCAACTGCAACCATGCTGCAGCACTTTTGATTGACAGATCACTTTGTACAAAATGTCCTGCAATGCCAATCAAAGTGCCAGGATGTGCTTACATTCGCCGCTCATTATGTCCTGAATAGAGATGGGCAAACCCAAACTGTAAAATTCAGGGCCTGTACCCGACACCTAGTGTCCATGCACACATCCCAAACATAGGTTTCCCTGAGTTTGGGTCCGGGGGCTGTAAAATAAAGAATATAATTAACAAACATAATCATTATACTTACAAGGTCTGTGGCGCACGTCCTGCCATTTCGCTGTCCCGGCCGCTTCCAGTACTTCCGGGGTCACTCATTAACCTCTTGGGATATTCACTGCACCACTGAGAACTCAGAGGTTTTCGGCTGTTTTCGGTGGTGTTCGCGGTGACATCAAAGTTCGCCCTAGTTCATGGCTCAGCAATGAACTCAATTGAACTCTGAATGTCACTGTCAGTCTCAGCCTTCTTGTCGCTCTGTACAGACGCTGACATTGCTCTGCCTATGGACTATGTCAAACTGAGGGTTTTTTTCTAATAAAAATGGTGTCTCTAAATGTCTCTAAATGTGTTTTTGTTTTATTTGTAATAAAAAAAGTCTCTGTGTTGTTTTTTACTGTTTACTACAAATTCATGGGGGCCATGTCTAATTTGGCGTGACACCATCAATTTTATTTTAGTACAAGCTGAGAATACAAATCTGGTATTAACCCCTTACTACCCAGCGTGCCACCTCCACCCACCAGGGCTGCTGAAAGAGCCGAGTAAAGCGACTCGAAATGATGCTACGATGAATGTGCCATTTCCAGGGGTGGCCACAGGCTGTGGTTTTCAGCATGGGGGGCCGAGAAAGCTTGGGCATTACCACGCTGAGAATCCCGGCCCCCAGCTGTCTGGTTTTACCTGGCTAGAGATCAACATATGGTGGGAGCCAACACATTTTTTTATTATTTATTGAAATAATTAAAAAAATATTACTTATCTATTTTTACACTAATATATGTGTGAAAGACCCAACAGCCAATCACAGATGCTGTGACAGAGAATGGCTGTTAGAGTAACCTGAAATCTTCCCATACATTCTAGATGCTAGAATGTATGGGCTGATTTCAGGTTACTCCAGCAGCCAATTTCAGATGCCCACTCACTGTATCAGCACCTGTGATTGTCTATTGGGTCCTTCACAGATTGACTGACATCATAGAAATGTAAAAATAAATAAATAATTAAAAAAATAAAGTAACATTTCACTGTATTTTTAATTCTCAGCACAGATAAAGCAGACAGTTACGGTCTGGCACCTCAAGCTCCCTCACTTTACTTTGGCTGGCAATCAAAATACAGGGAAGCCAAATATTTTTTTAAAGGGAACCTGTCACCCCAAATCACCCTTGTAAACTGTAAATACATGTCCCTGAAGCATAACACCACAGTCCTACACATCCCTTTGTGGTGTTTTACTTCAATATGAAAGTGCACTTTAGTCGTTTGCCAACTTACAAAATCCATGGCAGTGGGGCGTTCCCAGGCCTCTTTGTCCAAGAGGCGGTTCCCCTGTGTGCCGCTGTATTACGCCCTAATGGGCGTTTGTTCAATCTTTCTAGCGCGGGCACGAATCCTAATCTCGCGCCCGTGACGTCACGGTCATGTGATGCCGTGACGCGTCAATTCAGGGCGGGCGGGGCGCTGTTGTGTGACGCGCACCCGCCGACTTCAGTAAGCGATCTGCGCATGCGCTGAAGTTGGCCAGTGCGCGTTCACAGACAGAGGCGCATGCGCAGATCGCTTACTGAAGTCGGCGGGTGCGCGTCACACAACAGCGCCCCGCCCGCCCTGAATTGACGCGTCACGGCATCACATGACCGTGACGTCACGGGCGCGAGATTAGGATTCGTGCCCGCGCTAGAAAGATTGAACAAACGCCCATTAGGGCGTAATACAGCGGCACACAGGGGAACCGCCTCTTGGACAAAGAGGCCTGGGAACGCCCCACTGCCACGGATTTTGTAAGTTGGCAAACGACTAAAGTGCACTTTCATATTGAAGTAAAACACCACAAAGGGATGTGTAGGACTGTGGTGTTATGCTTCAGGGACATGTATTTACAGTTTACAAGGGTGATTTGGGGTGACAGGTTCCCTTTAAATTATTTAAATAAATAATTAAAAAATAATGTGTGAGCTCCCGCCATATTTTGATCGCCAGCCAGGTAAAACCAGGTAGCTGGGGGCTGGGATTCTCAGCATGGTAAGGTCCAAGCGGTCTGGGCCCCCACGCTGAATACTGCAGCTCGCAGCCACCCCTGAAAATGGTGCATTCATTGTAGCGTGATATCTAGGCACTTTACCCGGCATTTCCAGCAGCTCTGGTGGGGGGTGGCATGCTGGGTAATAAAGGGGATAATACCAGCCTTGCATTCTCAGCTGGTACTAAGCCTGAAATTCATGGTGTCACACCAAAGTAGACATAGTCACAATTAATTTTTTAGTAAACAGTAAAAAAAACTCAACACAGAGAACATTTTTTTTTATTAGAAATGAAAACATTTAGAGACTCCACCTTTATTAGAAAAAAAACTCTCAGTCAGATGTAGTCTATAGGCAGAGCAATGTCAGCTCTGCTTCATCGCTTAGTACAGACACACAGAGCAACATGCAGGCTTAGACTGACAGTGACAGCTAAAGTTCAAACAAGTTCATGGCTGAGCGGAAATTTAAGCGGCCGGGACAGCGGGACTGCAGGACACACGCTGTGGAACCTGGTAAGTATATTGATAAAGTTTATTAACTATATGCTTTATTTCACAGCCCCCCGCCCCATCACATAACTGTAAAGTCCAAGATCAGGGCTCTGGCACAAGTTTGTGTTACGTCCAGCCCCCAACTTAGACTTTACATAACGGTCGGAATGAGTCTCCTGCTCCCAAGCATCAGGGCGTTCTCCCATCACTAGTCCTGAACAATGACTCTAGCCATTTTATTCATGCCTCTATGACTCAAAGTCAGTAGTTCTTAGGAGTAGTAAAGTTCATTTACTTTCTGGTAGCTGCACTTTCTATAAAGGGGATTGAGAACATTATAACAATAATAAATTGGTTCTCCTGGCATTGGGTACAAGTCTGCAGTCACTCTGTGTGAGTACAGACTTGTGAATGCTCACAAAGTACAGAGTGCACACTGTCAGAATTTTCCTTTGCTTACGTCAGGAGTTGGTGGTCATGTGATCACATATAAGCAATATGCATATTGCATATCCAGCTTCACTCAATTTACTTGTAGGCAAATCATATACTCGCAGTGATATTTCTGCACGGTCACAGCAATGAAACCGGAGAATCCTAAGAGTGATTGCAAACTTCTGCCCCAAGCCGGACAACCCTTTAAACTTACAGATGGCCCTATATCCACCGGCTAGTAGCATGTGGGGACATGACAGATTCTTTTTAGCTCAACAAGAGGCAATGAATTTGAATTGTTAGGTTTGTGTGGAATTACCGGTACATTCTTTCACACCAAAATATCTTTCTGCATCGTGATATTGTTGTCTTTTTAAGAGTAGCCTCATCAGTGCATAAATATGGACATTTGAAAGAGATCTATTATTAGATAAATAAGGGGCAAATATAAAATGTTTTGGATGTTTTTGATACCTGAAGGTCGTCTCCCATGCAAAAAGTACTATACTATATACGGTATGTAATTTTCATCTTGATACCAGGAACAGTATACAGCCTTCCAAACTAATTTGTATTTTTCAATAATTAGTATTACATTTCATCATTCTTTATAGTTACTTTGGAGGTGATAATAATAAGTTTGGTTTAGATTCAAGATGAAAAGTTTAAACAATTTTTTTTAAACATATTTTTCAGTCTCGTAAAGCTTTCTCTATAACTCTTCTTCAATAGTTCATGATAGTCTTAGCGTAGTAACATCATACAGTTCAAAGAAATCTGGTAATGTAGAAAACCTGGAGATTGCTCAGTGTAAATCATGTCATTATGAATGACTGCCTCGCGTTATAGCAGTAGAGCCACTTACCAGGCAACTGATATGTTGTTGTGAAAGATCTAATGAAAGAATGAATGACACATCATATCTCTATTACACTGGGTAATTATGGATTTTTGTTAAACACAATGTAACATGTTGAGCTGTTTGCTTATTCACATCACGATCATATAAATCATGCATGAAGTGGAACATTTTCAGATCTACATGTGGAATTGCAAAACTCATCATCCAATCCTCATGTGAAGCATCTTGCATTTTTCCTCCATCCATGGCAATACTGGTGCCTTTTTCTTTACTAAGTGGCAGAGTTCAGTTTTGTCACTCAGTGCCAGGTTATGCCATAACTTGGCGTCAGTTTTAACTTAGAGTGGATCTGTCACCATATTTTCCAACACAAAATGCGACATTACTAGGTGAATCTGTTATCACATATTTGCTAACCCATCTGAAATCAGCATGATATAGGAACAGAGATAGTGGTTCCAGTGCTATGTCCCTTACTGGACTGCTAGCTGTAGAAGATCAACAGTGTGGACCATGCTGTGGAGATGGAGGCGGCGTAAGACAGGTGAGGGCTTAGGTAAGCTACAATGATGCTTCCTCTACAATTGTTCAAAAATGGGAGAATTGTCCGCAGTTGTTGAAGGCCATAGTAACACATTTAGCACACAGAGGCTGCACACAGTAGCATGAGCAACGTGTGGCATGATGTTTTCATGTTGAAAAACGGCTAGTGGGACACTTTGGATAAATAGTCATCCCACTAGTTACATCAGGGACATCATTGGTTGGCAATTGCAAAAGAAGCTGCCAGTAGCAGATCTTGATGATTTGCCCAAATGTATTTAGCATGGCAGAGCATTGTTCAGACAAACATGAATAATCTCATTAACAGCAGCAAACGTTTGTAAGTAAAGACATTTCTGTACATAGTAATGATACTCAATACTGAATACATTGAGATGTTCAGAACATTTTGCTCACACTATTTCCTCATTTTCATCTAATTACCATGTCTATTTATCCTTTAATTTCCATAATTCCCTGACTCTTCCTTCTCAATGCTGCAATCTCAGTATATATTACACCTGAATATAGATATGCATTACACACAGTACAACATATAACACATTCTATACAGCATATACATAACTCTTTTGTAGCTAGCAGACATATCCCAGCAGAGCATTATGAACAAGATGTGGTGGTCAAAGAACAGCACTTTTTTAACTACTAAACTGATCTCTGTACTCCCTATCTTTTGTCCTTCCTAACAGAAGTACTGTATCAAGTTATAACAGCAAGAAGCTTCTAACAAAGAGAGATGCCAAATCATGAGACAGAGAACGCAGGAGACCAGACACCCTAATGGCCCCTTTACACGCAGCTACAGGTAACAGGTTTTCCACAGGTAACTTACTGGCTGCAGTGAAATCATGGAGACATAGTTCCATTTGTACACAGCAACAAGATAGAACCATGTCTCCATGATTTCACTGCAGCCAGTAAGTTACCTGTGGAAAACCTGTTACCTGTAGCTGCTTGTAAAGGGGCCATTAGGGTGGTTTCACACCTGTAATTTTCTGTCTTGCGTCGATATCCATTCAAATCCTGAAGCATCCTGATTAGGCATTTTGTCCCTATACTTAACATGGGGCTTCAGGGACATGTGATGGTTTCACTACTTTGGCAGATCCGCATCACTGCATTGTTTTGTTCACCTCCCCAAACACAGAAAGTTGCGTTTTTGCAGTATGACAAAAATCCTGATGCATGCGGATTGGGCCGTATGTGTTCACAAATAGAATGGGTTGCAATGGCATCCGGATCTGTTCGGGATGGATCCGATCATCCTGAACCATTTGGCACATGTCTGTACTGTGTTCAGGCACCTTTCAAGTCTGGCAAAAATCTCTCTCTACTCAAAAAGCAATGTACAGGGGTTGGACAAAATAATGGAAACACCTAACGTTTTGGCATCATAATCATCGAACATGTTATAAACATGCAAACCGTGACATATGTTAATGTTTTGTAGTTGATTATTTGTGTTAAGTGATATGTGTATGTAAATTAACTGTTTGTTTTGCTGAATTGTAAGAACATTGATGAGAACCTGATACCAATGGCAGACCTTTCGGATTTTCAAAAAGGCCAAATTGTTGGTGCACTTATGGCAGGTGCTAGTGTAACAGAAAGTGCCCGAATGCTTGGCGTGTCAAGAGGTACTGTCTCCAAAGTAATGACTGCGTTTGAAAAAGAAGGAAAAACGTCCCCAGCAAAGCACAGGTCCGGCCGAAAGTCGAAGTTGACTGAGAGAGACCGTCAGACTCTAAAGCGAGTTGTGAGAGACGATTGCAAGACCACAGCTCCAAAAATCACTGCTGAGCTCAATGAACACCTACAGAACTCAGTTTCCACGAAAACAGTTCGTAGGGAGCTGCACAAATCAGGATTCCACAGAAGAGCTGCAATTAGAAAACCGCTGCTCTCAATGACAAATGTTTCCAAGCGTTTAGAGTGGTGTAGAAACCTCCAGAATTGGTCCCTCGAGCAGTGGAAACATGTGATATTCTCAGACCAATCATCGTTTACCCCATTTTCCGACCTCCGGTCGAGTGTACGTTTGGAGACAGTCGAAAGAAGCATTCCATCCAGACTGCCTTCTCCAAACCGTAAAACATGGCGGAGGGTCTGTGATGATCTGGGGTGCTATTTCGTTGAGATTCGCCGGGACAATGATATCACCTTGTATGAATCCATACCTCGGAGAATTGTGGCTGGAATCGCCGCAAAAGGTGGACCTACACCATATTACACTAACTTTTGTTGATTTGTCCAGGTGTCTCCATTATTTTGTCCAACCCCTTGTATGTGGGAAAGCACAAAGCCAAATCAGGACAAAAAAGGATGCAAAACCGATACAACCGCAGCGTTTTTTGCCTGACCCTGCACCTGATCAGGCAAACAAAATGCTGCAGTTGCATCAGTTTTCACATCCCTCAACGGATGCAAATGCACCCGTTTTCATCCTGATATGAATCCAGCGCCAGTGTGAAACCAGCCTTAGGCTAGGGTCACACTTGAATTTTTTCCATGCATTTTTCACACTTGTCATTTGTGAAAAATGCATGGAAAAACGCATCCATAGGCCCCCATGCAAAAAATGCATGCCCCAATTCCAAAAATGCATGTCTAAAGTGCCATGCGTTTTTTGGATGCATTTTTGGCTCAGCACCAAAAAATGCATTATGATGCATTTTTTGGTGCTTTTTCAAAAACGCATGCATTTGTGTAACATGGGGCCCTATGGGAACTGCATGCAAATATGCATGGCACTAAATGGTACCATGCATTTTTGCATGCGTTTTTTAAGGCTGCTCCACACCTAACAGCAAAAACGCAGGCTGCAAAAAGCAACCTTTAAAAATGCATGCAAGTGTGACCCTAGCCTTACAGATTTTCTGCTGAAGCAGAACACCATTACCGGTATTCACTTCAGCAGAACGGTGACCCATAGGAACCCATTCTGTACCTGCACAGCCGGTGCATACAGTCCGTTTCGTCGCCCGCTTTTCACGGGTGCACAGGAAACGTTGCCTGCCGAAATGGACTGTGCGCGATGTGGGGCAGCGCTGGGATTGCAGGTCAGAAATACGTTGAGCCCGGTAACAGTTCAAACAGCACCCGGTTTTATTGCTGATAAATACAGCGATGGCACAAGCTGCCGGAATCCGGGTCGCAGCCGGGTATACAGGATACAGTCCACACATAAAGTAACCCGGATCCCTCAGGTTATGCCCTCTCCGATATAGGTTGCCCCGAGCTCCCAGCCCTCCTGGGTAGACCGTGTTATTATAGCACACGGCCCCTGGAACTCTTGACCTCTCCTGTCTGTCTCTGTTGCTCCTTCAGCTTAGAAAACAAAACTCTCAAGAGGGGACCCCGTCCTGTCTCCTGACCAGGCTTTTAACCCTGTGTCTCCTTCCAGGGATCCTGCAAGACCCGGAGCGGAGTGAGTGGACCGTCCCTCTCTCTCACACCCTATACCGGGTTCAATATGTATAGAAAGGAAAGAAGTCCGGCTTTCAGGATCGCGCTGTTCCAGTTCACAAGGAGTTAATCCAAGGACCAAGCAGTGATCATAACTTTCTTTTTATTCTAGAAAACTCTACGCGTTTCGTGTACACGCTGTACACTTCCTCAGGAGCAAAGTTACACTGTCATCACATTCCATTCTCCTTATATACTAGCTCCCCCCAGGAAGTGAGGTAGATGCTACATCATTGCACATAAAAATTTTTACACATAGCTATCAATATAATGTAAAATCACAAAGTTCATATGTAAAACACACTCCTATAAAAACACATATATATAAAACAACACACTAGAAACAATTTAAAACATTATAATTAATTTGTGATTATACTCAAAAAAAAAAATTAAAATTTCTGTGTACATCAATTCGCAGGACAACCTTCACAAATCTCTTTCATAATAGCACTTAAATTTTCCTTTCAGTATTAACCCTTCCTTCACTATATACTTTTACTTACCGTATATACTCGTGTATAAGCCGACCCGTGTATAAGCCGACCCCCCTACTTTTGCCCCCAAAACCTGGGAAAATCTATTGACTCGCGTATAAGCCGAGGGTGGACCCCAGCACAGGTATACAGCCCCCAGCAGTGGTATACAGGCCCCAGCAGTATGATATACAGCAGCCCCCAGTGGTATATACAGCAGCCCCAGTGGTATTGCAGCCCCTATATACAGCAGCCCCAGTGGTATTGCAGCCCCAGTGGTGTATACAGCATCCCCTATATACAGCAGCCCCAGTGGTATTGCAGCCCCAGTGGTGTATACAGCAGCCCCTATATACAGCAGCCCCAGTGGTATTGCTGCCCCAGTGGTATTGCAGCCCCTATATACAGCAGCCCCAGTGGTATTGCAGCCCCAGTGGTGTATACAGCAGCCCCTATATACAGCAGCCCCAGTGGTATTGCAGCCCCAGTGGTGTATACAGAAGCCCCTATATACAGCAGCCCCAGTGGTATTGCAGCCCCAGTGGTGTATACAGCAGCCCCTATATACAGCAGCCCCAGTGGTATTGCAGCCCCAGTGGTATTGCAGCCCCTATATACAGCAGCCCCAGTGGTATTGCAGCCCCAGTGGTGTATACAGCAGCCCCTATATACAGCAGCCCCAGTGGTATTGCAGCCCCAGTGGTGTATACAGCAGTCCCTATATACAGCAGCCCCAGTGGTATTGCAGCCCCAGTGGTGTATACAGCAGCCCCTATATACAGCAGCTCCAGTGGTATTGCAGCCCAGTGGTATTTCAGCCCCTATATACAGCAGCCCCAGTGGTATTGCAGCCCCAGTGGTGTATACAGCAGCCCCTATATACAGCAGCCCCAGTGGTATTGCAGCCCAGTGGTATTGCAGCCCCTATATACAGCAGCCCCAGTGGTATTGCAGCCCCTATATACAGCAGCCCCAGTGGTATTGCAGCCCCAGTGGTGTATACAGCCCCAGTGGCAGTATATTGCAGCCCCAGCGGTAGTATACAGCAGCCCCCGTAATGCAGGGCCCCCCAGCTTCGCTCCGGTCACCTGTAAAGGAAACTATACTTATCACAGTGCCGCTGTCTGTCCGCGCCCGCTCGCAGCTGCCGACCGCGATCCTCCATCTTCATGCCTCTTCTTCCTGTTTCCTGTGCTCGTCGCAGGGAATGACGTCATTGCCCGCGACGAGCACAGAAACCGGAAGAAGACGCATGAAGATGGAGGATCGCGTACGGCAGCTGCGAGCGGGCGCGGACAGCGGCACTGTGATAAGTATAGTTTCCTTTACAGGTGACCGGAGCGAGGCTGGGGGGGCCCTGCATTACGGGGGCTGCTGTATACCGATGTATACATCGGTATGTACCGATGTATACATCGGTATACAGCACTGACTCGCGTATAAGCCGAGGGGGGTACTTTTCAGCCCAATTTTTGGGCTGAAAAACTCGGCTTATACGCGAGTATATACGGTATCTTATATTTCAGATAGATGATCATATTCTAATATACTAATTAATGTATGTACTCCTATGTGGATTTGATCCTACACAGCAGACTCATGCTCAGCACTTCAGGAAATTTTCCTGTTCTCTCAGCCAAAGGCTCCACATCTCCAGAGTGAAAATCTTTAAATTATTTAAAGATATCAGATATTTCATTTAAACCATATGGTTGTAGAGTCTGCAAACTATGAATCCAATAAATTTCCTTTCTCATCAGAATGACACTCCTGTTCACAGAATCTTCTGATACATGATCAATTGGAGCTACTTTAATACATGGTTTCTTCCCATGTTTTACAGTACAATGTTTTGATACTCCATGGGACATAAAACCTTCAATTATATTGTGTCTGTGCGAATTCATGCGGTTATGCAGCTCTTGTGTGGTTTTTCCCACATACTGCAAACCACATTCGCATTCTATCAGATATATCACAAAACTACTTTTACAATTCAGGGAAAACTTTATATCAAACACCTTATTATTCTGAATTGATCTCAATGTAGTCATATTATGCATAATCATGCCACAACACAGACACCGAGCGGTATTACATGTAAAGACTCCCGTTTTTTTGCATTGTTCAGCCCTAATATTTTCTTTTTTCAGGCGACTGGGGCAAGTATATTTCTCAGAGTAGAGGATCTTTTAAAGGTTAGTCCTGGTTTATTCGGTAGCATACTCCCCAACACTGGATCATTTAGAAGAACAGACCAATGATCCTGTAAAATATTCCTAATTTTTTGGTTTTGTTTAGTAAAATTAGTTAAAAAATTTAAGGAGAACCTATCATTCTCCTTTCCTTTTTTCTTGGGGTTTACTAGGTCCATCTGTTCCAAACCTGCGCAATCATTATATGCTTTTTCTAGCAGTTTTTTTGGGTAGTTTTTCTCAATAAACCTATTTCTCAATTCCTTGGCTTGTGATATAAAATCTGACTCCAAACTACAATTTTTCTTAATCCTTTTATACTGGTTCCCGGGGACATTGATTAACCATTTATAATAATGGCCACTATTAAAATCTAAAAGACTGTTTGCATTACACTTCTTAAAAAAGTTTTAGTAAAAATTTTCCCTTCTGAATGGAAAATTGTCAGATCCAAATAATCTATACTCTCCATATTATATACCCATGAAAAGGTGAGACCCCAATCATTCCTCTGAATGCTCTCCAGAAATTGTTCTATGTTTTTACATTTATTATCATAGATAATCATTAGGTCATCTATGTATCTTTTAAAAAATATAATATGCTCCGAAAAAATGGAATTTTCTATATAAATTAATTCAAAAATGGCCATAAATAGGTTAGCGAAAGTTGGTGCCACTTTCGAACCCATCGCGGTCCCGACTCGTTGGTGATATAGTTTTCCCTGAAAATCAAAAAAATATTGTGCAGTATAAATTTCATGCAATCCATCAGAAAGGTTTTCTGATTCAATGGTAAACGGGCATCTTCTTTCACATATCTCAATATGTGACAGTGCGCATTCTGGGAGAGACATAGCGCCCCTCGCATATGATCCCCCGCACTGTCTCACAGCGGCCACTGTGCAGGTACTGAACGGGTTCCTATGGGTCACCGTTCTGCTGAAGTGAATACCGGTAATAGAAATTTTCTGCTGAAGCGGACACCAAGTTTTTAGCGGTTCAGTTAAAAATGGTGAGTGTGACCCTTGCCTTAGATTGATTGAAGCTAGGTTCACACATGCCAATCAGTTTTTTCCACTGGTTTCAATAACAAATCTGTTTTTATTAGGATGCTTTTTGACCCTCCTGTGCAGCTCTGCATTTTTGGGACTTTGCCATTTTTTCCATAAAGAATGCTCTAAAAACAGATCCATTTTCCCATAGGGCCCCATGTTAAAAAAACGGATCTGTTTCTTTACTGCACCCAAAAAAGTTGCTTGCAATGTTTTTTGGGTCCTATAAAAAAAACTGACACCATTGCAGTCACACTTGAGTGCAGTATTCGTTTTTGGCATCAGTTTTTGGACTTAGAACACAAAAGTAGAAAAACTGATGCCAATAATGGATTCAGGGCTTATGGTGGACCCTAGGAGACACATTCAGCTCTGAGAGAGGTTTGTGAGCCATAGCCTGGGTTCACACTTGTTCATCAGTTTTTGCAAAAGGCTCAAATACTGGATCCATTTTTAAAGGATGTCTTTGGCCAGGGTCACATTTCCGTTTTTGGAACAAAATCCTGATCCGGTTTTGAGCTTCCAAAAAGCTCAAAACCGGACCAGGAAACGCTCCCCATAGGATCCAATGCAAAACACCGGATGGCTTCACAAGCCATCCGGTGGCCGGATCCGGCACTGCTGCCTGCGTTTAAAATCATGCAGGCAGCAGTTTTCGCAGCGTTTGCCGGGACCGCACTGCGGTCACCGGATGGCTCAGGATGTGTAATCCCTGAGCCATCCGGTAACTGCATAGGTTGCGGTTCCCGATCGGCAAAGTTAATAAAGATTTAATTTGAGTACAGAACTGACTGTTAGAGGTCTGTAGGGGGGCTTAGACCCCCTACAGACCGGGCGGCCACTTCTATAGTGTTCTTCTCCAATTTTCCCTATGGCACGGGCTGATCTGAGCTCCGTGCATGTTATCAAAATATCCCCCCTCCCCCTATCACTATACAGGGGTGCATACACCCCTCTAGTACAGTACTGCTTTATTTATGTTATGAACACCAAGACTTGTCCCAATCGCAACATAAGTATATATTTACATGTTCCGTAGGCAGAGTCCACTGATGTCCATGGGCGGGGCTGTGTGCAGAAGCCTCCGCCCGCTCCTTCTTGATGCCCGCCCCCTCTGGCCGTAATCCAGTGTTGTGGGGGTGGCCGAGTCGTTAAAGGGGCGTGGCTAACCGATCAGTTTTTTTGTGCCATTAAAAACCAGATCAGTTTTCCCATAGGGCCCCATATTAAAAAACCTGATCAATTTAAAAAACTGACACCATTGCAGTCACACTTGAGTGCAGCATCAGTTTTTGGCATCAGGTTTTGGACTTCGAAAATAAAGTGCACAAAATGATGCAAAAACCTGATCCAAGGCTCTAGTGTGACCCTGGCCATATAAGTTCCCGCCCCTTCACAGTAGTGACACCCATAGCTCCCATTACCAGTATAATGACAGCCAAAGCTTTTCCACTGAAATTTCCCCGAGACAGTATACCAAGATTCAGGGAGACCTTCATATCTGCTCTTTGTGGGGTTAGGCTGGGGTCACACTTGGCATGAGTTTTTTTAGTGACTTAAAAAAACTCTTGTGTTTTTTCATGCGTTTTTCCATGTCAGCATGAGTTTTTAAGGTGTGTGATGGCTCCCTGCGTTTTTGCATGCGTTTTTAAATCCGCACCAAAAAATAGTGCATGCACTATTTTTTGGTGCTGTTTTAAAAACGCATGCGTTTTTTTAACACGGAAAACGCATGCAAAAACGCATGGTACATTAGTACCATTTAGTACCATCCAAAAACGCATGCGTTTTTTTAACATGGGCTCCCATAGAAAACGCATGCGTTTTTGGATGGTACTAAATGGTACTAATGTACCATGCGTTTTTGCATGCGTTTTTGATGTCAGCTAATCACATAATAGCATAAACGCACACAAAAACGCATGGTACTGTCACACATGCGTTTTTGCTATTAACACATGCGTTTTTGCTATTAGGGCATGCGTTTTTTAACATGGGGGCCTATGGGTGCGTTTTTACATGTTTTTTAAAAAATGCAGGTCTCCAAATACTCATGAAAAAAACGCAAGTGTGACCCTACCCTTACTCACAAAAGTCACAATCTGGAGACCTACTCTTCAAAGCGGATGGACCACAAATTATTGTCCCCACTTACAGATAAATCAGAAGGCAGAGTGGTCAGATAAGCTGAGGGTAGGCAACAGGAGAAATCGTAGTGGATTCCAGAAGATTACATACATGTAGTCAGGTAGAGGTCTAGGTTCTGGATTCCAGTAAAGCACGTAGAAAAAAGAGAGTCAACTGAGAAATGGTCAGGTAACGATCCAAGGTCATGTTTCCAGGAAGGTACGAAGAGAACAAAGGAACTGAGATGTGGTCAGGTAATCGTCCAAGGTTGAAATACCAGGAGATCACGTTAAGAACAGGGAGCAAGCAGGGGTAGTCAATTAACCATCCTGGGTCAGTAAACAATGATCAGAACAGACACAGGTATGCAGGCCAATAGAACTACTCACATAAAATGTACGACTGGCAGAGATCTGGGAGATCCTGCTTAATAAAGTAGCTGAGCAATCACTAGAAAGATGGAACACCTGAGCAACCCAGCATCTCCAAGAACCGGAATGGAGGACTGTGCTGAAAATCAGCATAATGACAGTCCAGCACACCCAGGTATCAGTCACAACATAATCTCTTGAGCATCCTAGATGCTCTGTGTATAGGTATTGTGAAATTTGGAAGACAAAAGAACAGCTTTAACCCTTGCAGCACCAGCACAAGGTAAATCTGGATGGCTATAAAGAAAGCTAAACTGCTCCAACCAGTGTAGGTGAGCATGTATCCATACACTGCAGCCTTCTGTTTTTTTCGCGGCCGCATCTGCCGCAAGTGCAAAACCGCACTTGCCGCACCTGCCGCAAGTACGCCTATACTTTGCATGGCGTTTACCGCAACCGCGCCGCAAGTGCAGCCGGTATGCGGTAATCGCGGCAGATGCGGTTTTTTCACCGTATCTGCCGCGAATTTCAAAAAACGCTGATGTGAAAGGGCCCTAAGAGAGTCAACTCTCTGTTGTGATTGTCCCATGAATGGAATCTCTTCAAAAAATGACATGTCATGAATATCATTTAATTATAATAGGAGTTCATTTGCCGGGTGGTTTTCACGCAAATTTTATGCGGTATATAAAATGTAAAATGTGTGAAAACAACTGTGTGAACATATCCCAACATACCTCCTTGTGGCTGAAGCACTGTACTTTGTGAATTCTGTTTGGTTTTATGAAGGAATTCTGGTACACTATATGGGAAAAGTATGGTAATGTAATTTGTATTATGCATGTGAATACTCTGTTATTATTGAGTATTCTATGGCACTGTGTGTATTCAGTGTGTCCTGTATACTGTAAATGACTACTAAACAGGCAAAGCATAAAAGCATACAGAACAAAGGTCTAAGCCAATAATGAGGCAGCAGGTAGAGTTCAGAACGCAGCAACTCTCAGAGGTAGAGGTCTGCTCTATCTGAGCTGGGCCTAAATATAGGATCTGAGAATCAGACAATGCTATAGAAATCAAAAAGCATGTGAGCATTGAACAAAGATACCGACTTATACATTTATGAATATCTAATATAGCAATGCTTTAAATCACTGAACACAAACCTGAAGGACAATTGTTTTTAGAGGACGCTGTTAAGTGGATGCTCCTCTATACTGCACATCAGCCATTATTCAAATTGTCAGTGACGCAATGAGGTGTACACAGCTTCAGTGCATTCCAGTGATGTAAGTAATGTTGCTGGTGTTCCAGTGGTGTTAACAGTGTTGGTGGCGTACCGGTGGTTAAAACAATGTCAGTAAAATTCCAATGGTGGTGTTATGTCACCGAAATAATGCCTGCAGTAGAGAAATAAATAAATTGATCTCTATTTGAATTTTACAAAAATTCTCATTCACCAAAATCCAAGTTTTTGTAATTCACTTCCAAGTAGATACAGCAGATTGGTGGGTGCTGGACACCATTTTTCTGGTCTGTGAAAGGTCATCTAAATGTAAAAAAAAAATCCTTATACTCACCTCTCTGGCCCCTCCACATTAATCATGCAGTCTTCACCACATCTTCTGATTGCTTCCACCTGCGCTCTAATCCCCGGGAGAGTTCTGCGTATATGTGCACAAGGTCACGTATATGTGCACTTGGGCAGAAAAGTGCATTGTGACCATGTGCACATATAGGCAGAACCCTCCTGAGTGCCATTGAAGCCAGGAGGCCAAAAATGAGAGGTCCGGGGATTTTTATGTGAGTAACAGCTAACTTAAGACATGGAAAAGACTGCATGGTTGATGATGAGGAGTGAAGGGGCCTGAGAGTTAGGTGGTGAATGGACTATAATGATTGATTGATTGATTGATTGATTGATTTGATTTTTACAGTTTTTTGTTTATTATGGTCTTGGATCTTGACAAACACCAGAACGTAATAATGGACATTAAATTCATGGAGGAGAACTTAAGGTAAAAAATGTGCAAACAGTTGAACTTAATGTCATAGGATGGTAGAGCGGAAAGGAAATCAGGAGGGAAGATGGGCTAAGCAAACTGGGGAACTAGTCTGACCCTTAGACTGGGGGTCCCTGGCTCGCCCTGATCCTGAAATTACCTCTGAAGGTGAGGACGTTCAGGCCACCACCCCCTTCGCTCCTGATCAGCTCTAGGCTAAAAGTCCCTACCTTCACCCATGGACCAGGAAAAGACTACTACTCCAGTTGAAGGGAACAGCAGAAGCTCCAGCTAGCAGAACTGCACCACACGGGTCCTAGAAGAGGAATTAACTCTTTCTGTGGCATCTGGTGGAAGGAAGCAGAACTACTTCAGGCTGATGGGGTGGAGAGCAGAAAGCTCAGACACACCCCTCACCTTCACCTGAGCTATGACTCACTCCTCTACCTGCAGATCCACACACACATTCAGCAACTGCAGCTTCAATATCAAGCCAGAGTGAGTCAAAGGAAAAAAACTGGTTTAAAAAGCAGCAAAACTCCAGGACTGCAGTCAATATGTGACACTCGAATAGTGCGTGATCTGCTCATCTTTAAGCGGTGGTGTTCCGGTGGTGTACAAAGTGTCATTGGCATTCTTGTCCATAGACTAGTCACATCTGGCTCCAGCTGAAAACAGATGATTGGTGGGAATTGATGACCACCAGCATTCTGATGTTGGTGGTTCTGAGGATGGGTGTTTAGTATTTTTTTCTTGGAAAACCTGTTTAACAGTAAATTATATTTTAGGTCTGCAAAATGTTTTTTTTCTGCTTCTCTTATGCGTATATATATTTACTAAAGCTCTTCTTGTTCTGAATGAAACTTTTGAATCAGAACAGTATTAAGAAATCAATTCATAGAGTGATTATTTCTATTGCTGTAAAATAATTTAAAATTAAAGCAATAACTTTCATTGTGAATAATATTATCACACAACTGCTGCATACTTGCAAAAGATAGGAAGCTTCTAAAATAAAGGAGGGGGTTGGATATGTACTCTAATGATAGAAATGTTTAGGATGTAAAACATCATATAATTATAAATTATGAGGACACGTTGGTCTGTAAACGCTCGGTATTTATTCCGCTATCCACCTGCTCGGAGATTAGCTCCTCAATAGTGGTAGTCTACAAGGTTATTAAAGACTTGATTTTCTCTTTCCCTCACTGATTAGAAGGTGTGCAGTGATATATGAGCTTTCACATTTATTTATTCTACAAACTGTTCCAGATGTGATCCCATCTTTTATTCCCTGACACATCAAACCTGCTGAGCGACCTTTACCACGACCTCTTTGCACAATTCACTTTCACACTTCAGAAGGCACAGGCTTTTCCTCATGTATTTTTACAGTGAGAAAGTGGAACGCATGGAATCAGAAACATGTACCCGAAAAAAATGTTTTATTACCTTCCTACCATGGAATATATACTCCTAAGGAATAGAGACTTTTCAATCTTACAGTTTTATTATAACTTTAAAGGGATTCCCCAGAGGTCCCTAGAGTCTACAGTTACATTATACTAAGATAATACCGATCGTACCACATTAATGCAGGTTGAGTTCACCTTTTTCTGTGTTCTCGCACTACTTCTTGCCCTGGAGAACTCCCACATGTGAGAGGAACCTCCTCACAAATCATTCCAAGATTCCTACATCATCAACATAGTTCCAGAACACTACTGTCACTTACAAGTCTGAATAGTAGGATAGCGGGAGCACAGTAAGCTATTGGTTTATGCCTAGGGTCTTGCAGAGAACATGGAAATGTTGCCCATAAAGGGTCATTTTCATTTTTTTAGGAATAGATGAGATTTGAGAAATAGCAGAATCAACTATTAAAGGAAACTCAATGTTCTACTACTCCGGAAAAATAAAAATTTTACCAAAAATACATCAATGATACAGTCATATGAAAAAGTTTGGACACCCCTCTTAATCTTACTCTTTTTTAAAAAATTGTTTTTATGCAACAGCTATTTCAGTATGATATATGTAATAACTGATGGACACAGTAATATTTCAGGATTGAAATGAGGCTTATGGTACTAACCAAAAATGTGAAATATGCATTATTTCAAAAATTGACAGGTGCAAAAGTATGGGCACCTCAACAGAAAAGTGACATTAATATTTAGTAGATCCACCTTTTTCAAAATAACAGCCTCTAGTCGCTTCCTGTAGCTGTTAATGAGTTCCTGGATCCTGGATGAAGGTATTTTTGACCATTCCTCTTTACAAAACAATTTCAGTTCAGTTAAGTTTGTTGGTTGCCGAGCATGGACAGCCCGCTTCAAAACATCCCACAGATGGTCAATGATATTCAGGTCTGGGGACTGGGATGGCCATTCCAGAACATTGTAATTGTTCCTCTGCATGAATGCCTGAGTAGATTTGGAGCGGTGTTTTGGATCATTGTCTTGCTGAAAGATCCATCCCCGGCATAACTTCAACTTTGACACTGATTCTTGAACATTATTCTCAAGAATCTGCTAATACTGAGTGGAATCCATGCGACCCTCAACTTTAACAAGATTCCCGCTGCCGTCATTGGCCACACAGCCCCAAAGCATGATGGACCCTCCCCCAAATTTGACACTGGGTAGCAAGTGTTTTTCTTGGAATGCTGTGTTTTTGTGGCGCCATGCATAACGCCTTGTTGTATGACCAAAGAACTCAATCTTTGTTTCATCAGTCCACAGGACCTTCTTCCACAATGATACTGGCTTGTCCAAATGTGCTTTTGCATACCTCAGGCGACTCTGTTTGTGGTGTGCATGAAGAAACAGCTTCTTTCGCATCACTCTCCCATACAGCTTCTCTTTGTGCAGTGTGCGCTGTATTGTTGACCGATGCACAGTGACACCGTCTGCAGCAAGATGATGCTGCAGGTCTTTGGAGGTGGTCAGTGGATTGTTCTTGACTGTTCTCACCATTCTTCTTCTCTGCCTTTCTGATATTTTTGTTGGCCTGCCACTTCAGGCCTTTACAAGAACTGTCCCTGTGGTCTTCCATTTCCTTACTATGTTCCTCACAGTGGAAACTGACAGGTTAAATTTCTGAGACAACTTTTTGTATCCTTCCCCTGAACAACTATGTTGAACAATCTTTTTTTTCAATTTGAGAGCTGTTTTGAGGAGGCCATGATGCCACTCCTCAATGAAGATGCAACTAGGAGAACAACTTGCAAGTGGACACCTGACATAGCTTTTCTCATGATTGGATACACCAGGCTATGAAGTACAAAGCTCAATGAGGTTACCAAACCAATGTAGTGCTTCAGTAAGTCAGTAAAAAGTAGTTAGGAGTATTCAAATCATGAAAATCAGAAGGGTGCCCATACTTTGGCACCTGTCAAATTTTGAAATAATGCATATTTCACATTTTTGGTTAGTACAATAAACCTCATTTCAAACCTGAAATATTACTGTGTCCATCAGTTATTACATATATCACACTGAAATAGCTGTTGCAAAAAAACAATTTTAAACAAAAAAAAAGAGTAAGATTAAGAGGGGTGCCCAAACTTTTTCATATGACTGTATATGTAGGCATACATGAAATGATGTAGGCATACATCAATGAAAAGGGGTCTTCAGGATTAATCTCAAATTGCAAACTGGAACCTCAGGCCTTTTTGCTGTTTGTTTAGTGTTTTTTTACCATCAGCCTTCTCATAAATCAGTCATAGTTTCATCTTTTTGCTATTTATTTGTAGAATAGTCATTGTTCCTTTAACTTGTAAATAAATTTCCAACTCTAGAAACTATGAAGTGGCACTGTTCATGGTCACCTGGTGACTTGAAATCGGGCTACTACAGACAGGTTGTGTGTAATTAAAAAGTTTCATTTGGAACCATGTATATATTTTACCATAATTATATTATAATACAGTCCCACATGGACTGGACAAATTGCCCCTCAGGCACTATATGATAAACTAATAAACACGATCAAACGTCCAGTATGTGAAAATAGCAATTTTTAATATCAGAAAGCAGGAACAAACAAAAGGACAAGCAGTAATTGGTTTGGCTACATCAACAGAGCACTATATATATATACAAAATATTATATAAAAATTACATATAGACTTTCATAACCCAGGTTCCAAATTATGTACATAAACCAAAATTATTGTCCACAGGAATAATGCACAACACAATCAATGTGCACATAGTACATATCAATGTATCATATTATATACCTACATGGAACATATTCAACGATGACATACTTATAAAGGCATATATGAACTGAGTCAAGGCTCAATATGTGTGACAAAACAGGGTAATTATAGTAAATTGTTCACTTATTAGAAACCCCAATTGTATACAGAAATTTGCAACATATTGCAAATATAGAACCTAACACCAAGTTTATAGCCAATTCAAGAGGTGCATATGTGGCGCCCATGTGATCAGGGTGGCCACAGGTAGGAACTGTGACCAGGAGATAGTGACAGTTTGTATATCAAACACCTCCAAAACATACATCCACTGACATAAGACCCAACCCGGAGCCTGAGACTTTAGGCAGGCAAGGGGTAGTAGGGCCAGTTATAAGTGGGTGAGGCGTAGTCATGGTAACGAACCAGTATAAAAAGGAGAAACAGGAAGTAGTTAGCCAGTAGGCAAGTGCCGAGCAGCAAAGACCAGTAAAGACAGGAATAACAGAAACCGGACCGGTGCCACCGGGTCCGAGGAAGACGGTAGCGCTGACAAATTACTGACAGGACAGACTCTCCTGAAGTACCTGGGAAGTTACACGGACAGAAAAGAGGCCGGTGATCCCTTGCAAGACAGGGACACCCAAGGCTAGGCTGGGACCAGAGTGTTGGCTCTGAGGGGGACTGAAGTCTCATACCGGCTCCCCAGACAAACTGACAGGGAACACAGATTCCAGATCAGTGTTCCCACTACAGGGTTGGGGGCATAGCAGCAACTAGGACCCGGCTTACCACCCATATACTTAGGGGAAGCTACATTGAGGGACTGAGCTGCCGCTCCGCAATGCACCCAGAAGAAGAAGCATAGAGAATCAGCCTGAAATGACATATAGAAAGAATGAGGGGTCTCAGAGTGACAACCTGGCTGCAGAGGGTTCAAGTGTTACCAGAGTTAACTGTGTAAAGCTGTTAAGAACTGAACTGTACCATGCACTGTGTGACTTGGAAGAACTGGAGAGTAAACCCGGTGAACCCTGCTTAAGTGTCCGTGTCTGATTCCAGGTATACAGAACTGCTATTGCACCATTTTACCCTGTTAGGAGCTCTCCCGACCTGCGGCGGGCTCATCCACCTGACTGCAGCATCCATCCATCCTCCTGATAGAAGTACACTGCAGCGGTGGTCCCCTTACTGACCACAACCCGTGGGTGGCGCCACGACAAACTCCCCTGTAAATATTCCCCCATTTATTGCGGAACCCGGGACAAGGTCCGGACCCAGACTGCCGTGACATCCCCATCAGTACCCCGGTCCGGTACCGAGTACCCCGTCCCAGTGGGCTCCACAACCTGGCGTCACGAATAGGATCTACCATGCCCGGTAAACCGGGCATGGTGTGCCGTGATTAGTGACTGTTTTGAATCTGCTGCCATTGCTGAGCGCGCGGCAAACTGAATTTGAATTGCTCCACAAGGACTGTAATTTTCAAATTCCGCCATTACAGAGCGCGCGACGCATGGGAAGAAAAACCGCTCACCGCTCTGACGTCATCTGGTGGAAGAAGGGGGTTCTTGTCCCACCGCAGAATCCAAGATGGATCCAGTCCAATAGAACCAGACTCAGTGTGCCTAAAGGCTGGAAGATCCTCCCCCTCAAATTGTAACAGCCAATGAGGATATGGTGGGAGCGGAAGAAGACACTCAAGGAAGGCGGGACAGGAAACTGGATGCGGAGCATTCGCCATTACAGTACACATGGATGGAAAAGAAGGACGCTGAGAAGAGCGCTGCAGGAGAAAGAACCCAAGTGATCCCGAAGGGCCCACCAAGGGAGTGCATGGAGGAACCCGGCCAGGGAAAGATCTTTAGTGACCTCAGCAGTATGGCGGGAGGCGGCAGAGAGCGTCCAGAGATCCGAGACACCCGGAGGGGTGTAATGCGGCTGCTACCCCTACAAATGACCCGGGCCCAAGTTGAGCAGAGAACCCGGATTCACATAGACGTGCAGCAAAACCTGCAGTCTTGGTCTGCGCAACCCGGCTGGGTTAGCGCCTCCAATGTTTGTCCCCGGAGTACCACCAGAGTGGCCGACCCCTTAGGAGCCCTGGCGGAGAGAGATCTACAGCTACCGGAGCCCCTGATACCAGCACCTGTGTCAACCGAGGTGAGAGGGGAGCAGCTCCGCTGCTGGTGGGAGAAGAGCGAGGCAGAGGAAAATCTGATGGGCTTCCCTGGAGACCCTGATAGTGAAGTGGGTCCAGTAGAAATAGTAACCTGGGAGGAATATCTACAGAGATGTGTGCGGCAATGTTGACGAGAATACGTGGCAAAACAAGCTCAAAAGTTGGAATTAATTGCCCGTACTAAAGAGGCGAAAGCAGAGGCCCATCGCAACCAAGAAGTGCGCAGATCCCCACGGCACTGGGGACAGATAGTAAAGATAATAGAGGGTAGAGGATTTGCATTCGCCCGTGAACCTGGTGAACCCAGAGACGTTTTCATTAACAGGCGTGATGTTGAGGAATATTTGCCTGCAGAACACCCGGACAGGAAAATGCAAATTGGCGAGTGGGTGTCTTACAACGTTGTGCCTGGAGAGAGAGGTCCATATGGGGTTAAAGTAAGGAGACTATCCCTCAGAACACCAGAGGAGGATGAACCCCCAGCCTTAGAGGATCCAGATCCAGTCGTTCACCTGGAACCAGCAATACACACGGATCCAGTTGCAAACACGGGTTCAGTGATTCCAATAGAGACAGTTGCAATAAAAGTCACTAAAGACGCAGCTATCCAGACCCCAAGCAGCTACTTGTTGGAACAAGCTCTACAAGAGTTGGAACTGTTCCCTAAGAGAGCTCCACAGATCCTGTCATGGAAGGTAGAAAAGAAGAGCAAGGAGTGAAACCCGGATCCTGCTACAAGCAAGAGTAAGTGTGAATGTGATGTGATCCTTATTGGCCCCATCCCGATAATGAATGAATGTTAGCCTTTTCCCCGGTTTGTCTTATATGTTCCATAGACATTTGATGCCATGGACGATGATTTGGCATAAACTTTCATTGTATATAGTTGAGCACTCAGTGTGCTCCCCATTGGTTTTAAGACCAATTTGCACTTTTGAGACTGTGCATATGAAGTACTCGTGCTGTATTTTTGCACTTTTTAAGAACTTTATTATTTTTTGCTAGAAAGTAACGTGCTGTTCTAGGAAATTTTGCACTTTTTAGGAAGACTTTTTAAACTTTTTCAGAAAAGTAATGTATGTTATGTGTTATTTATATGAATATATAAATGCAACGTTTGAAGTTCCGTACCCCCATAACAGGATGACAAATATGTTTAATGTTAATGTTTTGAAAGGTAAAAATGTTTTTCGGGGGGGTCCATGCCGGACAGCGTGAGGACACACCAGTTTGACTCCGGGGGAATGTGTGGCGCCCCTGTGATCAGGGTGGCCACAGGTAGGAACTGCAGCCAGGAGATAGTGACAGTTTGTATATCAAACACCTCCAAAACAGACATCCACTGACATAAAACCCAACCTGGAGCCTGGGACTTTAGGCAGGCAAGGGGTAGTAGGGCCAGTTATAAGTGGGTGAGGTGTAGTCATGGTAACGAACCAGTATAAAAAGGAGAAACAGGAAGTAATTAGCCAGTAGGCAAGTGCCGAGCAGCAAAGTCCAGTAAAGACAGGAATAACAGAAACCGGACCGGTGCCACCGGGTCCGAGGAAGACGGTAGCGCTGACAAATTACTGACAGGACAGACTCTCATGAAGTACCTGGGAAGTTACATGGGTAGAAAAGAGACTGGTGATCCCTTGTAAGACATGGACACCCAAAGCTAGGCTGGGAACAGAGTGTCGGCTTTGAGGGGGACTGAAATCTCATACCGGCTCCCCAGACAAACTGACAGGGAACACAGATTCCAGATCCGTGTTCCCACTACGTTGGGGGCATAGCAGCAGCTAGGAGGACCCGGCTTACCACCCATATACTTAGGGGGAAGCTACATTGAGGGACTGAGCTGCCGCTCCGCAATCCACCCAGAAGAAGAAGCATAGAGAATCAGCCTGAAATGACATATAGAAAGAGTGAGGCGTCTCAGAGTGAGAACCTGGCTGCAGAGGGTTCAAGTGTTTCCAGAGTTAACTGTGTAAAGCTGTTAAGAACTGAATTGTACCGTGCATTGTGTGACTTGGAAGAATTGGACAGTAAACCCGGTGAACCCTGCTTAAGTGTCCGTGTCTGATTCCAGGTATACAGAACTGCTATTGCACCATTTTAGGAACCTCAAAGACAACCACAAATACAATTACAGTGTTCATAATAGGCAAAAATTCAAACCTATAGAGCCCTGTTCACAAATAACAATTGATTCATCTATATCGGAGTGCCTCCATTTAAGGTGGCTATCCTATAGTTACATTATTTGTTTCTCCAAAGGGCAGAGCAATTTATGCGTCCCAGTAGGTCTAGAGTAATAACACCGTATTTTTTGTAGTCTTGCGGAGGTCCTAATATTTAAAATCTCCAGAACTTGACGCGTTTCGCCCTGTTATTATCAACGGGCTCATCAGAAGTATTTTGGAGAGGTCTTTCAGCCTTATACTTTTATAGCTGTAACACCCAGGGACCCAGCTATTACTACCAAGAGTCCTTATGGGATAAGATATAGGACTCCTACCATGGGGCCACATTGAATCAGTCCACAGGATCTGGTTGTGGTCGGTGGTGCTTTGTATTAATGTATCTACAGCCATTGACCATTCTCCTGAAATAATGGGAGTTTTTCATTTAGAAGCATATTGAACTGAACTACTAATTGAATTGGCCTCATTGGTGGGATGTCATATTGATTTTTGGTGTCACCCATGCACCTGGTCCAATATCTTATCCCATAAGGACTCTTGGTAGTAATAGCTGGGTCCCTGGGTGTTACAGCTATAAAAGTATAAGGCTGAAAGACCTCTCCAAAATACTTCTGATGAGCCCGGTGATAATAACAGGGCGAAACGCGTCAAGTTCTGGAGATTTTAAATATTAGGACCTCCGCAAGACTACAAAAAATACGGTGTTATTACCCTAGACCTACTGGGACGCATAAATTGCTCTGCCCTTTGGAGAAACAAATAATGTAACTATAGGATAGCCACCTTAAATGGAGGCACTCCGATATAGATGAATCAATTGTTATTTGTGAACAGGGCTCCTATAGGTTTGAATTTTTGCCTATTATGAACACTGTAATTGTATTTGTGGTTGTCTTTGAGGTTCCTATTTCATGTTGTGAGTCTGGATCCTTTTAAATATTTATACAAATAAAGTTTTGTTTTTTATCCAAACTGTATCCGATTTTGGTATTACTCTTATGGCAACCTAAATCTAATACCATACTATATGTTTGATGAGTAAAAACACACCTATTGCACCATTTTACCATGTCAGGAGCTCTCCCGACCCGCGGCGGGCTCATCCATCTGGCTGCAGCATCCATCCATCCTCCTGACAGAAGTAAACTGCAGCGGTGGTACCCTTACTGACCACAGCCCGAGGGTGGCATCATGAGAAACTCCCCTGTAAATATACCCCCATTTATTGCGGAACCCGGGACACGGTCCGGACCCAGACCACCATGACATCCCCAGCAGTACCCCGATCCGGTACCGAGTACCCTGTCCCAGTGGGCTCCACACATACAGTACCTATCAGCCAAAAGTGCTAAGTGCTCCAGTTGGTGTTGCCACCGACCCCTACGGCCGTTTCGGCATCAACTTCATCAGGGGAGAGCATCTGGGGGACACAGCGTGGTTTAAAAAGGCTGGCCAGCCAATGGGGTCGTGGAACCGAGCGGTATTGTACGCCGCTGCATTACCAGAAGTCATGGGCGTGTCCTCCGCTGTGTCATTGCAGCACCGGTCACGTGTATTTCACATGACCTGGCACAGTGAATAAGACTTGGTGGCCGGACAGCGTCCTCCACCACCATGGAAACGCAGCAGGTGTTACACCCAGACCCATGAAACTGTGTGTGCTCAGTTAACTCTCAGTTAACCAGCCAAAGTGCAGGTGCATAAACTAATCCACAAAAACTGATGATAGGAGCATAATATGTTACCAGGGAGGGGCGAATCTACTCGTTAGGACTCGTTACTCTGCGAGTAGTAAGGAACTCGCAGGAGTCGGTGCTTTGCGAGTTTTCAAGCGATTACTCGCACAGTAATGAGTCCAATGCAAATCAAGGGCAATCCTAGTTTTGTCAGAGTTTGCATTCAGTATTTTTCTCAATCGCTAAACTCGCTATCACATCGCTGTCTATGTAGCTGGATTGTCCCCAAATTGTTTAAACAATAGCACCGGTTCACGGATACCCGCTGTCAGCAGCGAGTCTTAGGGATGAGCGAGTCTACGACTCCTGTATACTGTATTCGGGACTCGCTGAATACAGAATATGTTAATGTTCCGAGACAGCCTAGCATGTTAGGTCAGAAAACTGTGAAGAGGGACAAGCATGTTAGCCAATCATAATCAGTAATGTCACAGCCCTGTTGGTTGTGGCATTACTATGATTGGCTGCTGTCCATCGTGATGCCTATGTCATGTATGACAGGCAAGGCTGTATATAAGGCTTGCCCCCACCATTTTGGGCACATTCCTGTGACGATCTGAGCTAGTGCAGGGCGAGTAGGGAGACTTGGAGCAGATCCTAGCTAGGGAGTGTCAGTGAGTGTAGGAAACCCACCTCAAGATTCCTCACATTTAACCCAAACAGCTCTTCTGAGAGCTACCAGGACGGAGGAGTGCTGTGTACAGGACTGTAGGCAGGGAGACAGCCAGGCAGGAGCAGCCTTACAGTGCATACAGCACCGACCTCAGAGCTTAGCTTAGTCACTCAGCTTTCGCTGCCTGCTGGATCCGGCTGGTTACAAAAATACGGCGAAGCCCACGTCATTTTTTTTTTTTTAATCATAAAATAATCACAAAAAATAGACTGCATCTTTCCTAACCCCTCGACCATGGTCCAGGGGTTAATAAATATGCAGTCCCTTTTATTTATATTGTTTTATGGATTTTACAAAAAAAAAAAAAAATGACGTGGGCCTCGCCGTATTTTTGTAACCAGCCGGATCCAGCAGGCAGCGACGGGCTGCCCCCAACCCCCAGGTGCCTATTTGTACCTGGCTGGACACAAGAATATAGGGGAGCCCCCTTTTTTTTCATTATTTCATGAATTTCATGAAATAATTGTAAAAAAAAATGCGTGGGGCTCCGCGCTATTTTTATCTCTAGCCAGGTACAGCTAAGCAGCTGGGGGCTGGAATCCACAGCGCAGGGAGGCCAGAAGATGGCCCAGCTCCTAGCTGGGTTATAGCTCCGAAACGCGTTTGAAGATTAAAGACCTTTGCACCCAGATGATCCATTGTTCTGGTGTTTCTTGACGGCAGCGCGGGCATTGCAGCATTTTGTCCAACAGAAGTAGTCACTCATGTGGCCAATTTGGAAAATTAATTGTCCGACCCTGCTCATATCATATAACTTCATGTACATTTAGTACAATAATCATCAGTCAGTTATTGGCAAACAGCATTTGTAATAATAAAAAAAAATCTAATTATGCATATATTATACATTGCAAAGCCAATATGTAGAAAATCAATCTCTTAACTCAAACATTTTATATATGAATTATATTAAGACTGTCCATCCAGTGTTTTCTTCACTTCTTCTTCATAAAAAATACATTAGAATATAATACATCTTTTTCATTTTGACTGCAGGACTATAAATGCAATTCTGGATAAAATGCTCCATTATATTGACCCCTTGTATTAGACAGTATGATTTGCTGTGTCACCATTTTGTCTTTTGTCTCCTGAATGTGACGAGTAAAAAGTTACTTCAAGAAGAATGAAGGAAATTGGCAAAAGAAGCCATGCAACAAAATTTTATAAAAGAAAAGGACGCAACCTTGTCATAAAGCAATTTTCTTGTACCTATTTACCATGTTTAGTAAAACCATATCTTCAATGCAATAAGAATGACAGAGTAATTTGAACTTCAGCTGAATACCTGTTTTTCTTCCAATGTTATTTAGATTTCGATTAAAGGTTGCTGGGTTTTGGATGCCATCCAGACAAATGGAATTATTCGCTTTTCCATATATATATTAAACCAGAGAATGGAGAAAGTAACAGATTTATGCGCATTATTTTGTAGAGATTAAATTAGGTCTGAGTTGTAGAAATGAAGCTAAAGAATGTTTATAAGTTACGAAGCATGAAATGTCAACATATAAACTACTGTAAAAGCTAAACTGATTTAGTAATGAGATTGAACCAAGAAATCAGATTGGAAGAGCTGTTTATTATACCAAAACAGGAGGTTTACAATCCATTATAAGGTGACATGATAGCCTTGCTTTCTAGAAAAGATTGACTGAGGGTTGGGAGCTGCCGCCAAACTTATAAAGTTACATCTGACAAACTATTCAAATAAACACAGACAATGTTATATTAATGGGGTTTGTTTTTTAATGAATCCAGGCTAACCATCAGCTCATCCTTTTTGTCTAAGGCTGGTCATTTACATTTGTTGTTGACAGCCAACTGAGTCAACTCTGCCCTTCAAAGAAGTGTAGGGGGGTCTAGAGTTCTGCCACCCTCACCTTGAGGGTAATGTGTGTGTAGAGTTTTTAGAGTTTTTGTATATGTTATGTAAACTTTGTATGCTGTATGTGGCCACCTAGTGGCTAAGGTTATGACTGCTCCCTGGGTTTCCTGAGGTAGGGAAGAAGTTAAGAATAGTAGTAGAACCCTTGTAAGAAGGGCCTAGTTAACAAAACAGACCTGTAGGGTAGTTTTAGTAGGAAAGTTCCCAAGGAGAAAAAATGAATGTACACTGCGGAGTGCAGAGGTGAAAAGCCCAGTATTTAATTTGGCTGGACCCTCTGGGTTACCTTGGGATTGGAGTACAAGAAATGGGACTTTGTATGTGAGTGTAACCCTCTCTGCATTGGTGCTTGACCCCTGCCTTAGGCAACCCCTGGAACACTACTAACCTCTCCGATACCTGTTGTAATAGATGTCAACATAGACTCAGGCAAACAGGTCATCATGGTGCTAGTGGTTAATTAACTTTGTCTAAATGGTTGTCTTGGTTGTTCTCTGAACACTTCCCTGAGGGTGGGACAAGACTGGAGCCATGAGAGACTGTATGATTTCACTGGGAAAATTTATGGCATTTGAAAGAGAGAATAAGGGGCTATAAAAAGCAGTAGAGGTGCCGGGATGAAGGGAGCAGTCTGCCTCAAATTATAATGAAGTAAATCACTCTGTGAAATAATATCATTGATGTGTGCCTGTGATATTCATAACTGTACAAGTATAAGGCTGTTTGCAAAGATTATAGACTCCATGTCTGCATTGTCCCTGGAGGAATAAGACTGTATAAGGAACTAACATAAGTAAATTCCAGTTCACCATAGATGCCTCAATCCTGTCTTAGGGAGCATGGTAAACTGGTCTTGCCTCGACCCAGGAATCCAACAATAAAGCAAAATGAATCCAACTCTTAAACCCAAAGAATTTTTTCTTTTAAATGAAGTGCATACAGAGAATGTGTACATGGCCAGTGTGACCCAAGTCAAAGCGTTTTGAATGTCACATGCATCCTTACTCATGAGTAAGTTCTTCATGTTTAAGAGCTGGATTCATTTTGCTTTATTGTTGTATAAGGAACTGTTGCACCTGGGAGCAGGCCTTCACCGCAACAACCGGAGCCCCGCGCCAAACCCTCAGTAGTGCTAGTTCGGCTGAACTCCTATTTTATCACAAAGCCGCTGACTGACACGTTGGCCTGAGGGTTATGTTTGTCTACACTTGGAGAGAGCAGAGCCATTGATGTTTGGATTCACCAGTGTCAGCAAAAACTTAGTCAAAAGGTAAGTTTGTTACCTGGATCAAAAAATGTTATTACAATTTATTTACAAAAATGCACTCAATTAAAAATGCAAGTTTGGCTGAAGATACAGGCAGTGCAGTTTACACAGCATGATGTTACAGATTACATTTAGGTATTGCACATAGCACATTGCACATTGCCACATTAACATATTGCACTTATCCCCATGCAAGATCATGACATGGTACATAACATGTAATAGCATAATAAGGCCCCATCAGCCCCATATCAATGACTTAGAGAGAGCAGTGCTCATTTAACTCATAATACTGCATCTGAGCATACCAAGTTGTATCTGGCCGCAAATAGTGGGTGGCATCACAAGTGACAAATCCCCTGTAAATAAACCCCCATTTAATTGTGCGGGCCCGGGACACGGTCCAGACCAGGACCGCCGTGACATCCCCCAGCAGTACCCCGGTCCGGCACCGAGTACCCCGTCCCAGTGGGCTCCACATTAGCACCGAACAATAAGGTTTACCATTTCTAAAGTATGTGTCAGCGCATTACGTTACCAACCTCCGTTCTGATAATGAGACATGTACATTAGATTTTAGAACCAAAATTATTATATGTGCTAGAAAATATCCAGAGGAGAGAAAGATACATTACTTTTGGTAACTTAGGTATTACGTGCAAGATGGGGATATCTCAAGTATCTTGCGGTACAGGTTGCACTATCGTTCTTCAGACTTGCAAATATTTTGTAATGAAAAGACTACAAGTCAAAATATTCTAACTCATGCGTGTTCCATCATTCACCGGCAAAATTGTTCCTTGGCTTGGCAGTCTTGCAAATCTTTCTACCAACACATCACTTCATTGAAAAACATGACAGCTGCTTCAGTAATTATCTCTTTCCTAGATGGCAAGTTTTGCACACTTCAGATCACATCTCAAAATGTCAAGAAACAGTTCTGAAAAACATGTTGGTTGAGAGGAAGTTATTAAACAGCGTTAAACTGTGAGTTTCTCTACCCTCAATGTGAAATAATTATCAATTTAATTTATTATGCATAAAGATACAAAGTAGAAAAACAAATAAAAAAATAAAGAAAATAACCACAGTGATGAAATGACATTGATTCATTTGATTAAAATCCTAGGATATATAGAGTTAATAGAAGCCACCCAGTAGGAACCAATGGATGGACTACCAGTGATCATACATTACCTTTAGATAAGTGATAAATTAATTCAGTGGAAAAATACCCCTTAGCCAACAATTCTATATGCTTCACAACAAGCAAATACAAACCCCCTGAAAAAGTCAGGTATGTTTAATAGTCAAAATTACGATTACAAAAATATTGTGCATCATCCTTTTGGTATCCTTCACATCAATAAATACATTTGTATTTGCTGCCATTGAACCCAACATATCTCAACATAACCACATTCATCATACCATGAGCAAATGTATTTAAGTGAAATTAAAATTGCACAAAACCTTTTTGTGGGATACAGCTGCAGCCGCCATTTTGCTGAAGCATAGCAGGACAGACACAAAAATAAAACTCACTGTAGTTGAGTGGATCAACTTTTGCAACAATATCTGTGTGACACGCTTCAAGGATGGTGCTTCATCAGCCCAAGCTAATTCAAATTTGTGCTGGGGATCTTGGAAGGTAAGGAAGGAGATTCACAAGCCTCCCATCTGGCAGACAGAAACTACTGATTCAGCCAATGGACCGGAGTCCCACTAATTGATTTACTCATTTCTAATGCTCATCTTGACACTCACCTGTCCCATCGCCCTCATTGTCCACCAGCCAGTCTGGTCTTCAACAACTTCTCTTATCTCTTTCCATTTTCCACCTCTTTACTACAGGCCATGACTTCTGGCATGACTAGGCCTTTGATATCCATGCACTGTTCACGGCACCTAGTGCGGGTAGGGTGCACATGAATATCAGTGGTCCAGGTGCACCAGAAGCCAGGCCCTGGAGTGAAGAGGCCAGAGAAAGGGATGGGGAAAGCAGAAAAGGAGAGGACCAGATGGAGAACTGTGGGGCTGGTGGGACAGTGAAAGTGAGTATTATTATTTTTATTATTATTATATCTTACCTTTTTTATGTTATGAAGTCTGAAGAGATCCCAGAACCTAATAAGGATCATTTTATTCTCATCAAATAACTTCACCGAGAGTTGAATCTCCATGTAAAATCTGCATGATTGCCAAATTCAAATCTTTAATATTAATATCATTTTGATTAAGGTCTTAGCTTTTATTGTAAGCTAAGTAAGGTGGAACTCCAAATACATTTTACTTAGTTTTCTCATTGTTCTTGGATGAGAAATCCATAGATAATTTTGTACTAGAAGTAATTCATGTTCTACAAGTATAAGCCTAAATGGAAGCTGTCAGATGGAAAACTGCTATTACTATAAAGCACTATAAGAAAAAAACTGGATACTACTTTCTTATGCACAGAGCTAATACCCACTGATTATTTACACCAAACAAAAAGCGTGTAGGATATTTGTGGTGCTATACCTTAAAAAGTGCAAAGAATTCATACAAAATAGAAAATTCATTTAGATAGGGAGCAGCAAGTAGCAGTAGAGTCCATGGTCCATGCTGCTCCCTATCTGGATGTTTTACATTGAAACTGTGAAAATAAAGCATTCACGTTTTTTAAAGGATGGTGAGGGCTGCTTCATATTTTTATATTTTCAATGGAAAAATGCTACTAACCTTCAGATATAGTGTTAATCTGCAGGTTATTAGCAGTCTCAACCTACCTTCACATTAAACCCTGCTGCTGTAAGGAAATCAACTTTAATCATCCTGGCAGTGTTCTGGTTTCAGTCATGGAGGTGGCACCGGAGCAGGTTTAGTCACCGCTCTGTTAATAGAGAGCAGCAGCTTTAACCAGGCCCCTCGCACTTACTGACAGCTGGTTTTTATGTAAAGCAGCTGTCAGTCAATGTGGGTGATGTGATTACAGCTGTCCCTCTCCATAAACAGAGCAACGACTGAAACTGCACCGGTGACGCCTCCATGACTGAAACCGGAATAGTGCTGGAAGGATTAAAGTTAATTTCCTCCCATTGCTATTAACCTGAATATTAACCTCATATCTGTTGGTTAATATCATTTTTCCATGTGACAAGTTCACCTTAACTGTAATGGAAGCACTATTTATATTCGCCTGGCAGCTCTAAAGAAGGCTTGGCGCTAACTACTTCATTTTCCAAATCTCAGTTTTTCTTGGCCTTCAACGTTTAACCTCTATATAGTGATTTGGACTTAATAAGGTCCCCTGCGCTGGAAACATGGAGATAGCTGCTAACTGGTGGGATGAGCTAGCAAAATTGCACCAACAGCCAGGGCAATATCATGGGGTAAGGGCATATCAAAATCATAAGGCAACAGATTGGTCCCCAAAAAATGCTAAGGTCAAAATCAAGAATGTCAACTAAAAAGCTGAGCTGGATCCTTAGATGTTCACTGGATCGAATTAAATGATTAATGGCAGTGGAGAGCAGATTTCTAGGAGCTTAAATAGCCTGCAGCCCCTGCAGGCCAAACAGGAGGACGCAAGCACTGACAAAAGTTAACTCTTGATTTCCCACCACAGATGGAACTATAAGTCCCAGAAGACACAAAACTAGAGTTGTCACCTCACAATATCTACAAAAAGAGTGCGATGCTACCTGGTTACAGAAGCAGAAACTGGAAGGGCAGGCACTGACACACATGTCACATTATCATACTCATCCAATAGTTTGGGTGTCTATTGAATGAACAAACAGTCCAAATGATAACACAGGAGGCCAAGCAATATTTTAAGTTTATTAATTCCTGTATCGGAATGATTATAACACAAGCCTTAGTCAATACCAGTACATGACAGATAACACTATTAATATTTAAAATAGTAATTAAACTTGGAAAATAGATATATCTGAAGTCAGACCAGCATAAAGCCTAGCTTTCCTGTGAAGTAGTAGGGTTCCATTGCTTGAATGCTAGATCTTACCATGAGCAGACAAGCCTCCATTGTTAGCTTGTAGCTTGAGCCTAATTATTAAAATTAATACAGCAATTTATTATTTGTCCCTGCAGGAATAAAGAGTTTTTAGCAATTTGATACTACAATGACTGTGATAATTCTCTAGTTTAACACCTTATGCAGTAATCATTTCTATAAAAAAAAACAAGCAATTCATAAAAATAACATTTCTAGGTTGTGCAAAGTAGATTACACCTGCAAAGTTATTCACTGTTATACACCTTTCAGTGAAAGACTTTACAACATGAATGCAAAATTTGCAAACTGATGTTTCCGCTGATTACACTGACTAAACAGTTTAGACAGCAAAATGCTCTGTGTGTAGAATGGGAATGATTCCACAATGTGATCTACTTCATCCAGATATGAGATGCTGTGGAAGTAGAGGAATTCTGTATACATGTATATATAGATAGATATGTGGTTTTGTAATGACCCCCAGAGATCTGCGTCTATCAGCAGAATAATGGGTGATATTCCCGCCATTGTTTACACTAGCAAGAGGGCTTGTTCTTCCATCACATGCTGATAACTTTCCTTGAAGTTAAAGGGAATCTGTCATGTCTGATAATGCTATTGACCCCTGTTGTACTGCAGAGCAGGCTGTCAGTCTATGCCGTGGCATAGTTATAGCCGCCACTCTCCGTACTGTGAGCGTTGCACCATGCACGCCTGCATGACTGAAAAATGGTGTCTCCTGGGACAAATAAAGTTAGTGTTCCCCTGGATGCCACACTTTCAGTACAGCAATCAGCAACCTTCCTAACGCCATTAACCTGCAGATTAACCCTATATCTGAAGGTTTATAGCATTGTCGGTCATGACTGATTCCTTTTAAACCATTAATATAAGGCCTCTTAACATGTCAACGAGTTCAGTCCAGAGTCTAATTTGTGTGACGGCCTCAGACATATGATTGTGTAAGAGTAAGGAGGAAAAAGTATGTATCATAGTTACTGAAGAATTTCATGTGTTTTACAATAACGTAATTCTAACGTATTGTTTCTATGATTGGTTTAATATATTTTAGGTCATATTTACATGGTCAATATTTTACATCGGTATTTGTAAATCAGGAGTGGAACAATCAGAGGAAAACCATAATAGAAACACATCACCACTTCTGGATTTTTCACCCACTTCTGGTTTTGGCTACAAATACTGAGGTAAAAAACTCACTGAATACTGAATGCATGAGTGTGGCCTTTTGCAGTGACTCACATTTACAACTGTAGTAGATATGACAGTAATGGTACCTTTACACGCCGCTAAGGGATGGTGGAAACAACCGGGTGCTTCACATGCACGAGCACGCACAAACGGTTGAAAACGGTACCCGCACCGTCTTTACACGCCGCTATAAGGTGCTTTACAGAAGGTTGAATCTATCTCTGGATGCACCGCCGGGTGCCTAAAGTTACCTTCTGCAGAGCACCTTACCTCATTTACACGCCACTACAGAGGGTAATATGGGCGGACCTGGTGCAGCAGGAACAACACATAGGCGTGCCAGAATTGTGGATTACGAGAATTTCGTACGCTGATAGGACAACGCTATAGCATCATGATTGGCCAGCCAGCGCAGGAGGCTGACTAATACAGGTGTGGCGCCCCGCAACGAGTGCGTCACAAGAGGGTATTGCAGCCATAAATGCAGCCGCAATATTCTCTGACACAGCAGTGATCTGGTTAACTTAGAAATCCAACCCTGCATGCATCACCTAGAACAGAGGGCCAATCCTAGGTCCTGGTGGGCGGAGTGCTAGGGAAGTGTGTAGGAGAACAGACCCTTAGTCATTAGGAGAAGGGATCTAGAACTTGACCTGAGCAGTCTAGAACTTGGAGAGGAGCGGGGGCTCCGCACCCCGTGCCGCCCCCGGGCCGTCACCGGTCGGGTGTCAGCACCTGAGGCCTCAATAACCGGGATTGGGCATCGTAACCACGGGTTCCCAAAAGACTCCCGTGCCCACAACTTACAGCCGGTTCACTGGTACCGAAGCTGGCAGCAGTTCACCTCTGCTACGCGAACCAGAAGCGTGGAGGAGCAGCTTCACAGGAGCACCCCACCACCAGCCAACTTCCAGTCGTCTAACCAGCGGTGTACCCACTGAGGGATCCAAGGCTCCCCAAAACATCCACAACGTACATCTTGGATAGGGCATTGAAGCAGCCTCCCCGTACCCGATCTGGTATTCCTGGGCGACACTGGCAACCACTTAGTTAGAATGGAGGAACACTGCGGATCTCTAAGGGACACCATCACTGCTGAGTCCACCCGGTCCACTACCCGTGAACTGTATACCATGTAAGGCCTGCTGGTTACAGTAAAGACCCGTTGCAGAGACTTTCCGTGTCCGTGCTTCCTTATGAACTGTCCGTCCGCACTACAAGGTAACCGCAGCTGCCGCACAACATCTTAAGCAGCTCCAGCCTCCGGGGATCACCGCTCAGCCTGTGGGGAGCATTCCATCTTGATGCTGTCCATCCCCCGGAGGTTCCGCAGCGTCGGTAACGATTACCGAAACTACTCATAGGTGGCGTCACGAATAAATTAAAAACCCCTTTAATCTGTTCCACCAAGACGTGTTCAACCCTTTTGATCTGCACTACACCGGGCCCCACTACCGGCAGGCGTGGCCCACCCGTGACAAGGAGGAAGGAAGCATCGCCTGTCTAAACCGGAGTCCCGGCCACGGTGAGTCAGAAAATGGCGTCACGAACAGGATACGAGCAGGCCCGTTATCCAACGGGTATAATGTGCTTTAAAATGACTTTATTGTCTATAATCTGGACTTTGTTCGTCCCTAAAAGAACTTTCCCGCCTTTACACCGTGGGCCAAGATGGCGTCCAAGATGGCGTTCCCGCCACAAGAATCCGCCACGTGCAAGCCCAGGAGTGAGTCAACCCCCCCCTCATCGTGGGAGGGCTAAAGACAAAAGGCGCCAAACTCTTTGTCCACCCTGATTGCTCGAATCAACCATGGGGGTGGACCCCAAAGACTTTTCCCACCATTGGACTACAAAAGCCCAGAGGAAATGGAAGTGTCACAGAAGTTCTTCACCAGCTCTTACCAGAACGCTTACCGGTTGAACGGGTGTGGTTCCCTCCAAAAGAAGAGAATGGCCAGCATGAGACTCCAAGACCTAATGCGGGAGGTCGAGGCGGAGGCCAGAGCAGCCATAGGCCAACCGAGTCCGGGTCCTGCCCTTACCATAGACGGCAGCCCCGACTTCTGGCTAGAGGCTCTACAAGACCTCCGGGTGCGACTACTTGAGACTGTAGAATGGACGATTCGCAGCTGGTGCGCGACCCTAGGCAGACGACTACACCATGCGATGCAGCAGAGCCGACCGGGTACCGCTACTCCAAGCCCAGACGACGTCACCAGCTTCTCAACCGCCTCACCGTCGCCTACCACCTGTCCTGCTTCGTCACCAGAGCCAATCGACTGCATCATTCCGGTGGAGGCCACAGCTCAGCTCGTTCCAGCGATAAATACCGCGGCCGACCCCGTTCCTGAGCCGGAGCTTACCATACACTCCATAGCAGAACTTGATCTCTACCAGGTTCCCACCGAGGAACCCGCGACGTGTTTCACAACTACAGAGACTGTCGCCTGTTTCGTCCCCGTACCGGAGGCTTCCCTTGCAATTGCCGAGGCCTACTTGGTAACCGGGATTGAGACCCCTCTACCTGCAGTTACAGATGAAGAGGCAGGCAGCCTGGAAGCCCTGCAGGATGTCTCTGTGGAAGGATCCGCAGCACCACTGCCCTGTTGTACAGAGGAACCAGCTTCAACATCTCCAGCCATCGAGCAGCATGATGTGGTCATCGAGGAAGAGGTCGAAGAGGATGACGACGAGACCCGCAGCGTCGCTGAGGATCTCGACAACGGGTTCACTTGGGGAGACACCGAGGAACTTCCTACCAGGCATACAGCTCGGGTACACTGGTCGGGTGCAACGCTGACACCTTCCCCTGTGCCGTTCCACCGGGTGCCAGTCCAGACAGCCCGCCAAGTTCAAGCTTCCCGCCAAACCACCAGCTCCATCACTCATCTCTACACCCCGAGCCGTAACGACGGAGATGTACGCCAGAGACGACGAGAGGAGTGGCAAGCCCGTGAACGCGCCAACATGCAGGCCCGTGCCGAGGCTCGCCGCCAGCCGCCGCTGCCTGATGAACTCCGCCGCGAAGGTAGAGTTTCCACCTTTAACTTACATACCTATTGGGTGGGGGTTCACTTGGGAGGTGGGTTTGAATGAGGAAGTGTTTGTGGGGCGCCGGGACGTTGAGTCAAACTTGCCGAGAGGACATCCCGATCGCGACCTATACCGGGGCGATCTAATCACCTACGAACGCTATGCTTGTCCAGATGGGTGGTTCGCTATCCGGGTGCGCCATCGTTCTCCATGCCAGTGACTTTAAGACTTGAACTCATTTAATGACTCTGTTCCTGTTAATCACTGCCTGTGCGATCTGACGGCTACAGCCTGAACTTTTATCTAAGGACAGCCGACCGCCCGCCGGGTCCGCACCAAGTGTTTTACCTGTTTATTTTATCTGCCTCACTTTTATGCCATATAATGACCTGTCATTAATAAAAGTGTATTACCTGTTATAAAATACAAAAACCTCTGTAATGTGGGTAGTGTAACGCTTGGGGACAAGCGTATTCAACCAAGGGGGAGTGTGGCGCCCCGCAAAGAGTGCGTCACAAGAGGGTATTGCAGCCATAAATGCAGCCGCAATATTCTCTGACACAGCAGTGATCTGGTTAACTTAGAAATCCAAACCTGCCGCACAACATCTTAAGCAGCTCCAGCCTCCGGGGATCACCGCTCAGCCTGTGGGGAGCGTTCCATCTTGCTGCTGTCCATCCCCCGGAGGTTCCGCAGCGTCGGTAACGATTACCGAAACTACTCATAGGTGGCGTCACGAATAAATTAAAAACCCCTTTAATCTGTTCCACCAAGACGTCTTCAACCCTTTTGATCTGCACTACACCGGGCCCCACTACCGGCAGGCGCGGCCCACCCGTGACAAGGAGGAAGGAAGCATCGCCTGTCTAAACCGGAGTCCTGGCCACGGTGAGTCACAGGACGCTTGAGCAATTGTGTCGTGTGACTGGTCAGCTCCTTAAATATGCCGCCCTATGCAGCAACTACCTATCGTAACGCAGGAGCTTCCTCCAATGATCGTTGAAAGGGGGCGGTTTCCCGGAGCCTGTGTCACGCCCCAGGTAGATAGCAAGATGTCGAAACAACCCTCTTGTTCCTTATTTACACGCCGATACAGGTCGCTACCATCGCCTTGAAATCAACCTGTTTTAGAGCACTGCTCTGAAACAGGTGCCGCAAGTGAGGGGTGGAAACAACCGTCTTTACACGCCGCTACCTCGGGTTGATTTGGCGGTGCAAGATAAATTTCTCTCATCTACCCAGTTGTTTCCACTATCCTGTAGCAGTGTGTAAAGGTACCATAAGGGTTAAAAGTTAACCAGTCCAGGAGGTGAGATCTGTTGTAGAGTTACTAGAGGGGAGTTGTGCGGTTGGTGGTTGACTTTATGCATGGAGAGAAGTAAAATCTTTGACCACATATTAGTATGTGTGCAACCTATGTTGGATGGCAAAATCCATAAATGAAAACATGGTAGACAGATTACAGACAGAATATCCAGGGTCCTGCGGAGTAGTACCTAAATTAAATGCCCGGCTACAGTGGATACAACCGAGAATTTAAGGGGATATATAAGTGTGTAGTGTGTAACCCTGAGCCAGCACATGTGAAGTGCTGCCTAGAAGGCAATGTGTAGGCCAGAGTTAGGTTTGTTTATAAAGACATACTGAGTTTACCAGGCAGGGACATGGGTACCTTACTGTAATGATGTCTCTAATCCAGTTAGATGATGACAAACTGAATACTGACTTTGATGAACAGATAAAGCAGATGCTGCAAGAGGTACCAGCCTCACTATGGGTAAAAGACAAAACTGATGATGATTTGCTGGTGGATGACTATTTGAAGGTGGGAGTTTCTTAGCAAATGTCGATCCCCTTATAACACACCTTTCCTTCCGGTAAAGAAAAAGCAGATACCAGGTCAACCTGTTGTGTATAGAATGGTTCATGATTTACGCGAAATTAAGAAGCTAATGGTTATTGACACCCCCATAGTGCCTAATCCGCATACCTCGTTAAATCAGATTCCTGCAGAAGGAAAATTCTTTACAGTGATTGATTTGAGTAATGCCTACAATTGATTCAAATATAGTGAAGATGGTGTGTCGCGGTCTCAGTGGGATCCCAAGGGATGGATGTCTCCAAGCAGTCACAAGGAAGGCAATGGTTCCAAAGCAAAGATCTCCTTTATTCACCAACGTGTTTCGGCACCTATCCTGGCACCTTGATCATGTGGGTCACACAACTGGACCAGGTGAGTGTACACCTATTGATATACTCAGTGTGTCACTAGTTATAGGGCACTATTGCGCCTCTAGTCTCCCCCTTTTTGTATTTATACAATTGATTCAGTATGTTGATGCCTTATTGCTGTGTGCCCCAGACAAACCAGTTTGTTTACAGGATACACTGTATTTGTTAGAATTTTTGTTTGAGGAGGGATACAAGGTGGCAGGGGATAAGCTACAAGTAGCAAAAACTAAAGTCATTTTTCTTGGTCGTTGCATCTCTGCTCAATCAAAACATATCACAACTGACAGGAAGAAAGCAATCAGTCAAGCAAAACAGCCTGCCACTGAAAGAGCATTGATAACCTTCTTAGGGCAGGTGGGTTACTGCAGGGAGTGGATTGCTTCAGCATCAGAGAAAATGCAGCCATTATATGATGCATTGGCAACATGCAACAAGGGCAGACCCCATGGAATGACACCAGAAGCAAAAGAGGGGTTTGACATGCTGAAGAATGACATTCTCTCTGCCCCAGCACTAGGAATTCCACATTATGATCTCCCATTTTATTTATTTTGTTATGAATTAGGGGGATATGCCAAAGGAGTATTGAGACAGAAACATTTGTTACCTGATATTGATGATAACTTGACAAATTAAATTGTTTTGATCTAATGAACATTGAGACACAGCCATTAGCAAATGTACAAGAAACCCCAACCCACAATGCAGATTTAGAACTTTATGTAGATGCTCAGGAGGCTGAACTAAGGGCTCTGACAGAAGCTTGTATCATGGGGGAGGGGTTTAACACAAGCATTTTTTACTGATAGCCTTTACGCTTTTGGTATTTCCCATGATTATGGCCCTGTATGGAAGAGCAGACAGTTTGTGGGAGCTTCAGGGAAACCCATTAAGAACACAAACTCAGTGGCTCAACTCCTCAGAGCGCTAGAGTTACCCAAAAAGTTTGCTGTGGTTAAGGTGCAAGGTCACTCAAAGGAGCACACCAAGGAGGCTAAGGGAAATGACCGTGCTGACAGGGCGGCTAAAGCTGCAGCCCTGCTCCCTCTCCTGATAGGGATGTGCACTGTGTGCATCTCTGAGAGGGTGGACCTTGAACTCCTAGGGCGCCTGCAAGCTCAGGCCTCTGAACAGGAGAAAGAAGAATGGAAACATGCAGATGCCTGAGAACAGAATGGTGTCTGGAGGGTGGGTAGGAAATACTGCCTTCCTAGAGCATTATGTGTGCTCTCTCACACAGGCCAACTCATCAATCGAAGGATTCAATAGCAGAACAGGTGAAACATCAATGGGTGGCACCTGGATTCCACTATACTGCTGCTAAATTTATACAGGGCTGTGTGATTTGTGCATGCCATAATGCGGGAAAAACGGTTAAGGTACAAAGATGTACGCCTAGGCCACTCTACACGTTGCAGCGACTGCAGATTGACTTTGTTTAGCTTCCGAAGGTGAAGGTAGGCACCTATGAGTATGAGGCTGGTCTGCATAGACCTATTCTCTGGATGGCCAGAGGCATGGCCTACTGCCAAGGCCACTGCCCGAACTGTTGCAAAGAAATTATTGTACATTGTATTCTGTAGGGGTAACTCCAAATAAAAAGACTGGGTTATGTCCTTATAAGATACTATTAGGGGAACCACCAAAGACAAGATTGTATTTTCCTCAGCAGTTACAGACATTACACTCTGATATTACAGCATATGTAGGAGCTTTACAAAATGTATTGCACCAAATTACTGGTTATAGCTGTACTGGTAAAGTTGTTTGTGATGCTTGTCAATAAGATTCTAAGAGCTAACTGCAAATGTTTTTCAGGTAAATACAAAATGAAAGAGACTAAAGATACTGAATCACTGCGTACTCCAGTACTCTTGACTATGGTCACTAGCTCCGGATGCAAGTGTGTGCTGTGCAACAAAGGTCTCTGGGGGAACTTTCCGACTACAATCATTGTGGAAATCCTCTGGAATCGCCTCCACTGCTGGAGATGCAATGAAATGGGAACTATAATGCTGTGTGAAACATACAATATAATGGACTTATGTCAACCTACAGTATAAAATATATCATATGCTTTCTTAAAAATATATATTCATAAACCCCTCAATATACCCAACATATTAAGCCTTAGGTTGAGGGGGTTAAGGGATAGAATAAGCCGGCTAACAGGGTTCGTCTGAATAATCATGCTCCATAATATGCGTAGGAAGTAGCCTTGTGTATTTTGAAGAAGGGCGGGCTCTGTGGACCTAGGGACAGGTAGGGATAAGTCAAGAATAGAAATTATAAAAAGAGGGAAGTTGTTAAAGACGTTTTCATGTGCAAAATATATCTGTCACCATTTTGTGACTCCAGAAGCCATGTTATAGTTATCATGTCTATTCTGACTCAAAACCTCTGTAAGAGTAACAGAAAAGCATAAGTCAGCATAAGTCATCACATTCTTCTCTTTGTCCTTGCTTTTAAGATAATGGTCCCGAGGCCAAGACCAGCAGGCCATACATAAGCCTAAAGCCGGCGTCACACGTGTCAATATCGCTAGCGATATCGCTGAAAAGTGACGTCACTAGCGATATCGCAAGTGCTTCGTGCTGTGTGACATCGCAACGCAACTGCGATATATCGCTGGTTGCAGGTTGACAGGTTTACAAGGGTGAACGTAAACCTGTCAATCTGCAACCAGCAATTAGGCTGGATCGTGCCGTCTGACACCGCAATAGCGATGTTGGCGGCAATGCAGCCTATACCGCAGCTTGCTGCGGATTGCTCGCTGGGCTGATTCCAGCCCAGCGAGCGATGGCTCCACCCACATCGCCGCCGCATCACCGGCAACATCCTGCCGTGTGACAGCTGGCCTGCGATGTTGGAAGCGAGCGCGCACCCGTGCTTCGCTTCCGACATCGCAGGCCAGATTGACAAGTGTGACGGGGCCTTAAGACAAGTGTATCGTTCTTATCTTCTGTAGTTTTGTTAAAGGTCACCAGTTATTTCAAAACTGTCTATAATGCATATTTACTATTGTATGATGTAATCTATTTTTTTTGTAAGCTTCTGTAACCTGTATAAACACTTATTACAATAAAGAACGATACTACTGTCTCGTGAAAGACCAAGACTGTGTCTTTTGTTTGAGCATAGCCAGACCAGGTATACCTGTGTAGGATCCAAATCGGTCTACTCTGGTTAGTTGAAGTCATCGACTTTATCAGTACATACACACAGCAGCACAAAGAAAGCAGACTCAGTGATAACAGTGGCGCAACCTACAGATTACAAAACAACAGAAGTTATACGGTCAATAAATAAATGCAATTTTAGATCACAACCTATGGTAGTGAGGAATAAGGCCCCTTAATGATCCCCGGCTTAATACACATTGGCGGTCGTTAATGGGTTAAATAGCACAAAGATTGCTTTCACACAATATTAAGCATTTTCCAGCATTGGCCTGAAAACCATGCATGTATTGCATTTGTCATGCATTATATAAAGGCAAGTTCATGGCATAGATTCAGTCCAAAATGCTCAGTTATTTCAGAGCTACAATACCTCTGAAAGAATAAGTCAGTCATTTTCTTTATTTTACTTTGTGCAGCATGTTGGTAGCATTGATTAAAAACCTTTACTGTGATTTCACAGTTGCATGGCAATTGGTTTGGACATATAACTTGATAGAATTTTATGTCACCATTCATAATGTAATTTATTCTTCAATCAGTAGGAATAGATCAAATATAGCATCACATCAATTGAAGTTACAATAACTTTAAATTGCATTTTGCCGTAGCTAGTTTCTGATCCCCATATGGCTCCTGCCGTCGCTTACCTATCCCTGAGTGCCAGTAAAACAGCGACAGATTTTCCTGCGTAAAAAGAGGGAAAATATATACTGTAATACAAATGGAAGAACACAGAGCCCTCTGCCATCACAGCAGAATACAAAAGCAGACTTTCTTCATCAGTGTATACTTATTTTCAGAAGCAGTGGTGCTTTTTACTAGTGCTGGATTATATGACGCTCAAAAGGGGCAACTGCCATAGAGTCTAGGCTTAGGGACCTGGGTTTAAAAGTTCAGTTGGGGTCCACACACCCACAAATCATAAGTGACCGATTAATCCATAAACTAAAATCCAGGAAGCATGGATTGTGAATATATCAGACGATGAAGCATGGTCATGTAGTCTCCTTACCTGAGCTGACTGCCTCATTGGAGTATATATAGCAGTTAGCCCATGTCAGAAGACTACGCGGTTGTGTTGGGTCTTCCAATCCTTGCGTGGTCCGTCTTTCGCAGACATGTGAAACTGGCCTCACCCTTTACTATCACTGATGGGCTTTAAGACTGAAATAGTTGACAGAGGAAATGACTGACATGCTGAAATATGTTTAGAGTATTTTTTTGAGTATTGACCTCAAAGTTCTCTTAAGCTGTTCCTACAGTACAAGCAGCAAAATATTTTTATAGTAGTCTTGAGTTTTGACAGATGTGTATCACTGGTTCATGGCTCTTTCCTGATCTACCATCTAGAAGTTCAATGGTCAAAATGTATGTTTCTTGGGTTGACCACAGGTTTAGTGTCCTGGGCTATATTCTCTTCAGAATTTTTTTTATTTTATTGTGTCCCCTATAATGACAAAAAGATACATACATATAGTCCTGGTGTAGCCATGTAAGGCATCTTTAGTGCACTCTATGATGTTTGGCAGTGTGTGCAAAGGCATGAGGTATTATTTGGGGTTTCTGCAATCCTTGTGAGTTCAATTACAAATTGTTTAAACTTGAAGGGGCATTCTAATTTCAGAAAATTCGAAAAGTCAGTTCTCTGCGGATCTTTTGCTCTTCTCTACTTTTAGCAATCCTGTGGTTATAACCAGAAAACCTGTATAAGACCATTCCTTTTTATTATTAATAATAATAATAATAATAATAATAATAATAATAATAATAATAATTCCAACACCTCAGGAGTTGAGACCAACAGTTCAAGACCGAAAAACGTAATGAAATGGTTACAGACCGGCCAGGTCTTGCCTGTGCGAAACTAGGTCACTAAGTCATGCTCTGGAACCAGTGTTGCACGCCAGCATACATAAATAACTCGATGCTTAGCAATAGAACAAAGAGAGACGGCACTCACTGGGTAGATGAAGCTTCATTCATTCAACCTTAGGTGGTTGACATCAATGCGTGGAGAGGAAGTGAGGAGTCGGCGGACGACGGCACGTTGTTTCGCTGAGTCACCACTTCAACGGGTCGTATTTAGGGTGAATAGGACCCATTGAAGCGGTGACCTCGCAAAACAGCATGCTGTGGTCTGCCGTCTCCTTACTCCCTCTCCCTGCATTAATGTCAACCCCCTAAGGTTGAATATATGGAGCTTCATCTACCCGGTGAGTGCCGCCTCTCTTATTTCAATTGCTAAGCATAATAATAATATTTATATAGTGCCAACATACTTTTCAGCACCTTACAAAATTCCACATAAACAAAGAAATTGTCCTTATTCTGCCTGCCACCTTCCCACCCAACAGAGCAAGCGCTAAACATGTTAGATGTAGTCAGAGCCATAAAAACCTAGCTGTCAAGAACAGGAACCTTCAGGCGCTCTGACTCCCTCTTCACTATTCCAGAAGGACACCGTATTGGGCTCCCCGCCTCAGTGGGCTCCCCTTGCACAGAAAAAGCACTGAGCCGTGGATCAGAGGAAAAAGTAGATAAATATCCAGTAGGCGAATCCTTAATAAAAAAAATTATTCTTTTTTGAAAATATAAAATTCCACAAGAGCCATCACCAGTTTAAAACACACAAATGCATTTCAGACAAGGCCCCTAATCATTACGCTATTGTAATGATTAAGGACTGAAATGCATTTGTGTGCTTTAAACTGGATATGGTGATTGTGTAATTTTATATTTTCTGTAAAGAATAGCTTGTTTGTTTTTTTTACGGAAGATTCACTTACAGGATATTTATATACTTTTTCTTTACATGGCCGGTGTGATCCAAACACAGAAATACAATAATTCATACATTGAAAATTTTTTAGAAAATAGCAAGATTTTTCTTTACTTCTTATATATAAAATACTTGATTGTTTTTATTCCTTTGTTACATTTGGTTAATTCTCCATCTGATTATAATTAATATTTTTAGACCAAAAGGCTGAAATCAAATAGATTCAAATCCACAAATGGGAAGATTTCTCTTGATTACTCTTGACAAACGAGAAACACGTGTCTCGCTCTTTTTGTGGACCTTGCATGCCCCTCCTGTTATCTATTACATGTTAAATAGTCACAGACCTGCTTCCTGTCTGACGGGATTCTGCCAGTGAAACTACCCAGGCACGGCTCTAGCCTTAGACTAATGCAGCGGTCACCATATGTACAAGTCATTTTTCCCCCATAGACTCAACAATGCTCAATAGGATGATTGATCAAGACTGGAAACATTACTATGATGAATAAAGATAATTAGACAGAGGAGCTGACCTTATGTGATGCACCCAGGGGTAATGTCACATCACAGACATCTCTTAGTAAATCTATGCTAACTTTGTTATTTCTGGTGCAATATTTAGCTTTATGAATTGTCAATAAAAAGCATTTTTAGATCTGGTATTTGTGACTTTTATATTCTGCAATAAACTAAATTTAGCTGTAAACATATCTATGTGAATAGTTCTACCTACCCAAACGTCCTGTCCCATCTGTCATCCTCTTACGGCGTCCCGTTGTCCTCCTATCATGCACTGGTGGCAGCAATACTTGCTGACCCAGGTGATGGGTGTGCAAATATGGCACCCACTAGTAGTATTGACCCTTGCACTATATCACCAGTGGTGCTTCTGGGACCCGCAACCGATGCTTGGAACTCACTGCTGCATAACCCATTGCTCACGCCACCCAACATCACTACTCACATTGCTGAATAACTAACAGCACATGCGTCTACCCTGACCCATTGCCCAGTTATGACAGCGGTGCCACCGACACCCGAAACTGATGCCAGGTATCTGCCTTCACACATGCTGCCTGTAACCTTCACAGTACATCACCGCTGCACACACTGCTGCACTCACCGCTTCTGTGGTGAAGCTTACAAAATTCATCCTCACGCACAACTATATTTACATTTAACGACAACAAATATTTACGAGAGACTGGCACAGCAATGGGAAGCAAAATAGCACCACAATACGCAAATCTTTTCATGACCAAGCTTGAAGGTGACTTTTTATCTTCTTGTCCTATCAGGCCTCTGGCCTATTACCGTTATATCGATGATATTTTAGTCATCTAGATAGAGTCTGAGCAACAGCTAAAGACGTTCCATGAACACTTTATTCAGTTTCATCCCACCATCAACTTAACACTCAACCACTCCTGCACTGAAATCAGCTTTCTGGACACCATAATCAACCTACGGAACAATGAAGTAGAGACATCCCTGTAGTGGAAGCCAATTGACCATCCAACATATCTTCAATGGGAGGTTTTTATCCAAAACACATAAAAAAAAAACTATTGTTTACAGCCAAGCTATCAGATAAAATAGGATATGTTCCAACCCTACAGATAGACACAATCACCTTGAGGACCTCAGAAAGACCCCTTTGGATCAGGGCTACCATCCAAGAGCAATTGAAAGCCAGATTACAAAAGCCACCAGAATTTCAAGGAATCATCTCCTACAATACAAAATTAAAGAAGAAAACAACCGGGTCTCTCTCTTAGTGACCTACAATCCATGTCTGGAGGTGCTAAGAGGAGCTGCACAGAAACTGCAACCACTCCTACAAAAAAGATGCCAGACTAAAATCAATATTTCCGGACCCCCCACTTCTTTATTTTAGACAATCTCCGAATCTAAAAAGCATCATCGTCAGAATTTCCCTGTCCTCTCCGACAGCAACAGGAATCTTTCCCTGCAACCAGAACAGGTGTAAAACCTGTCCATCTATAATGACAACAGACAAGATAAAGATTCCTGGAACAGATCAGGACTACAAGATCCCAGGAAACTTCAGTTGCTCTGCAAGCAATGTCGTGTATTTAATTGTACCAACTGTACAACAGGGAGTATGTTTGTAGGAAAAAAATTTAGAACAAGAATGAATTCTCATCACCACACGATAAAAAAGAGACATATAGACCTACCCGTAGCCAATCATTTTTGTAGCTCTGACCACAGTATAACAGACATGAGGCTGCTTGTTTTAAAAAGTAACTTCAAATCTCAGAGAGAAGAATTTAGGAATACAAATTGATAACGACCTTTGACACCTTTAAAGCAGGAATGAACATTTCACATGGATTCATGTCTTTTTACATCAATTGAAAGTGCATTTGGGGGTATCATATCTTTTAACAGACCCCAGTTAGAGGACAATAAAACTTTGACACTTCTTATCGTGACCTGTTCCAATATTTACTACCATAACCATTTCACCCCAATAAACCTGTCTGTGTCTCTTATCTCTAATTTTACTTCTCTAGCTGCTCCTTCCCCCTCCCAACACTGACCACTCTATACTTCACATCACCGGTGTTATATATTGAATTATCCCCCCCTGCATTTGTATATATATGTGTGTCATCAGAAATAGTATCATTATTAAGCCTGATGAAGAGGCCATAGTGTCTCGAAAGCTTGCTTTGCTTTTTCTTACCATCTTTTCAGTTGGCCATAAAAAAGTATCAACCACTGAGGACTCAGATTCTAATATATATTTTTTCAGCTTAGCATAAGTTATCACATTTGAAATGCGTTGGAGTAAAATGGTGATCTCTATCACTGTATTTGACTGCACTTAATTAATAATAGTTTTTACTTACCAATTTTTCCAAGTTCTTAAGATGGGCTATTTGAGGTTTTTCAAAGTGTTCTTGGCAGTGGTGAGATTCTGTGCTTCATAGTGGTACAAGTGAACTGGTCTTCTTTTTTTATCTAGTTTTGTTTGAATTTTCCTCTGATAGAAAAAGGATATTGTGTGAGGCTAATAACCACATAGAGAAGTAGAAGCACTATAGTCAAATATTCAGGTCAGGTACTAGGAGAGCATGTTATGACAGAGGGGATAAACTGAGTTGTAGTTACGTCATGGTCCAAGGTCAGTTACCTGGAGAGGAGTGGATCAGAACAGAGATACAAGACAAAAGAATGGTCAAATACAGGCAAGGTGAGACAGCAAAAGATCAATTACCAGAGCACAGATTCAAGAGACCAACTTAGCACCTCAGAGCTGAAACTAAGACTGGCAGTGCTCTGGGAAAAACAGCACAGCTGAAAGGCTGGGCAATTACAAGAAACAGGGAGCACTTGCAAAAAAAACAGCACCTCCCAGAAAGATATTGAGCAACTGAGCTGTCAATCAAAACACCATCAGCCCAACACATCCCAGCTCTAGATAGGATGACTAAACTGTCAATCGCCCTGCCCAGCACTCCCTGAATAGAGAGCGGAGAAATTGTGACATATTGAAGTTCAACATGCTGATGATTTGTGCTGATGAGGATAAGTATGGCAGCAGCTTTCTTCCCTCTCCCAATTGAGAGTAAATGCGTGTATGGCGGGTGATCGAGAGAGATAGTAATTGACCCAAAAATTGCTATCTGAGCGATGGCCACCTTAACACTCACTTTGTAACAATTATAATAGTTAATAATAATATTATTAATTATTATTATTATTATTATTATTATTATTATTATTATTATTTAGATATAATAATTATTTGTGTTCTACCCAATATGTATTTACCAGGTTAAATTAAGATAATAGAAATTTTACCCTACACTTATGTCAGATATTTGAAAAAACATAAAGTTTAATGATCCACATACAAAATGTTTTAGCCTCAAGGAACATACATTAATAAATACAAAACCATTATAATCCAATATCATTTTTAACAACTGAAAATAGCCAAGGTTAATTCAATTAATCTCTCTTAAGAAGCCCAGGGGGACTCATACAATCAAGTGAAATTCAAAATGACCTCAATTATATTAATACCGATTTAAATAATTCATGCGTCTGAAAACAAATTCCATCGCCAGCCTTAATGACATTTTGGTGTAAGTGATTAAAAAATAGGAAATTAGTTGAGATGTCTAACACATATCAAGTGAATTGTTTTCCATCAATAACACTTATTGTGCCACAAACATAACCGGTTCCTTTTACAACGTGTATGGGCAACCTGTGGCTTACCAGCTGTTATTAAACAACCAGAATCAGAACCTCTGTGGAATATCATTTACCAATTAAAAAATAATAAGATGAGTACTTAGAAATCTTCACTGCGCTGCACATCCCCTTCTTCAATCCCATCAATCACGACTGACACTCTTCTGTACAATGATGACAAGTGACAATAGAAGACAGAGTATACACTGACAACACGGCAATTAGTGAGTCTATGACAAGTCTACTGCTCGGCTAAAGGTAAATCTCTGCATTGATGAAGTTGTAAGCGACAGTAGAGGCTCCTGAGTGGGGAAGATAGTTGATCATAATGATCTTAAGGGAATGCCTTACCTATACATATTAGCTAATTAAAATCAGGTATTGACATTCTTTTTTTTTTTTATCTAAATTTTACTGCAGGTAGAAACAATTACAGTGATACCAAATGTAGAACTTTTACTACTTTTGTTCCATAAAAAACACTTTTATGTCACTCTGCAAATTTTTTTTCTTCCTTGGTGCGGAGTGATTGTTTATTGTGGGATAGGGCTTGGACACACTTTCCTAGTTGCATCAGAGTTTGACCGAGGAGACTCTGAAAGGGCTGGAGCAGCCCTTTCAGAGTCTCGTCAGTCAAACTCTGATGAGTGTGTCCGAGCCCATAAATTGTGGTTTAGGCTACAGGTGACTTTTTGAACACTTTATATTCTCCTATTTGGAGATAAAATCAATAAAAAAACCAGCAATTCTGACTTTTTTATGATATTTCGCATGCATATAAAAACATCTTAAATTTACGAATGTATTAATATAAATTTTATACTGTTTTTTGTATATTTTTAAATTGCAAAATAAGTGATTTATTTTAGTTTCTGCTTAATTCAAATTTTTATCCAATTTTTTGTTCACTCATTTTGCAGTACTTAATGATTCTACAAGAAAAACTAAATTGTAGTTTGGGCTATGTATGACTTTTTGATCACTATTTAATAATTCTGTTTCTTGGGAGATGGAATAAAGAAAAAACGGCAATTCTGACTTTTTTATGATGTTTATTGTGTGTAAAAAAAAAAAACTCTTAACGTTATGAATGTATTAATGCTAATTGTGAACTGGTTTTTTTGTATTTTTTAATTGCAAAATAAATGATGTTTTTAATTTCTTTTTAATGAAAATTTTTGCCTCTATTCTTTTTTTTATTCATTCATTTTTATGCACTTTGTTGCAATACTTGTTGATTGTACGAGTGTAGAAAGCCACATCCCTATAGATTCTGCTGTGTACCACTAGAGTTTTAATATGTTATTTATTTCATACATTTGCATAATAATATCTCCCTACAAGAAAAACTAAATTATAGTATGGCTTATGTATGACTTTTTGGTCACTTTTTATTCATTCTGTTTCTGTAGCGATGGAATAAACAAAAAACTGCAATTCTGACTTTTTTATGTTGAATAAGGCTGCTTTCACATCAGCGGTAATCGCTGATCGTGGCAGTTGCGGTGAAAAAACCACAACTGCCGCGATTACCGCATAACAGCCGCACTTGCGGATCACTTGCGGCAAGCCCCATGCAATGTCTATGGGCTTGCTGCAGATGCGGCAGATGCGGCAAGTGCGGTTTCAGCACTTGCGGCAGATGCGGCCGTGAGAAAATCGCGGCTGACCGTGTTTTTTTTTGCGGCCGCATCTGCCGCAAGTGCCGAAACCGCAACTGTACCACACTTGCCGCACCTGTAGCAAGCCCCATAGACATTGCATGGGGCTTGCCGCAGGTGAACCGCAAGTGCAGCCGTTATGCGGTAATCGCGGCAGTTGCGGTTTTTTCACCGCAACTGCCGCGATCAGCGATTACTGCTGATGTGAAAGGGGCCTTACATGTGTAAAAAAACTTAAAGTTATGAATGTATTAGTAAAACTTGTGCACTGGTTATTGTATATTTTTTAATTGCAAAATAAGGTGATTTTTATAGTCTCTCTTAATTTAAAATCTTTGTCTTTATGTGATTTATTTTTTTATTCAATAATTTTTTTGTGCACTTTTTATTGATTCTACAAGAAAAACTAACTTGTATTTTTCGCGATGTACGACTTTTTTAATCACTTTTTATTCATTCTGTTTCTTAATAGATGGAATAAACAAAAAACAGCCATTATGACTTTTTAATGATGTTTACTGTGTAAGAAAAAGCAACTTAAAGATATGAATGTATAAGTACAACATGTGTACTGTTTTTTGTATATTTTTTATTTGCAAAATAAGTGTCTTTTTAGTTACTTTTTCATTACAATTTATATCTTTCTATAATGTATTCTTTTTTTATTCGTTTTTGTGCACTCTTTATGCAATACTCAATGATTCCACGAGAATAACTAAATTGTAGTTTGGGTGACGTATGACGTTTTGATCACTTTTTATTTATTTTGTTTTTTTAGAGATGGAATAAACAAAAACAGAAATTCAGACTTATTTTAGGATGTTTAGAATGCGTAAAAAAATCTTAAAGCAATGATTGTATTGATACAAATTGTCTACAGTTTTTGTATTTTCTTTAATTGCAAAATAAGAAATTTTTTGCCTTCATTCTAATTAGAATTTTTATTATTTATTTTTTATTTATTCATTTATTGTGCACTTTTTTCTTGCTATAATCGTTGAGTCTGAGAAAAACTTGAACATGTGCTCATAATACATGCTAGTACTTATGATATGTACTGGGTTATGCATACCCTGCAATGCAGTGCAAATCTTGATCAGGATTTTGTTAACCGATCATAACCTTGAAAACATTGTGACACAAAAATGTTCTAATAGAATTAGCCTACTTCCTTACATAAACACTTTAGATGCCTTGGACAATATTGAACAAGGTATCTAATAGGTTAAATAGTCAGGATCAGCCTGTCATTATAGCAGATTGTAAGCTATATATTATAGCTGAAAGTGCTTCTGATGGTGCAGGCTCAGAAGTACCATGTACTGATCTTTCATGTACTGGGGTCTGCATCTTCCGGAATACCCCATATATGAGAACAAGGCAAGGGGCTAATATAGAAAATTGGATAGAAAATGTAAAATCAAGCAAATCACCTCAAATTTAAAGCAGACGTTTTGCATGAGTTTCACAAAAATTATATTTGTTGATAAGACATTATAGAGAACAGCAAATCAGATTTTACTCTCTTAGATGCCTTCACATGTCAGTGTTTCTAGTATGTTTGACATCCATTTTTTTCACAGATACCACACGTACCCATTATAATCTATGGTGATCTTTATATGTCCATGTTTTCACACAGCCTAAAAATACCAGCCCTCATTGTGATGCTCCAATTCTGGCGCTTCTCCCCTGCTTTTCCGAACAGCCCAGATGTGGTGGCAATCGGGGTAATGATTTTCAGGGTTGATGTCAGCTGTGAAGTGTCAGAGACCCAACAGGCATAATGTCCTGGTGTTAGTTTTGTCTATTAGACTTCCCCATTACTAACCCAGTAAAAAATAATAAAATTTGAATGTTATTTTTATTATTGGGTTAGTAATGGTGGTGTCTGATAGACAGCTGTCCAGTACTAACACGAAGACTTGATGCCAGTTGTGTTTTAGACACTTCACAGCTGACATAAACCCCAAAAACCATTACTTTGATTGCCAAAGCACTATAACAATTTGGAAGAATCAGCTCAATGCAAATAACAAATACATGAACTTTAATTTTGCTTCAAATATTAAAAATGTAATGGACTTTATGGTTTTTGATCAAACGACACAAAAGCCATCCAACAATATTTTGTTACACCTTGGCATATTTGTGCACCTGTATATTAATTTAATAATAAAGGTGTGCAGGCACTATTTTTATTATTTTATTTTGCTGTACATTAGGTTGATAGGTGGCTGCCTTCCGGGCTCAGAAACATATCTACTAAACTTTCCCACACAAGGTCAAGCTATGCCTGGTTTCCTTTCACTTCCCCAGTTCAGATAAGACCTGAGTTGGCACATTGAGAAATAGGACATTAGTTGTATTAAGGGACTATCCATATTTAGATACACCTTGATATGATACATTGGCGATGTCCTCTTTCATTTAAAATATGTTCTAGAGGCAAATTCTCAGGGAGATCCATGTCCAACCCATAGATATTAGCAGCTCATTTTTTATTGCGAAAAACATGGATATCTCTGCAAAAAGACTTTGGATTCCAGATATCAAGATATCATTATATTCAGCTTTCCATGACCTGCATGTCCATATAGACAGTTTAGGAGGGTTTATACTACTGACAGATTCCTTTAAAGCAATTCAGATTCAGGAAACATCATCATCGCAACTTGTCACAATAAAAACAAGTTTTAAAGGAAACTCCAGGGAGAGAAAACTTTTTAGTACTGTCCATGCCTTACTACATGATGAAGCAGAGCTGTCCACTACAGTTCTAGGATCTATAGATCGCTTATAAATCAATAAAATCATTATAATTTTATTGATACACATAAAAGGGTCCCACTCAACTAAAGTGCTTCACCTAAACACGTTAAACCTTACAAAATATCGCCACATGCACACCCTGAAGAAAAGAACTTTGAAACGTACGTCGGCTGTGGGATTGTGGCAGGAGCACAGTGGCAGCAGGGGTTCAAGGAGTGATTTATCACAAGGATCCTTTTGGCACCAGGTATTATAAATACTCTAATATCTAATCTATATTTATTCAGTGACCGCTGGTCTGTAGGAAATTCTCTTTAGATATAGGAGAGGGATTGAGAACCTTGCAAGTGTGATGGTGCTATAAGTATTTTTTCTGTTCCCCTATCAGTAATTGCTGCTATTTGTGCATTTTTGTGCCTACCCTATGATATTGTGCATGATTGGGACTGTTTTCCCGTTTTAGACATGTTGTGTACAGTAAATATTTTAATATGAATTAATTTTAATCAATAAAGTGATAATTGTTTTGCCATAAAGATTGGATGTGCTGATTCACTGAAAAATATCAATATAGATGTGATCTGTGGCGATATTTTGTAAGGTTTAATGTGTTTAGGTGAAGCACTTTAGTTGAGGGGGACCCTTTTATGTGTATCAATAAAATCATACCTGCTCATCAGCACTCACCTCTTCCTCAGAGGACTGAGAAATTCAGCTTCTGGCTGCATTTGTGACAGGAGGTATGTCAGGGGTGTGGACCCTGGGGTTTCCAGGATCATCTTACTTTCCTGCCCCATCATATTTCTGTATGGGGAGGGGGGATGGTAGGGGACATGGTAGGGGCGTCCCCATGTTCACAGTACAATCCTGCCCCAGAAATACCTTCTTATGTAATGTGGGTGTTCTTGCATCAAATAGCAATCATGTCACAAGCACATATAAATACACGCTGTACAATGGTATGATGGTGCATGATGTGTACTGTCATGTATCAGGCAAGAAGCACAGGAAAAGCGCTTGGTAAATTCCTGTCCCCTGAAACTTTCTATGTATTATCACTGTCTCTTCAGTCACATCAAAGCATCCAGACGTCTGCGCAGCATCTGTTACACATGGTATAAACCACAAGGTTCCATTATTTCTTTATATTTTCCTTATACTGTGCACCAAATATATATGGGCTTAAAAATATCTATGTATCGATCCATTATCTATCTCTCGCATGTCTGTGTATTTATCTTTCATCTATCTATAAATCTGTCTATGGCGGCAGTCACACACTACGATTTTTTGTGGGAACTCAATAACGATGTCAGTGGTGCGCGCTCGTACTCAACATGTTAATGAGGTGTCACATGTATAGATAACGTTCAGGATGCAGCAGCGATGTTACGTGCAGGTATCGTTCACACAACCAGCGACCGATGCTTGTCAATGATGTGAATAGATGAAATCATACAGGAGATCGGTTATCGTGGTGTCACACAGAACAATGCAGCAGATTGGATGCTCTACATTGTCTGATATGGGGTCAGGTTCCCATATCTGTATATAACGATCTGACCACTTATCGGTAGTCACATCATGCCGTCACATGCAATGATGTCGTAGGAGCGATGCCAAATCAGGCACTTTCCAGCGATATCTTTACATGTATCGTAGCGTGTGATGCCCGCCTATCAAATATCTTATGTATCCATCCACCCATCCATCCATCTGTCCTATGTATTTATCTATCTATATCTATCTATCTATCTATCTATCTATCTATCTATCTATCTATCTATCTATCTAATTGAAAAATAAAGGCTGCAGCACTCAAGATTTAGGATGTTTCTTGCCTTTAATGACTTGCAGGCATAGTGTAGCGACGTTTCGGTCAGTTTATGACCTTCTTCCAGCCTGGAGCCAGGTCAATGGGGATTAGAGGAGAAAACTTATAAAAAATGCTCGCACAATTAGAAAGTAAATGAATATATAGGTTAGGGACACTTTCACCACAGGGACTCAACGAGAACTTAGGGTTTAGTGCTTTTTTGTAGGATGGAGTATATGGATGTAAAGCAGAGCTGATGTTGTGTGATTTTAATTGCTGTTTTCATTAAGTTCATTCTCTCTTTAATTTTATCAATTTTAATATTAGGGACTATTATTCAGACAGCCTGTAGATGGGATAATTGAATCTTCGCCATCACCATCTTCAAGAATTTTGTAGAAAATTTGCATAATATATATAAGAAAATAAGATTTGGGGGGGTGGGGGGAATGCATTTTATGTACAAATGTGGGGATGTGAATTATTAATTGGTAATTATAAATACTTGACCTATGGTATGGGCTGAAGGCCATGGTATAGTGGGTTTACAGTACACTGTCACTTTAAATGTACACTTTGTGACATTATGACATTTCACTAGTGATAATATTTGTTCAATGACATTTTTTGTAAAGGCACTGTCACTTTAAGAGATTCACTGTTGTTAATATTGTGGATAATTATATATAGGTATGTACTGTCACTTTATTTGAATTGAGAGGAATCGGTACATTATATTTGTATCATCACAATATTGCTATGCACATGTCAATGTTTATAGATTTTAGGCTGCTGTCACATCAGTGGTTTTCGCTGATCGCGGCAGTTGCGGTGAAAAAACTGCAACTGCCGCGATTACCACATAACGGCCGCACTTGCGGTTTACTTGCGGCTTACTTGCGGCAAGCCCCATGCAATGTCTGCCGCGATCAGCGAAAACCGCTGATGTGAAAGGGGCCTTAGACAGAGTTGTATTCACTATGTAATGATTTTATACATTGTATGTAGTTTGAATCACTATTGCTCACTATGTACTGCATAATATGTTTAATATGTACTGTATATTAATCATGGCACACTCAGGTAGTAATATGTCGGCTTTAGAATAGATACAAAACAAAACAGCCAGCGCTGTGACAACTGCGCATGACCAGCGATGAAGCCTCTTACTTCCGGCGTCAGTCACCTTGACAGCGCTGACACAGATAGTCAATCGACCTTCTGTGTTTGCGTGTCAAAGACCGGATGTGGGAGGTCACATGATCGGAGAGGCAAATCCCGGAAGTCATGCGCCGGACTTTGTTCACAGCTGTGGTGTAGATCACATACTAGGGGGCACAATATAAAGGAGGGGATTTACACACAACATCATGCCCTGAGGGAGAAATATCTAAATTGAAATGTATGTAGGTGGTTCTGGGTGGCCATTTTGGAAGAAAAGGTGGAGGCACATAGGAATAACTGCAGCACAGGTAAAAAACATCTTTTATACTGGTGATTGTATTGCCCTGGCAAATGGTAGTTCTCCAGTATTAGGATTATACTTATAACTTAGTCACTATAGAATACTGGCAAACATGAAGTCACTTTGCTAGAGTGTATGAAATAGAGTAGCAATCCTATGGAGTGTGCTATGAATTGTATCAGTTATTTGTTGCCATATAATTGTTTATCCAAGGTGTGCCTACCTATGTAATATCATAAAATTAAATTGCTCACTGTTGGTACCTGAATAATTTAAATATATTATATATAATTTTAATAAATAAAGAAATTATGAATGATGATGAAATTGGTGTAGTTTCACTAGTGTCATCTGTATGTCCTCCTGGTGGAGATTACTAACAGGTGGTTTTGAGTTGTAGTAAACTGTCTTGAATTCAACACAGAAATGCTGTATAACTAATGTTATTGAATGAGTCAGAGCTGACCAGCATGTTTTTCCTTAGCTCTTTTGGGCCTGACCAAAAAAAATCACAACACAACACACAATCACAGCATGTATATGCTGTGACCGTGGAGCCGGCAGCCATGCACCTGCTCATACAGAAGTGTGAGGGGGCAGGAATGTAAGATGATCATGGAGATCCCAGGGTCCATGCCCTCAACACACCTACTGTTCTCACCAGCAGCCTGAGGCTGATTTTCTATGTCCCCTGAGAGAGGGGTGAGGGCTGGGGAACAGGTATGATTTTATTGATTTGTGACCAATGTATAGATCCTAGAACTGTAGTACCCAGCTCTGCTTCATCATGTAGAAGGGCAGGGACAGCACTAAAATGTTTTCTCTCCCTGGAGTTCATCTTTAATGCTTTGCTGACATGTTTTGCCACAATACCAGGATTTACAGGTGGTATAGAGGTATCATTGTGGAGTTGGGTAACTATTTGTGTCCAGGATTGGGAAGAAATTGTCAACCACCTCACACAAACGTTGCTCGTTATTTTGATTTTTGGGGGGGTGATGACATTCCAAAAAAGTTCTTCTGTAAAGAAAATTTTAACAGTTTATGTCCTTTAATTTTGGTTAAACGTCATTCCACTCTGACACAAATTACACAATGACTTGTGCCACACAATGGCTTGTTAAAGTGGGTCAAGGTATAACTACTGAAATCATGCACTTTTTGCAATTTAGGATAGCCGTCACATTTGAGTCAAATTGGTTTCCTATAGATGTGGAAGTTAAGTATGGACAACTGAAGACCCTGACTGGCCATAAAGTCTGCATGTAAGGTAAAATATTCTCCTAGTTTCATGGTCTAATTGCCCCTGAAACCTAAAACTTCCAGCACACATTTTATTTCAAAAATCCTAATTTTATAGTAAAAATGGATTACTTTAACCAGGTCGTCTTCATATTTTCAACATCTCTCATCTGCACTGTCACAGCCAATAAAATTACATTGCTAGATTTTTCCTATTTATGCAAATCACATTTTAACAATGTATTTTAGGGACCTTCACAGATTCATTTTTAATGCAGAACGGAAAATCCTCAGGCACAAACATAAAATGTATGCATAAAAATATAAAGGAGATATATCACATAAGGTATAGCTTTTGTAGAGACAGTCAGCTCAGTTTGAAAAGTATTAAAATGAATGTGGTTTGATAAGAAAAAGGTCTTTCTATGAGACTGTTGCATGCAATAATGAAATTAATTATGTAACTGTGGAAGTTTGAGCAACACAATATAGGAATTTAGCAGTGTTATTAAATTTCTCAGCCATAATGCACTGGCATTATATATATATTCATTTTTCCTATATTTCCTTAGCAGTAATGCATGTCTAAATTCTTACACTAATGGTTTACATGCTTTAGCATTTCAGAGTGCAACTGTCTCTTTGATATAATATGCTATATTTAGCTTTGCACCTGTTCACACTGCATGATAGGGAGTGCCGTCAGGTTTCCTTTCTTCTGAACCAGTGGTACAGACATTTCCATAAAGTTTCCCAGTAGTTGTTTTTCAACACACATGCCAGGTCACATGTTGCTCTTCTTACTATGAGCAGCTTGCATAGCCTAATTGAGGTACCGTTGCATCCAGTGTCTCCAGACGTCTCTCCCGTTGAAGACATCTGGGACATCATTGGTCGGTAATTGCAAAGGAAGCTGGCAGCAGGGGATCTTGATCATTCTCCCAAGTATATTAAGCAAAGACAGAACATTCTGCATATGGAGCTCATACTGAAACAATTGAGGTGTTTAGAAATCATAAATCATTGACATGTCTATCAATCCTGTGATTTCCATAATTCAAAGATTTTTCCTTTGAGGTATTTCAATGTTGAGGTGTGCATTACAAAGTTGTGAATGGATAGGTCAGAATTTAATGAGACACTTTAAGTAGAAGGGTTAAAACTTGGATTCTAACTGAGGTCTCCAAGCATTATCATGTCCATTAAACACTTCATGACTAATGACATATAGGTATGGCATTGGTCGTTTCCCTAACTATGATGCGAGATCAAGCGCTGAGTTTGCATCATTCCCCGCACATGTCAGCTAATCTGATCAGCTTAGATGTGCATCTAAGAGGTGCAGGTGGAGCAAAGTTCCCCCAATGCCTGTTAACAGAGTTTGACAGTGCAGTATAACTCATGATCATGGGGTGCCGATAGGTTGTCGTGACAGTGCGGTATCAGATGATGACCCTTGTTGCTGTGATTACGTAGTTTCTGTGAATGCTGGCTCTGCACCGTCGTTCACTGACCAGCAGCATTTCTGCTCTTCAGGGGCATTGCAGAAGCATCACGCTGAACAGCAGAAGCGATTGGACATTGAATGCTTCCGGCACCTTAAGGGGGTCAATAAAATAAATAAAAAGCGTTAAAAAGTTTTTAAAAATATGAAAAAATAAAAATAAACATAAAAGTTCAAATCCCCACCCTTTTGCCCAACTGAAAATAAAACTGTTTTAAATAAATACACATATTTGGTATTGCCACATTTAAAAATGCCCGATCTATCAAACTATAAAATAAATTGATCTGATCGGTAAACTGTGCAACAGAAAAAAAAAATCAAAACGCCAAAATTAAATTTTTTTTGGGTCACTGCAACATTGCAATAAAAGGTAATAACAGGTGATCAAAGCATTGCATCGACACAAAATTGGTATAATTAAAAATTTCACCTTAAAATGCAAAAAATAAGCCATCTGACAGCACAGATGCCAAAAATAAGAACGCTACAGGTCGCAGAAAAGGGCGCTAAAAGCGCAATGCATTTTTTTCTTATAAGCTTCTGAAATTTTTTTCACCACTTAGATAAAAGTAAAATTACGGTATACATGTTTGGTATCTACAAACTCAAACCACCCAGGGGACTCATACTGACAGGTCAGATTTGCCCAAATAGTGAATCTGGTAAACAAAAAAACCCCGAAGCAATCATGAAATTGCACCTTTTTTCGCAATCTCACTGCACTTGGAACTGTTTTTCAGTACACTATAAGGTAAAATGAATGATGTCATTCAAAAGTACAACTAGTGTTTGCAAAAATCAAGCCCTCGTAAGTCTATATTGCTGGAAAAATAAAAGAGTTATGGCTCTTGGAAGAAGAGGAGAAAAAAACCTAAAACCAAACAATGAAAATCGCCTGGGATGAAGGGGTTAAACAGATTCTTCCGATTCCCGTCTGTGCCAGTCTCCAACTCCCGCCCAGTTTACCCACTAGTACGCAGTCTTTTTTTGTGTGCCTTGAGGCCTCTGCAGCCATGATGTTACTTTAAGTGTCACTGAGGTTAGTCCCACATATTTTAACTCACACGGGAATTTCACATAGAAGAAAACTCCACAGGTGTTACAATTTATAATGTGCATAATGACGAACTCTATCACCATGTGAGTTTGTGAATCCTCCTATGTGCACCCTATTACATAAGGCCGGCTTCATACCACGGTGGAATCTGATCCGGGGCTATCAGGGGTGAACCTGACAGCCCTGGACCGGATTTCCGCCACATAGTATGCTATGGGGCCAGATGGAGCTGGATGGCAGCTAGCTGCAATCCGGCTTCCTTCTGTCCGGGAGCATCTGGGAGGATTCAGATTTTATTGTCGGACATAAACATGCTGCATGCAGCATTTTTGTGTCCAGGGGAAAAAAGCTGATCCTCCCGGATGCTCACGGATCCTCCCGGTCCAGTGTGATCCGGTGCCCCCTAACATAGGGTTCTATGGCGCCGGATCGCATCAGAGCCGCACCCGGGAGCCGGACGACGGGTGCTGTAGCTCAGCGCCGCTCACTGCTGAACTTCAGCACCATGGAGCTGTCCCTTGCTAACAGTTCAGGAGCCGCGGTCCTGAATTATCAGCAGCTGTGGTTGCAAATGATCCATCTGGCTGCACACCGGACCGGAGGGCATAATTGGCCTTCCGGTTCTGTGTCCAAATCTGGTCCGGGGCTGTCAGGTTCACCCCTGACAGCCCTGGATCGGATCTGGCCGTGGTGTGAAGCCAGCCTAAGGCCACACAATCATCACATGGACTACTATCCCATTTGGGATCTTCCGTTCCAAATCCTTTACTGGGCTTAGTACCCATTTGGTGATGATGACTGTGAACAAGTAACTCTCATAAGATATCAAATGTCCACTTTATTGCAGCAACCTTTTTTAAATGTATTTGTTTTGTTAATATGTTACAAGGTTTAAAGCATTAGTTGTAATTTTAAACTTTTTAAAGAAATTTACAAAACCTGTTTTAATGACCTAGTGACTTTTAAAGTGACTTTGAGGAATCTATACGATGAAACACCCTTAAAAGTTAAACCATTTAAAAATATGAATCACTCAAAGTTTTCAAAATTACTATGAAGAAATTTGTCAAACAATCAGGTGATTGAAAAAAATGCAAAACGTTAAATGTGATGAAATATCACTTTTTTCACTATTACTTTTGCCTTAAAATATTTCATTATCACATTAGGAATAGGGGAAAATGGACTATGGAGTTTGACACTTTCCTTCAAATGTACTCAGTACCTTACATGTAGTGAAAAATTACTGTCTGACACACGGCTCAGCAAAGAAATAGTGCTATATGATTTTTTTTTTAAATGTATATTTGCCTAGTGCCTGATGGGCTAAAATATTAAAACCTAGCAAAAAATGGCTATTTTAAACACTAACTCCCCCATGTGAATTAAAGAAGGGGTAGGGGGATCATTATGAACACAGAGTTGCTTCACCAAATGTTTTTATCATTAGGAAGTGAAAACTAAAAAATAATTTTCCCCCTAAAATGGTATTTTGACTCCATCAATTTTATTTTCACTAGTGAAGACCGAGTAATAAGACCTTTGGGTTCGTATAACTGTAACTAAACGGTCTCTGTATTCGGATCCCAGTGAGTTCCCCATTGACTTGCATTGGGTTTGTTGCTCGTTACTCATTCAAAGTATTACTCATTACTCAATAAAGAGCTATCCGAACCCAAATATCTTACTACTCGTTCATCACTAATTTTCACAATTGCTAAAAATGGAACCCATGATTTGTTACATAGCTTCTTCCATGTATGCTAATATTCCATATGCAGTCAATATCTACTGTGTGGCCAGAAGGCAGACATCAGTATAGACGGGGCTCTATTAGACTTTTAAAGCGCATATTTAACTGGAACAGGGGCTCAGAGGCTGAAGCAACAGAATTCCTTTATTTTTTAAAATTACACCCCGATGAGAATTCATATACTTGTCTAGTGTGTATCTTGACATTACAGGTGTTTTCTGGAAATAGGCAAACAGCAGCGGATGCAGAGTGAAAATTTCAAGTATCCCAGTTAAGTGTGTTTGTGCTCAACATAGAATAAAAATAAGCCTTCATCTAATTTTTGGGAGGCATAATGAACAAACAAATAGCAATTCAAGATTTTGTTTATCCCTTCCACTATGTTAGATAACTAATAAGTCAATTCTCGGTCAGTTTAATTTCAGCAATTCAAGATTTACACTTCTAAGCATTGAAATTGCAAAGCCAAGAAGGAAAAGTGAAGTGATTATGGAAGAAAAAACAGATTGTGGTACAATCCTACATCCCTGAGAAAACCCGACAACCATTTCAAGCTCTTGTTAATTCCATTAGGTTGCATATGACATTCTGAGAACCTTTTAATCCACTTTTTGTGTTTCAGTATGATGAGAAAATAGTACTTTTTTAAATTTTTATTGGTGTCCTGAATTGTGTACCTGAAATACCTTATCTATACAGGCCTTGCTAGCTCTTCCTGCTGTAAAGGTCCACTTACTATGTTGGGTGCCCTAGACATATATACAGCAGATCGTCAATAAATCTCTCTACACGTGTTGAATTATGGGTGATGTGTCTGTGAGGAAAACACTTCATACCCACAATCCCAGGTAAAGATTTGCATAAAAAGGTGGTGTATGCGTTATCGTCCCCTACAGCTGTAGGTTAAGGATCTGCTTATGGAAAACAAATGTTGTGTTTTCAAAGAAAGTGATAGGGTTCCAGGACTGTTCATGACACATAGAGCTTTCTCTACAAAAATGTTTAACATTTTTTAAAACATGGGAAGTGAAAAACATAAACAATACTTTCGGCCATCTGAACATCTACAGCATTCAAATATAGCAGTGTAATACTCTATACAAAAGCCTTTAATGGAGATGAAAGCTTCAAGATGCCTCCTGTACGGGGAAACTATTTGCATGTATTGATCAGATGTGATTTGGCTTATCACAGGAGGGTGGGTGGAGCAAGAGGGTGAAGCGGTGTGGAGGCGCAGGGCCAGCAATGCCTCTGATGAGCTGAGGGAACCCAGAGGAATTGCCCACAGGCACCCACACTGGATCAGCGGCAGGCCCCAGCACAGTCAGCCACTGTCATCGGGACCATTCCCTGTCTGCAACAAATCCTTTGGCTGCATCTGAACCCCCATGGCTGCATTTGACCTCTCTGGCTGCATCTAAACCCCTGGCTGTATCTGACCCCTGGCTCCATCTGACCCGCGATCTGCTCACCCTGCACCAACTGACCCAGCGGTAGGAACCAGGAGCTGCTGACACCACCGACACATGAGCAACACACTACAGAGTCATACCATCACCCACTGACAATCCACCAGCTGGATAAAGCCAACCAGCTCTCTGCTACGACCTCAGCACCTTCATTCACCTTTACGCTGCCTCTTGCCCCCGGTATGCATCCAATCCTTGGCTGCATCTCATCCCCGGCTGCATCATCTCATCCTTGGCTGCATCATCTCATTACCAGCTGCATCACCTCATCCCCGGCTGCATCACTCATCTCCAGCTGCATCTCCTCATCCCGGCTGCATCATCTCATCCCCGAACTGCATTTCATCCCCAGATCGCGTCTCATGCCCGGACTGCAACCCATCTCGGGACTGCACCTCATTTGTGACTATTTGTCCATCATTTCAGCTCACCCTCCTGCTACATCTGATCCTTGGCTGCTTCTGATCCCCTGCTTCCTCCCATCCCCGCTCACTGTATACAATGTTTCTGCTCCTTTTCACTCCCATCCTTCTCCACTTCCTACCTCTTCTCAGCAACGAAGTAGCTCTCTCACCCTTCATCCTACCTAGCCACCTTCCCCACTCCTCTGAACTGTTCCTTCACTTTCAATCCTCTGTCTCAAAACAGGCACACCCGCCACATAAACTCTGCTGCTCCCACCTCCTAACCCTCTCCCTGCTCCTCCTACTTGTTGGTCACATTTCCCCTAATCCTGCCCCCCCCTCCACATCCCCATAGTTACTTCCACTCCCTACCCACAACCCATCACTAACCCTCGTTACCTTAACAAACTTAGACCTATTTCTCCGGCCCCTGCTTCCCCAGTCCCTCTACCTGGCTCACTCTGGAACGCCCGCTCAGTCTGCAATAAACTCCCATTCATCCACAACCTCTTTATGTCTAACAAACTCTCATTCCTTGGCATCACTGAGACCTGGCTCACCCCCTCCGACACAACTTCTCTTGCCGCACTCACCTAAGGCGGGCTCAGTCTTTTCCATACCCCCTGCCCCTCTAACAAACATGGTGGAGGTGTTGGCTTACTCCTGTCCAATTCCTGCTCCACTACTCCCATCCCACTGCCACCCTCCACTACTCTCCCCTCTTTCAAAGCCCACATTGTTCGCATCTTCTCTCCCTGTAACCTTCAGCTGGCTGTCATCTACCGTCCACCTCCTCCTTCCTTGACCATTTCACCACTTGGCTACTTCACTTCCTTTCTGTGGACATCCCACTATCATCATAGGTGACTTTAAAATCCCGATTGACACTTCCCACGCAGCCGCCTCTAAACTCCTTTCACTGGCTACTTCCTTTGGGCTCTCCCGATGGTCCTCCTCTGCCACTCACAAAGATGGCCACAAGCTAGACCTCATCTTCTCCTGCCTTTGCTGCCTTACTAATCTCACTAACTCACCCCTCCCCCTGTCTGACCACAATCTATTGATATTCTCCTCCCTCTCCTGCCCTACTACAATACCCCCTCTCTGCAAACTCCATCATCCTCACAGAAACCTAAAGCAGATTGATCCACACTCATTTTCAGAATCCCTTCTCCCTCTCACCGACATAGTTTCCATACGCGATACAGACGCTGCCACCACCCTTTACAACTCTACAATAACTACGGTCCTCAACTTAGCCGCCCCCCTCACATATAACACTCCTCGCACAAACAGGCAACCCTGGCACACCACTCTCACTATAGACCTGAGGCGGGCTTCCAGGGTCGCTAAGAGGAGATGGAAAAAAACTCATTCTGCTGAGCACTTCGCATTGTTCAAGCAATGCCTCACCAACTTCAAGTCCGCACTCACTGCCGCAAAACAAGTCTTCTTCTCATCCCTAATAACCTTCCTGTCCCACAATCCCAAACAGCTTTTTAAAACCTTTAATTCCTTACTCCGTTCGCCCGCTCCTCCTCCCTTTCACCTCATCTATGCTAAGGACTTTGCCATCTTCCAAGCAGAAGATCGATAAAAGCATAGACAACTTTGACCCACTGTCTCCACAGCTTCCCCTCTCATCTACACTGCCCTCTCCTTCCATCAACTGCTTCTCCCCCATAACTGAAGACAAGCTCTCCTCCCTTCTGTTAAAGTCACACCTTAGCACCAGTACACACGACCCGCTCCCATCCCACCTCATTTCCAGCTTCACCTCAGTCTTCATCCCAACCCTAACCCATCTCTTCAACCTATCACTTTCTACTGGCATCTTCCACCCAGCCTTCAAACACGCCTTGATCACACCCATCCTCAAAAAACCCTCCCTTGACCAAACTTCTGTTTCTAACTATAGCCCCAAATCTCTTCTCCCCTTCTCCTCTAAACAACTTGATCAACACTTCCATTCAGAACTGTCCTCCCACCTCTCCTCCTGCTCCCTCTTTGACCGCCTAAAATCCGGCTTCCGATCCCACCACTCCACCGAAACAGCCCTAACCAAAATCACCAACAACCTACTGACTACCAAGAGCAAGTGACACTTCTTCATCTTCCTCCTCGACCTATCTGCTGACTTCGACACTGCTGACCACTTTCCTTCCTACTCCAGATCCTGGAATCTCTTGGCATCACTGACCTAGCCCTCTCCTGGATCTCCTCATACCTAACGGACCAGACTTTCAGCGTCACCCACTCCCGCACCTCCTTCTCGCTTTACCCCCATGATCTGTCCACCATCTCATCTTTCTTCTCTACCCATTTTCTTAAACTGAACATGGACAAAACTGAGTTCATTGTCTTTCCCCCAAGTCACTCTCCCCCACTACCTGACATATCCATCACTGTCAACGACTGCTCACTCTCCCCAGTTCCCTATGCCAAATGTCTCGGGGTAATCCTTGACTCTTCCCTCTCCTTCAAGCCTCACATCCAGGCCCTCGCCACCTCCTGCCGACTTCAGCTCAAAAACATTTCCCAGATTCGCACTTTACTTGACCGACATTGCTAAAACACTTATTCATGCTCTCATCATCTCCCGCCTTGACTAATGCAACCTCCTGCTTAAAGACCTCCCTGCTACCTCCCTTGCACCTCTCCAATCCATCCTAAAGTCCGCTGCCCAACTAGTCCACCTGTCTCCCCGCTACTCCCCTGTTTCCCCCTTCTGCCAAGCCCTTCACTGGCAACCCACATCTCAGAGATCCTGGTTTAAAACACTAACCAGGACATACAAAGCCATCCAGAACCTGTCCCCTCCATACATCTCTGACATGGTCTCCCGATACCTACCCTCACTCATCCTGCGATCCTCCCAAGAGCTCCTTCTCTACTTCCCTCTTATCTACTCCTTTCACAACTGCATACAAGATTTCTCCCATGCATCTGCTATACTCTGAAATTCTCTCCCCCAAAACATCAGACACTCTCCTACCCTGGGAACCTTCAAAAAAACCTGAAGACCCATCTCTTCCGTTAATCCTACAACCTACAATGAGACCCAGTTCATCGCATTGTCTCACTATAGGCACTACCCCCTCCTACTGTATCCCCCAACCATCCTTGTTAGACTGTGAGCCCTCACGGAAAGGGTCCTCTCCTCTCCCGTATCTCTATAACCTGATTGTCCATATATATTGTACTTGTCCTCATCTACCCTTTCCATTAGGTGTTTGGCTGGTTGATTCTAGCAGCTTTATTATCATTCTCTGAAATAATTTGAAAGTTTCCTTGGCTCTGTGTTTGGGATCACTGTCTGTCTGAAATTTCCACCCTTATTTCATGTTCATTATCCTGCTAAAGGGCAGCAGATTTTTATCAAGAATGTTTCAGTAAATTTCCCTTCAATTATATGATGTTTTCCAGTGCCATCTGCTGAAAAACGACCTCATACCATGATGTTCCCACCTCCAAACTTCACTGCTGTATGCTATTTTAGTGCCTTTTGGCCTCCAAACATGGTTTGTATTATTGCATCCAAGAAATTCAATTTTGTTCTCCTCTAACCAGACTATATTATCCAGTATTTCACAGCCTTCTCTTAGTGTTGAGAGCAAACATGCAAACATGAATTTTGTTCAGCAATGGAGTCTTGTGAGGTGAGCAATTTATGAGTGTAAAGATAGGCTCACCTTATGTGTGGGTGCACTAGAAAAAGTAGTCAAATTTTTTGCAAGGTATCCAGGCACACCTCAACTTCAAGGTTTTACAGAAAAAAATGGACAATGCCAGTTTTGCAGTGAAAAAACAATGTCCTTTAATTGCCACACAATTCACATTAGATTTTAGACCTATGTTAATGCTTCGGCCTTTTTCCTGGCCTTCCTCATGGATCTGATATCAAAGAACATAAGACAACAACAATATACAACATGAGTCGAAAACAAGGATATTTTTTTCACATACCAAGTAAATTAAATAATCCATCATGAATTGTGACAATCGGACAACGCAGTGGAAAAAAGGAAAAACCAGTAGTTCGGGGGAAAAGATATGGGATAGAGGAAAATTGAGACCAGGAAGATGCGAAGAATTCCAAAGACGAAATTAAAAAGTGCAAAACAAGTACATCGCCATGTGATAGAGACTTGGCATTATAGTGGGATTATTACGTAATCTAATATGAAAAGGCAGACCACCTCACATGTGGAGCTCAGGTCAACGGTAGCGTAACCTATATGAATACATGGAAATATCAAGTCATATATGACTAAAAAGCAAAGTGAATGTGAAACTATTTAAAAAATGGAAAATGTTTTTTCAAAGAGAACAATTGATTCTTAGTAGTAAAGTGACATATTATATCAAAAGTAGCTACTAGAGGTAGTGTGAAATTTTTTTTATACTATTTAAAGTAGTGTGAGAAGAATTCAACTATCAAAAAGGACAAGGACATAATGACAAATCTAGTGAAATGGAGAAAATGGAGTATACCTTTAACAATCACATATGCAAATAGAGTCTGTGGAGCCTGGTTTAGGAGTCTCATCACATGACACCTACAACTATGCAGGATCGCTGTATAGGGCCAACTTGGTGGTCAAAAAGTGGTTTCTACATGATGAAAACATATATATGTATTATTCTGTAATGTAGTAAAATTACAGGTAGCACTATAGTGCATATGCAATATTAAAGATAAAGGCTAGTACCTGTTATGAATGAGTAAAGTTCACTCAATGGTATTAAAGAGAAATGAATCTAAAGAGAAAAAGGACAAATCTAGCAGTGCCTTCAACTATTTCAATTGTATCACGTGTATGCAAATAGGAGTACATACCAATGTAATGACAACAAGGCTCAGAAGAGAAATGCCTAAAAATAGAAGAAAGGTTTAAGTGCTTGAAAGTTACAGAGTCATGTAGAGATGCAAAAGATGTGAGAGTGCCGAGTTACCTGATGTGGGCCGGGCAGCGTGTACCGCGGTGTGCGTGGCTGTGTAGACAGCGCTTCTATTTAAGTTGGATGGACGGGACTTTTGCACGACGTCACTTCCGCCCGGAGGAACGCAAGGAAGTGATTTGACCCGCAAGTGGAAGTGAAAAGGAAGTGTGACTCATTTGTCACATGACTGAATAAGAGCAAAAAGAACAGCAGATTCCCGATGTTATATGAAGAGGTCAGCTTCAATAGTGCATCTGGAATACAAAACTGAAATTAGTACACCTTCTATTTGAGGATACATATTATATCCAGAAACAGGGGACCGCGATGGGATCCAACATGGTGCCCCCATACTCAAACATTTTTAATGGGAAATTCGAAGAGGAGCACATTTATAATTATCCTCTAGTAGCGGCGCATGTCTAATTGTGGCGCCGCTACATAGACGATATTGCAGACGTTTTTTCAGGATATCAATTCCTGGGTGTCAAAACTCATGTTCACCCTACAGTATGTCCTCATAAGATTAACTTTTTTGATATCACTGTTTTGGTGGACTCTGATGGCTCTCTGTCTACTGATCACTTTGTAAAAGCAACCGATAAGAGCAGTCTTCTGCATTATCAGAGTTGCCACCCTCGTCACATAATGAGGTTCTTCCAGTTTCACTGCATGTCTGCATCGATCACATTGTATCAGACCCGATTACATGTCAAAATTGACATTGTGAGATGACTGCCAAATTTGTGGACCGTGGTTACCCTCCACAGGTAGCCTTGGGACAAAGAAGACAAGTATTAAGCCTTACAATTGCACCTGACATTTGATATTTTTGTATCAACATACCATCCTTTTCATACTACAAAAAAGTTATCCTACAATCCCCGATTTTGGTACTAATCCATTATTCTGTTACAAAATGGCCCCCAACATCAGACAAATCTAGTCAAGGCTGATATTGGATCCACCAAGAGGACTCCGTAACAGACTACCCTTACATCAATTAGGAGGGGGACTTTTCCATGTCTTAATTGCAATCAATTCAATAATGTAATCAAGTGTGAATTCTTTACACATCCTCGAACTGGTAAAAGGTTCCCTATTCACGATTTTTTTACATATGACTCGACTTATGTAGTGTATATCATTAAGTGCCTGTGCAGTCACGTGTATGTGGGTGAAACCACCCAGCATATACGTGACCGCATCAGCAAGCACAAGTAAACAATTCGGTGCAGGCATACCTAATTAAAGCGAAGAGTACAGCGGACCAGTGGAAGAAATTTAATGAGGAGGTAGAGAGGGATACCATTAAATGGGAGAAAGAGGTTAGGGAGTTCAAAACAAAAAAATTAATCAGGGACCATCAAGATTCCATTAACAACAGGGTATACAGATGGAAGAATAAACCACCAAGGGGTAGACCGCCAAAATACCCGAAAAAAACCAGATGACCCCAAACCTGAACAACCCAAACCGAGGGTACCTGGGGACTTACCAGGACCATCGGACCTCCCTCCCCCTAGGTCCCCCTCTATCCAATCTCAAACGTCTGGGGACGAGAGTTCAGCTGCAGAGTCGGCGGGAGCTAGCGATTGGGAACCAGGCTCTGGGATGTATACCAGGAGTGGAAAACCACGTGGTCAGATGGGAGGTCGCTCCCCACCACCAAATGCTAAACGAAATAGACACCATCTACAGGTAATTAATCTTTCCACGCATATTCTCACTGACTCACAGTTGTCTCTACTCTCCAGAGGTTTAAAGTTTTGTCCCACCAACTCTTATAATTATTTTTCAGCATTAAAAGACCTTCACCTTTTATTGAGGAAGATAGTACTGAAGCGGTTGCATTTTAAAAGATCAGACATATCCCTCGATTTAACCGTTGAAAAAGAAACACTAGAGTCCTTGGAGGAACTCATGCAAGAACAAACACTTGACATCACAGGTGCGTTCCCAAAACAACTATTACCACGGTCCACAAAGTTCCCCTCCCTCTCCCTATGCCCCGCCGTTGCAGTTTTCCTGAGGGTAGTGGCTGACGACCTCAGGAAGATTTCAGGCAGGAGGAGATTTGACAATCTGAATAGGAAAGAAAGGGAGGCCCTGGAAGAATTAAACAAACTAGAAGGGGTGGTTTTTAAAGCAGCAGATAAAGGGGGGAACATAGTGGTCTGGCCAGTTCAACTATACGAGAGGGAAGCCCTACGACAATTAAGAGACAAACTAACCTACCAAAAACTGGACAGTAATCCTTCGGCATCCTTTTTGGGAGAGTTGAAGATGATTCTGATTAGAGCCCGGGACAAAGGTATCCTATCTAAGAGGGAGATGGAAGGGTTATTAGTGTCTTGCCCGAAGGTACCCACCCTTTACTTGCTACCCAAGGTCCACAAGAGTGCCCTTAGTCCTCCGGGGCGCCCTATAGTGTCTGGCATTGACGGTTTGTGTGAACCCATTTGTAAATTCATCGATCATTACCTTAAACCATTGGTAGAGCTACTTCCGTCATATGCCAGAGACACTACGGGCGTCCTGAATAGGATTGATGGCATTTTTGTGGACCAAGGGACCCTGTTGGCAACCATTGACGTCGAATCGCTGTACACCTGCATCAGCCATGAGGACGGCCTTAGAGCGGTACGCTTCTTCATGGAGGCTGGAGGTCGGGGTGGCGCCATGGGAGATCTCATTCTGGAGCTGCTCTGCTTTGCCCTGACACACAACTTCTTTGTGTTTAAGGACGTCGTCTACCTCCAGAAGAAAGGTACTGCGATGGGTGCGGCCTGTGCGCCCTCATACGCCAATCTTTTCCTTGGTTATTGGGAGCGTAACATCTTTGGCGATGAGGGCGTATCGAGCTTGGATTAGATACATAGACGACGTCCTTATTGTGTGGCAGGGCTCGGCGGAGCAGTTCACCTCCTTGTGGGTCGGTTAAATGAGAATGACATGAACATCAGACTGACCCACAGGGTGAGTAAGAACAAAATAGATTTTCTAGATATTGAGATTTCCCTGGACGAGGCGGGTGGTGTACGGACAGATGTCTTCCGTAAGGAGACATCTGTAAATGCGTTGCTTCACGCAACTTCTGGGCATCACCCTTCCACCATACGCGCCATCCCGACCGGCCAGTTCCTACGCATGAGGCGCATTTGCTCAATGGACTCTGGGTTTGAGCGGCAGGCTAGTGATCTTAAACAGCGGTTCGGCGTCAGGGGATATAGCAATCGAGGTATAAGGGCTGGGTACCGGAGGGCAAAGAACACACCCAGAGATGCATTGTTGAGATATAACCCAAAAAGAGATGCGGGGGATCCACCCGTAAGGTTCATTGGAACATATAATCAGGAATGGAGCTCGATGCAGGCGATTTTCCAACGCCATTGGGCCATCCTGAGGAGTGATAACATTCTCTCCCAATGCATCTCTGAATGCCCATTAATGACAGCTAGGAGATCTAAAAATCTGAGAGATTGGCTAGTCCATAGCCACTATATACCACCAAGAATTAACACCTTTGGGAGTTCAAGCCCAGCCGTCGGTTCTTTCCCCTGCGGCCATTGCGTCGCATGCCCCAATGTCCAGAGGAGTCGTACCTTCGAGTCCTCAGACGGGAAGAAACAGTACACCATCAGGTAGCGTGTATCTTGTGGCTCCACGCATGTTATTTATTATGCGACGTGTGAGTGCCAAAAGATATACGTTGGTTTGACTTCCCGGGAATTTCGCAAGAGAATACGGGAGCATTTAAGTGACATAGAGGGGGCAAAAAATTCAGAGGATGGTAGCAAATTGCAGACCTTGCCACGACATTTCTGGCAGGTCCATAATTTCGACTCATCCAGTTTAAAATTCAGGGGAATAGACATGGTGAGGGCAGGGAATAGAGGGGGTAATCTTAAAAAAAGCCTCGCTCAGATGGAGGCAAAATGGATAGTGACCTTGGATTCCCTCAGCCCCAAGGGGATCAATGAGTCCTTGTCTTTCAGGCCTTATCTGTGAGGCTGGTTACCATACTGTACAATGTCTGCATCTGTGTTCTACTGTACATATACTCTTTCCACCTTCTTGGGAAAGATTTTAATTTATTTTTAATTCTTATCCTTTCAGCTCCTTGTTTTTCTCCTGATTGATGGACGTTCAGTATTTTCATCCACACCTGTGTCAATTTCTACATAAAGGGAATATATTGGATCTTGGATCACCTTCAAGTCATGGGATCTGGAGTTAGGTCCCGTAACCAAGGGCCCCCATGGCTTGTGCGGCTTACTGTATTGATGTTATAATAATTTTGTGCTTATTTTTCCTGTTTTCCCTATTTTGGTGATTGTGTATTTGGATGACTATTAATGCGTTCATACATATCATTGTAGATTAACTGGGTTGCAACTGGTTTTACATCTATATTTTCTTTTCCTTTGGTGAGGTGGCGTCCTGTGTCTCCCTCAAGCCCCCTATGACAAACTGGTAGATGCCATCGAGATCTGATTCCCTAATTTACTTCGCTCTCTCCATTGCAGCGCGTGGGGTGCCGTTATCAGGACGGCCGAGCCTGACGCGCAGGCGCTGGTGCCATGGTGACGCGTCCCATGGCCGCGCGCGCGTCACGGCCGACCGTCATCCTTACTGAGGTGTCACTTCCGGCGCGCTGCGATTAGAGATGACGCATCTAAACAGGTGATGTACGGCTTCAGCTCGTTATGGCTACATATAAGAGGGGCACTGAACGGGGGCAGACACAAGATGCACAATACATCCCCCTTGAGGAAGCTGCAGCTACCACGCACATGCAGCGAAACGCCGCGTCGGGGCTCTAGCCTGGCAGGACTTGTGGAGGGCAGTTTCCTTTACATTGATTCAATATGGGTATGCATCAGTTATTGCTCAGTTGAGCCATGCTTGTACTTGGACTCAGAAAAAGCGCTAGAATATGATCGCTCCAGGCATTTATGTATATTCCTTATATTTTGCACAGGCACTTTATTTGTATGCGATCACATTTAATGTAACAACGCTTTTTTACTGCACTGTAATGAACTTAGTTCCTTACCTTTGTATCTGATGGACCTTGTAATATATTGAGAACTACTGTTTACCCTATTTGATGTTTTATGCTATATTTGTACCCCTCTACTGCCCTGGTTGGCTTGTTGTATATGCACTGCCTTTTTGCCACCTTACAATTCATTTTACTTGACGTCTTCTAATAAAAATTGAAGTTTTGCATAGTACTCTTTGTTCTCTTGTATTTAAAAATACCTTGTTGCCCATACCGTATCATTTTGTGCAACATAATCAAAGTGTGTCTCAATTGTGCTATCAAGTTATTGACAGCGTACCTCCATTACGGAGGGGTGGTAATAGGATTCATAGGCTAAAGGAGAGAGAAGCCTACTGGATCCATACCCTGAAAACATTGGAACCAACCGGTTTGAATCATGACTATGAATCCTTTCATTTATTTCTATTTTTCACTAATCAGATATGACATCACCTGAAAGGGCCACTGATTCTATAGACACTTTGGTCCGGAGTTCATTCACCTTCGTTTTATGAGATTGTGCTCTCACATTATTAATAATAATAATAATAATAATATATTCTTATATGCTTATATTGCTAACACTTGGCCGTTTTGGTGGTGGTAATCTACATTAATCATGTATTTTTGTGCACCTTTTATATATACAGTATATATAGATATGTGGAGCCCACTGGGACGGGGTACTCGGAACCGGACCAGGGTACTGCTGGGGTTGTCATGGAGGTCCTCGTCCGAACTGTGTCTCGGGTTCTCACAAATAAATGGGGATATATACAATGGATAAGGTTTGTCTTGACGCCACCCACGGGTTGTGGTCAGTAATGGGACCACCGCTGCAGCGCCGCTCTGCCAGGAGGATGGAGGGATGGATGGGCTGCAGCTAGATGGATGAGCCCGCCGCGGGTTGGGCTGCTCCTGGCAGGGTAAAAGGTATGATGCACAGTTCTGTATACCTGGAATCAGACACGGACACTCAGGTAGGGTTCTCCGGGTTTACTTTCAAGTTTTCAAATGCACACAATTCATACAGTTCTTAACACAGTTCACAGTTCAGTTAACTCCGGACACTCGAACCCTCTGCAGCCAGGCTGTCACTCTGAGACCCCTCACTTCTTCTAATGTCCTTTCAGGCTGCTCTCTCCCTCTCTATTCTCTCCGTGGGTAGCATGGCAGCAGCTCAGCCCTTGTGGGTCCTCGTGGTTGCTGCTGTGCCTCCAAACCTGTTGTGGGAACTCCAACCTGCAATTAGAGCTCCCCGTCGGTTTGTCTGGGAAGCCGGTCTGGAACTTCAGTTCCCCTCAGAGCCGACACTCTGGTGTGTGCCTAGCCTGCAGTAACCTATCTTCCAAGGTGATTCTAGCACAATTAGGGAAAACTACTCCGCCGGTAGTTGGTCGGTGTTGCCGTATTTCTCGGACCCGGTGATACCGGTCCGTCTCTTTCCTCACACTCCCCTGGGATGCCGTCTATGGATGAGCTTTTCTCTCCATGGTTTCTGTGACTCTGTGGATTCTGCGTCTCCAGGGAGCCCAATCCCACCGGGATGTGTCACTTTCTTTCTAGTGTCTTTACCTCTCAGCCCACTCTGGCCTACTAACTCCTTCCTCCTCTTTTCCTCTATTTGAGCTCTCTTTCACCTGATCTATTTCTTCCCACCCATTTTCCTCTAAACCCACCACCCCTTGCCCGCCTAGAGACCCGGGCTCCGATTTGGGTGCTGCCTCTAGTGGGTGTGTGTGTTCTGTGAGTGTGTTTGTTGCACAAACTGTCTATCTTCCTGCCTGGCTGCAGTTCCCTATGTGGCCACTCTGGTCGCAGGGGCGCCACGGATATATATCTAGATATGGAAAAGATCCACTCCACCCTATCTGTTAGGAATTTTCTGTTTAATTTTACATGATAATTTACATTTTCCATTAAGATTTCCTCTATATTTGTAATTAATAAATAAACATTTTCATTGGTGGTGTACTAATTTCAGTTTTATATTCCAGATGCACTATTGAAGCTGACCTCTTCATTTGACATCGGGAATCTGCTGTTCTTTTTGCTCTTATTCAGTCATATGACAAATGAGTCACATTTCCTGTTCTCTTTGCTACCGCTACTCCCACTACTTTTACCGCGCATGCGCCGCTCGCGGGTCAAATCACTTCCTTGCGTTCCTCCGGGCAGAAGTGACGTCGCGCAAAAGTCCCGTCCATCCATCTTAAATAGAAGCACCGTCTACAGAGCGACGCACACCACGGAACACGCTGCCCGGTCCACATCAGGTAACTGGGCACTCTGACATCTTTTGCATCTCTACATGACTCTTTAATTATCAAGCACTTACACCTTTCTTCTCTTTTTAGGCATTTCTCTTCTGAGCCTTGATCTTATTACATTGGTATGTACTCCTATTTGCCCACATGTGATACAATTGAAATAGTTGAAGGCACTGCTAGATTTGTTCTTTTTCTCTTTAGATTCATTTCTCTTTAATACCATTGAGTGAACTTTATTCATTCATAACAGATGCTACCTTTATCTTAAATTGCTATGCACTATAGTAGATTAATTACGGTAGATAATTCCGGTTGTATGTTGCGGAGCTTCCAAATAGAGCCCGATGGTTATTTCTTCAGAAATGTATTCATACAAATATAAAGGTACAGCGCATTTCAACTCATTACAGTTAATTAACTGGACGGGTCATGACCCTGACTAACCAGACCATAGCTTTATATAATGAAAAGACTCTCTATGTGCATGATTGTGAAACTGTACCTGATGAAGAGTCTGTAATTAGTTGAAACGCGTTGTACCTTTATATTTGTATGAATACATTTCTGATGGAAAATAACTACCGGGCTCTATTGGAAGTGCCGCAACATACAAACTGGAATTCATCTAATTAATCTACTGAACTAACAGGATCTTCTAACATGAGGAATTGATCATTCTGGGAAAGAATGCAAGCCACAAGAGTCCAATCTCTACTAAACGCTAAATCTCAAGACATCTCAAAGGTGAGCAGTTTTCAGTAATCTCACCCATATCTATTTTAATAGAGATACTGCACTTATATCTGTGCCATTTCTTTTTTACATTCTCTCTCCCAGAAGTTGTGATACAGCTCCACTAAAATGTGCACTATAGTGTTAGCTGTAATTTTACTACATTACAGAATAATGCATATATGTTTGCATCATGTAGAAACCATTGTTTGACCACCATGTATGCCCTATACAGCGATCCTGCAATATTGTAGGTGTCATGTGATTCTTAAAGGTATAGTCCATTTTCTCCATTTCACTACGGTAGATCTGTCATTATGTCCTTGTCCTTTTTGATAGGTGAATTCTTCTCACACTACTTTAAATAGTATAAAAAAAGTTCACACTACCTCTAGCAGCTACTTTTGATATATGTGACTTTACTACTAAGAATTGATTGTTCTCTTTGAAAAAACATTTTACAATTTTTACAGTTTTTACATTGTTTTACATTTACTTTGCTTTTTAGTCTTATATCACTCGATATTTCCATATATTCATGTAGGTTAGGCTACCGTTGACCTGAGCTCCACATGGGAGGTGGTCCACCTTTTCATATTAGATATTAGGTAATAATCCCACTATAATGCCTAGTCTCTATTACTTGGGATGTACTTGTTTTTAATTTCGTCTTTGGAATTCTTCACATCTTCCTGGTCTCAATTTTCCTCTATCCCATATCTTTTCCCCCGAACGACCAGTTTTTCCTTTTTTTCCACTGCATTATCCAATTATCACCATTCATGATGGATTATTTAATTTACTGTGTATATGAAAAAATTATCATTGTTTTTGACTCATATTGTATATTGTTCTTGTCTTATGTTTTTTGATATTAGATCAGTGAAGAAGGCCATAAAAAAAGGCCGAAACATTAACGTAGGTCTGAAATCTAATGTGAATTGTGTGCCAATAAAAGGACATTGTTTTTTCACTGCTAAACTGGCATTGTCCGTTTTTTTCTGTAAAACCTTGAAGTTGAGGTGTGCCTAGATACCTTGCAAAAAATTGTGAGGTGAGCAAACATACAGGCCATGCAGGTTGAGTGTTTTTTAATCAATAGTATCTACTTGTTGCAGGTCTTTCTGTAGCTCACCACAGGTGGTCCTTGGCTCTTGGACAACTCTTCTGAAAATTCTTTTCACTCTGTCTGAAATCTTGCACTGAGCACCTCTGGATTATTGCCCTAACAGTCACAACCAATGCCATAAGTAGTTTTTGCAACAGTAAGGTTGCAAATGTCTTGAGACAGCTGATTAGTTTTACCCATCATGAGATGTTTCTTGTGTGGCACATTGGTAATGAAACACCTTTTTATAGACCATTGGTTGAACTATAGATATTATTTTTCACTTTGTGTCTGGATTGCTTTCTAACAAGTATCGTGGATGACCAGCACTCTGTCCTTTCTGTTGTGATGGTGCTATTGTGAAAAGGATCCAGGATCCTTAGTCTATTAATAGCAGAATCCATGCACTCATCAAGTCATGAATAATTATTCAATAAGTGATTTATTGGAGACATACACAGGGTGAATGGTGACAGCAAACGTTTCGGTCCAATTTTGGACCTTTATCAATACGTCACTATGAAAAATAAAACAAAGAATACAGTGAGAATATATACAGTGAACAAGTAGAGTATATACATCCGTCTACATATATATACATATTTTGTAGGATTAGTCACTTAGTCCTTTTTGGTAATTGTAACATGTGTAACTAGCAGGAATTTCTCTAGTCCATTCAAGAATTATGGTTATTGTTATATGAACGGCACAGCATAGGACTAAAAGAGAAAAAGGAACCCCAGATAAAGGCAAAGGGAAGGGAATATCTAATAGATCAATATTTTACCTGTAATTCCTATGAGAGGAGGTAAGGCTGATAGGGACAAAGTGCTGGATAGGTGTTGTGGTATAATCCGGGAACCTGTAGATCTATAGAAATTGGAATTGTGTGAGGGATAGTTTGGATATGTGACATCTGTAAACTGTCACCTATTATTAAATTGTACCTTCTCAACTGGAATTTAAGATGTATCCTTTGGGATATAGGTTTCAGCTTGTCTACAGTGTAGCCTGTGAATATGTACATATGTTTAGTAAAATCATATATAGGTCATGTATTACAGACACCAGGTGTGTTATTACCTTCTGTGCTGCCAGTGTGTTGCCACACCTGTATGTGTTGTCTGTTTCTGCAGCCTTCTGGTCCCAGTTTATACTGTTGCAGCCTATAAATATATGTACATAATAAATCCCTCATGAATCTATATGTGTATCCCCTACAATCTATATGTCCCATCAGTACCGTATTGTAGTGTGTAGAACTTTCAGCCTGTCCTCCTCTGTATGAGGTACTATGGTAACCCTGGGTTTCTTGTGGGTAGACACCTTGTAGCTATATCAAAGAGAGGAAGACAGTCCCTTAAACATGATAGGAGTATGTACTTAGCTTGATGGTACTTGTAGTGCTGCGCAGGATGGGTCCGCTCACCGGTGGTGGTAGTGGATGCCAGCACAATCTGTGCCTCGGCAGAGACTGGCGTCCTATGAGGGCTTCCGCCCTTTTATCCCGCGTTCTACCACCGGGAGGCCGGAAATGAATTCCGGAGTTCGCGCATGCGCAGTAGCGCCGCACCCGCGAACCGGAAGTACCTCTGTTATTGTTGTACAGTGCTGTCATAGTGAACGGCAGCGCTGTACAGGGCACAAAATAGATAGATTATGGTGCGGTCCGGTTTGTGGGGCACTGTATACTATGGATATATGTTAAGTACATGGTTTTGGTGAGCTTAATCATAGGTGATACAGAAGCTTGGGAAATGCAGGTTTCACAGTGTGTGTGCATTCTGTTGATATGTTAATTGAGTCATTGTACACAAGTCTAAGGTGATGCATAGAGGAGGAGAAAGTGTAACAGCTACCATTATACATAAATCAAGTTCTTTCAGAATATAAAAGGTCCTGCATACATTTGAACAGTAAATATTGACAGGGGAATCATCATCACTTATGTGTTACTCCTAATTTGCATAGACTAGGTATAAGTGGTACATTTATATTCACACAACACAGGCTGTGACTGGGTCCAAGCCGTATACTATGATAAATGAGGGAAAAGAAAGAAATAAATGGAAAAAGGAAACTTGTAAAATTTCTATGGGGGTTTTTGGAGGATGTCTTACCCAGATGTCAATCGTGCTCTGAAACGACCAGGGAGTGCTAGGTATTGGTCTGGAAGAAGAAAATTAGTTAATCCACTCGATCTCCCTATTCAGTCCCTTTGGTGTCAGTGTGTCTAATGTATGTATCCAATAGTTTTCTCTCTTTTTAAGTAATCTGATATGATTACCCCCTCTTCGTGGTCTGGGTACCTGCTCTATTACCTGAAACCTAAGTTGGGCCACGTTGTGTTTTGCCTCCACGAAATGGTACGGCAAAGGTAACCATGTTTTTTCAGTGCGTATCGTGGATTTATGGCTTTTCACCCTATCTCTGATAGCTTGTGTGGTCTCCCCCACGTAAAGTAGGCCGCAGGGACACTTAATGAGATAGACAACGAAATTAGTGTCACAGGTATAGAGTCCCCTGACCTTATATGTCTTTCCTGTCCGTGGGTGTACTATTTCACTTCCTTTAATGACGTTTGAACAGCATAAACAACCTAGACATGGAAATGTACCTGTTCTACGTGCACCCGTGAGTGTTCTTATCAGAGGTTGTCTCAATGAACCTATGTCTGCCCTGACCAGTTGGTCTCTCATGTTTGTGGGTCTCCTTGTACACATTAGTGGTGGGTTTTGAAAGGTCTCTATATTTGGGTGAGCTTTTGATAATAGGTTCCAGTTCCTTCTGATAAGATGATGTACTTTTGGCATGATAGGATGATACGTGTGGACAAAAGGTAGTCTATTTTGTGTTGTTGTTTGTTTTGTTTCAACGCCTGTAACACCCATGGCGCTTTCCCTCTCAGATGTCAGTAGGGTTTGGGGGTAATTACGTTCTAGGAACTTGTTGGACATTTCCTGTAGCCTAGTGGATCGTGTTTCTGGATCAGTCACTATTCGGGACACCCTTTTGAACTGTGACCTCGGTAGGCTATTTTTAGTGCTTTTGGGATGGCAGCTCCCATATAATAGAAGACCGTTACAGTCTGTTGGTTTAGAGTATAAATCGGTCCTGAGACTACCATCAGTATTTTTTATCACCCGGGTATCAAGAAAAGGGATTTCACCGTAGTCTGAGTTCAAGGTAAAGGTCAGTTCATGTCGTACCGTGTTGATGTAATTATAAAAACACTGTAGACTCTCCTCAGAACCATTCCATATGCAAAACACATCGTCAATGTATCTATACCATGTTGTGGCATGTGTCCTGAACAGGTCATTTGGGTAGATGTATGTCTCCTCAAATTTGTCCATATACAGATTAGCGTAGCCCGGTGCTACGTTCGACCCCATCGCGATCCCGCACGTCTGTACATAAAACTGGTCCTCAAAAAGAAAATAATTCTCTCTGAGAACCAGCTCCAGCAAGTCCATGCATAGATGTATAAGGTTGGGCTCTACCCTATGTTGTTCCAATGTATCATGTACTGATTCCATCCCCTTGTCATGGCTTATTGATGTATATAGACTGTTGACATCAAATGTGCATAAAATACAATCCTTAGGGATATGACCTAACGTCCGTAGTTTGCTGAGGAAATCCCCTGTGTCAAGGATAAACGATTTGGTCAATTTGGTGTAGGGTGTGAGCATTTTCTCTAAGAACACTGAAAGGGGACTGAGAATAGATTCTGTGCCTGCCACAATTGGACGACCGGGTGGGTTTTGGAGACTCTTATGGATCTTAGGCAACGTATATAGAACATGTGTTATGGGATGATCTTGGGTGAGGAAAGTCCTGGTCTTAGTATCTATGGTGTTGTTGTCATGGTATTTGTTGACTATGCAGTGTATCTTAGTCCTGATGTTATATACTGGGTCGTGAGGAATTTTCTTGTATGTGTTGGTATCACTCAACTGACGGTTAATCTCCGAGACATATTGGGTCTTGTTCATGACCACGATGGCCCCACCCTTGTCCGCTGGTTTAATTATTATATTTTTATTATCCTTGAGGGCTGTGATGGCCTGTCTTTCAAGGGGGGATATGTTAGTGCGGACTGGTAGGAGGCCAATCTGCTGTTCACGAACAAGATCACTCATGTCTTTGCTGAGTAGATTGATGTAAGTTTCTACTGCATGGTCGGTTTTGGGGGGCATAAAGTTACTTGGGTTCCTCAGGCCTAGGTTACTGATTGAGACCTGTGATGTTGTAGTTTGTGTTGTATTTGTGCCCAGTTGGTTAGATGTTTGTGCTATCTGTTGCCCAAAATATGCTTTTAATCTGAGTGATCTGTAGAACCTCTGTAAGTCTGATTCTAATTGAACTGTGTCCCATCTTGGTGTTGGACAAAAAGACAAACCTTTGTTCAAGACTGAGAGTTCGATAGGAGAGAGAGAATAGTCGGAGATGTTAACCACTAAGTTTGGACCCCTACCTGTGACCGTAGGACCATTTGTCGGTCTGCGCCTCCTGGATTGGGACCTCCTAGTGGTACGTTTTGGCCTAAAAAAGAAGGTCCTGGCCGTGGCATTGGCGAGCCCCCAGTATTGCTTCCCGATCCGGCTGAAGTCCCACCTGACGGAGTAGATCCTCCAGACCGTGATTGTCCTCCTGCTGGTCGTCGTGGTCTGGTCCAAGGTCTTCTGGGTTGTGGTAACGGTTCGTCCCATCTGTATACCTTGTTCGTTAAGTAGTCCTCTGTATCTCTCTGAAATTTTGAACGTTTTCGTTCCTCCAAGGTCTTTTGGTGTGATGCCAGTGCCGTCTCTACTTTGGTTTTCAGACTTGTATATTCATTTGAGCTCAGAGTTGATTCCAATTGGGTCTGAATGGATGTACACTTTTCTTCGGATTCCTTGATGGCTTCTTGTAGATATTCAATGGTCAATAGAATAATGTCTAGGGAGCATTTATTCAGAATCTTCTGGAATGTGGCACAATATTCTTTATTATCGGCAAATAATGTAGGTCTCAGGCTGCATCTCAGTCCTCTAGGGATCCTGCTCTGTCTGTGGTATTCGCCCAATGTGGCACAGTGCAGTTCAAAGGAAATGAGTCTTTTGAGTTCCTTCTCCCAATCTTTAGTCTTTATATCCCGGTTGGGAACACGAAGAAAGTCCGTGCCCGTCCGTATTCGGGCTAGTATAGAAGCTCCTGTAGTGTCAGTATAAGCAAAGGTTTCTGTAGACATGTGTTAATCCGGAGGTGCTCGTAGTCAAAAAATAGCACTGACAAGTATCGTGGATGACCAGCACTCTGTCCTTTCTGTTGTGATGGTGCTATTGTGGAAAGGATCCAGGATCCTTAGTCTATTAATAGCAGAATCCAAGCACTCATCAAGTCATGAATAATTATTCAATAAGTGATTTATTGGAGACATACACAGGGTGAATGGTGACAGCAAACGTTTCGGTCCAATTTTGGACCTTTATCTATACGTCACTATGAAAAATAAAACAAAGAATACAGTGAGAATATATACAGTGAACAAGTAGAGTATATACATCCGTCTACATATATATACATATTTTGTAGGATTAGTCACTTAGTCCTTTTTGGTAATTGTAACATGTGTAACTAGCAGGAATTTCTCTAGTGCATTCAAGAATTATGGTTATTGTTATATGAACGGCACGGCATAGGACTAAAGGAGAAAAAGGAACCCCAGATAAAGGCAAAGGGAAGGGAATATCTAATAGATCAATATTTTACCTTTCTTTTTGAGGACCAGTTTTATGTACAGACGTGCGGGACCGCGATGGGGTCGAACGTAGCACCGGCCTACGCTAATCTGTATATGGACAAATTTGAGGAGACATACATCTACCCAAATGACCTGTTCAGGACACATGCCACAACATGGTATAGATACATTGACGATGTGTTTTGCATATGGAATGGTTCTGAGGAGAGTCTGCAGTGTTTTCATAATTACATCAACACGGTACGACATGAACTGACCTTTACCTTGAACTCAGACTACGGTGAAATCCCTTTTCTTGATACCCGGGTGATAAAAAATACTGATGGTAGTCTCAGGACCGATTTATACTCTAAACCAACAGACTGTAACGGTCTTCTATTATATGGGAGCTGCCATCCCAAAAGCACTAAAAATAGCCTACCGAGGTCACAGTTCAAAAGGGTGTCCCGAATATTGACTGATCCAGAAACACGATCCACTAGGCTACAGGAAATGTCCAACAAGTTCCTAGAACGTAATTACCCCCAAACCCTACTGACATCTGAGAGGGAAAGCGCCATGGGTGTTACAGGCGTTGAAACAAAACAAACAACAACACAAAATAGACTACCTTTTGTCCACAAGTATCATCCTATCATGCCAAAAGTACATCATCTTATCAGAAGGAACTGGAACCTATTATCAAAAGCTCACCCAAATATAGAGACCTTTCAAAACCCACCACTAATGTGTACAAGGAGACCCACAAACATGAGAGACCAACTGGTCAGGGCAGACATAGGTTCATTGAGACAACCTCTGATAAGAACACTCACGGGTGCACGTAGAACAGGTACATTTCCATGTCTAGGTTGTTTATGCTGTTCAAACGTCATTAAAGGAAGTGAAATAGTACACCCACGGACAGGAAAGACATATAAGGTCAGGGGACTCTATACCTGTGATACTAATTTCGTTGTCTATCTCATTAAGTGTCCCTGCGGCCTACTTTATGTGGGGGAGACCACACAAGCTATCAGAGATAGGGTGAAAAGCCATAAATCCACGATACGCACTGAAAAAACATGGTTACCTTTGCCGTACCATTTCGTGGAGGCAAAACACAACGTGGCCCAACTTAGGTTTCAGGTAATAGAGCAGGTACCCAGACCACGAAGAGGGGGTAATCATATCAGATTACTTAAAAAGAGAGAAAGCTATTGGATACATACATTAGACACACTGACACCAAAGGGACTGAATAGGGAGATCGAGTGGATTAACTAATTTTCTTCTTCCAGACCAATACCTAGCACTCCCTGGTCGTTTCAGAGCACGATTGACATCTGGGTAAGACATCCTCCAAAAACCCCCATAGAAATTTTACAAGTTTCCTTTTTCCATTTATTTCTTTCTTTTCCCTCATTTATCATAGTATACGGCTTGGACCCCGTCACAGCCTGTGTTGTGTGAATATAAATGTACCACTTATACCTAGTCTATGCAAATTAGGAGTAACACATAAGTGATGATGATTCCCCTGTCAATATTTACTGTTCAAATGTATGCAGGACCTTTTATATTCTGAAAGAACTTGATTTATGTATAATGGTAGCTGTTACACTTTCTCCTCCTCTATGCATCACCTTAGACTTGTGTACAATGACTCAATTAACATATCAACAGAATGCACACACACTGAAACCTGCATTTCCCAAGCTTCTGTATCACCTATGATTAAGCTCACCAAAACCATGTACTTAACATATATCCATAGTATACAGTGCCCCACAAACCGGACCGCACCATAATCTATCTATTTTGTGCCCTGTACAGCGCTGCCGTTCACTATGACAGCACTGTACAACAATAACAGGGGTACTTCCGGTTCGCGGGTGCGGCGCTACTACGCATGCGCGAACTCCGGAATTCATTTCCGGCCTCCCGGTGGTAGAACGCGGGATAAAAGGGCGGAAGCCCTCATAGGACGCCAGTCTCTGCCAAGGCACAGATTGTGCTGGCATCCACTACCACCACCGGTGAGCAGACCCATCCTGCGCAGCACTACAAGTACCATCAAGCTAAGTACATACTCCTATCATGTTTAAGGGACTGTCTTCCTCTCTTTGATATAGCTACAAGGTGTCTACCCACAAGAAACCCAGGGTTACCATAGTACCTCATACAGAGGAGGACAGGCTGAAAGTTCTACACACTACAATACGGTACTGATGGGACATATAGATTGTAGGGGATACACATATAGATTCATGAGGGATTTATTATGTACATATATTTCTAGGCTGCAACAGTATAAACTGGGACCAGAAGGCTGCAGAAACAGACAACACATACAGGTGTGGCAACACACTGGCAGCACAGAAGGTAATAACACACCTGGTGTCTGTAATACATGACCTATATATGATTTTACTAAACATATGTACATATTCACAGGCTACACTGTAGACAAGCTGAAACCTATATCCCAAAGGATACATCTTAAATTCCAGTTGAGAAGGTACAATTTAATAATAGGTGACAGTTTACAGATGTCACATATCCAAACTATCCCTCACACAATTCCAATTTTCTATAGATCTACAGGTTCCCGGATTATACCACCACACCTATCCAGCACTTTGTCCCTATCAGCCTTACCTCCTCTCATAGGAATTACAGGTAAAATATTGATCTATTAGATATTCCCTTCCCTTTGCCTTTATCTGGGGTTCCTTTTTCTCCTTTAGTCCTATGCTGTGCCGTTCATATAACAATAACCATAATTCTTGAATGGACTAGAGAAATTCCTGCTAGTTACACATGTTACAATTACCAAAAAGGACTAAGTGACTAATCCTACAAAATATGTATATATATGTAGACGGATGTATATACTCTACTTGTTCACTGTATATATCCTCACTGTATTCTTTGTTTTATTTTTCATAGTGATGTATTGATAAAGGTCCAAAATTGGACCGAAACGTTTGCTGTCACCATTCACCCTGTGTATGTCTCCAATAAATCACTTATTGAATAATTATTCATGACTTGATGAGTGCTTGGATTCTGTTATTAATGTATTGCTTTCTAATTACTGATATATTTCAGCTGGTGTCATGACTTTCCATGGCATTTTACACCTCTTTCTTCATGTGTTCAATACTTTTTCTCGGTGCAATTTCTCATTATTACACACCACAAACTTTATGAACATTTATGGTTTGATTTCTTTGCCTGTGTGGATTGGATGGGTTGTTACCTACATCTGGTGAGACGTTCATGTCAATAGTACCTTTAGAAATACATTTACTTAGAAAATTGGTGATGTGTTCATTACTAATTTCACCCACTGAATTATATATTGAAGACTCACTGCAAGTACTTTACATAGGCACTAATATCTGGATAATGTTAACACCTTCCCAACTGGACTATTTTTTATTCCATTTGTTTCAACAACCATAACAGTTCATCAATATAGAAAAATGAGGGCTTTTTTTGTAGGACCAGCTGCATTTTTAAATACCACTATTTTATAATTTCATGAAGTGTAAGGTAGGAAAAATATCAAAGTGCTGCAAAATTGCAAAATAGTCAGAATTCCGACATATTTTTTTTTGTGTGTTCTTTTTTTTTACAGCCTTAATTATATGGTAAACATTAACCTTAATGGATAAGGCAGACTTCAAACAACTAGAAGAAGCAAAGCAATGACCCTGTGTCACGCACTTAGTTGGCGTTGACATTGCTGGATGCTGCTGTGTATGTTTGTCTTTAAGAGCTGCATGGTTGATAGTTGTGAAGGTCCAGGCTTCTTGTGTTGTGAACTGCATTCACTATTAGGTTCAACGGCTGGTTGAGGGGTTAATGTGTGACTCACCTGACCTCCCCTCCCCCTAGCCTTTAAGTAGCCTCTCCTTCCACCAGGTGGTGCTGCTGATAGAGTTTACACTCTATGCCTGGAAGCCGTGCTGTGCTGACCTGTGTGTTTATGTTGCTGAAGTCCTTTCCTTTGGAATTGCTGTATCCCAGTTCTGTGGAGGGAGGTGAGGGGGAAATAGCGCAGGGCTGGTGGAGGAGTTTTAGGGAGAGGTTGGAGACCCGAACCTTCTCACCTTTAGAGATACCTTCGGGATCAGGGCCATTCAGGATTCCTAGACTAGGGTCAGACTAGTCTTCCCTGGTCACCCTGCCCATAACTGTCATTCCCTCATCAGCATTCTCACTACACTGTGACACCCTGGCACCATCGCAATGGGAAAGAACATCCACTTACCACTCACTGGTCCTCCGTATAAAGACTTCAGATGTGTTGGGTAGTGCTCAGCTGAAAAATCACAATGAAATGGGACATCTTGAGGTACAGTTGTAGCTCCCTCTCCCATGGTGCTTTGACTATAGGTGTTGCTATTCTTTTAAAGATTTAATAAACAAGATGTTTTAACTTGCTGAGGAGTGCCGCTGATCTATTGTCTCGTGGAAGGTGAACTTTAAATTTGCCTGTTCACGTGAAATTTTTGAAGAAATTTGATTCTTGGAGAAGTTGTTCTCGACACATTTATTGACCATTATTATGGTCTGGGATCTCAGTGACTAGTGTAAAAATGGCAAGATTGCTATTTTTTTCTTAATTAAGATCATGAGAGATAGATAGATAGATAGATAGATAGATAGATAGATAGATAGATAGATAGATAGATAGATAGATAGATACTTCCCAAAAACAGTCAGCACTCCAGTGATGGGTGAAAGAAGACAGGTTTAATACAGCCCCTGGTGGCGCACCATTTCAACCCAACAGGGTCTTTATCAAGCAACCTTATAACAATATGTATTTTTTTATCTGTTTTCACACTTACTATGTAAAAAAAAAACTAATTATAAGGACCTTTACCAAACCCATGTGAAAACTGTAGTCACAATCTGAGGTTTGGGAATATTTTTATTCCTATACTCCTTAAACTCATTATTCATATCAAATACTGCATACCGTAGTTTCATTTACATCACAATCATTGCTGTGATACTTTTCACACTTTGCTGTGGAAGTTAGATTTTACAACTTGTCACGCAGCATTTATAAAAATCATATCATTGGCCCTAGGGGGTGTTGTTGCATCTCTGTAAATTAAACCCCATCTGTCCTATGTTCTCAGCAAGAAATTAATTCCAGGTCTGAATACTTTGCAACAGACACAGTAAATCCATAAAATATATATGAGAAACAGAATATGTTGCCATGAAAGGCATTGATTTGTTTTTCCTTTTCTGACCCATAAATCTGCATACTATTATACAAATGTCTATAAATCAGACAAATGAGGAGTTAAGGTTGTTCGTGTGGCTCATTAATGACTATTAATTTTGCTGTAGGAAAAAGATCAAAAAGTCAAAATCAACTTTATCATAATTGGTTTTCCTTTCATATAGCATGTATGAAATAATTGGTCAATCAAAGGAAAAATCTTTACATAATTAGTAGCCTTGGGTGGATCACTTCTCAGTACTCAGGTCCATTGGCCAGGTCAGTCATCTGTGGTCTATGGATGGGAGATTTGAAAGTCGCTTACCTTTAAGGAGTCCTCGACACGGTTTGGGAGTAACTGGGCTCTTGCGATCATTGAGGCGTACGGTACAGGTGTCCTTGTGCCGGTCCTGCACATCAAATGGCATGCTGGAGATTCCAGAAAGTAAGGGATTGGCAAGCCTTACATCCAGCAGCCACAGATGACTGAGCTGACCGATGATAGGGCAGGGTCCTCTCTCCCCTCTGTATCAGTCTGTCACTGTTAGTTTGTTCATTGTTTTTAACTTGTCTGTATGTAACCCTTTCTCATGTACAGCACCATGGAATGAATGGTGCTCTATAAATAAATAATAATAATAATGATAGGGAGTACCACAAATCAATCTGCAAAAGTTTAAATAGCGGATATAATAGTTTCACCCAGCCATTGTGGCGAAAAGTAGATGATGGTTAGTTAGGGTGCTTTCACATTGCAATGTAGCACTCATTCAGTTGTCCCGCTGGGGCTTATGTCTGAATTCCTGACAAGGAGACTTCAGACATATGTGTTGACCAGGCCAATAACTTTAATGGTGCAGATGGAGTCTCCCTGTGCTCTGTTGTGCACCATTTTCAGGAGTAAATGTTTACTGCAGGAGGAAATCCAAACACAGTCTACTATGTCTGAGTAAATGTATTCTCCCAAACATGGTGCACAATAGAGCAAATGGTGACTTTGTCTGTACCATTATAGTCAATGGCCCTATCGATACATATGTCAGAAGTGTTCGGACGTAAGCCCCGACAGGACTTGTGAATGGAGCAAAATGTAAAAATAGCCTTAAAGATTAACCAGAATTTTTCCAATATGGCAGCTATCCCCCTAGACTTTAAGTAGCCTCTCCTTCCACCAGGTGGTGCTGCTGATAAAGTTTACACTCTATGCCTGGAAGCCGTGCTATGCAAATTTAAGCAGGCCACAAGGAAGCGCTACTAGAAATGTGAAATGGCTGTATGCTACAAAATCTCTGTTTGTAATCCTGTTTTCTTACTTGGAAACACTCTTTAGATATCCTAAAGGTCTCAGTCCAGGACAAGTAGCAAAACGCTATAATGGAGAAGCGGTATCAACTTTTACACATCAGTTACTGCACCCCATATATATTTCATGTAAAAACATTGAGATAATGGAATTGGGATTTATTCTGGGTTGAGTGGGAAGTTGGGTTTATAGTATTGTTTCGTATATATGATTTTTTTTTTCGTTTTCTTTATACAGCCCTTATAATTTACTTAAACCATTGTTTTTTAGTAGCAGAGTGATGGCCCCTTTACACGCAGCTACAGGTAACAGGTTTTCCACAGGTAACTTACTGGCTGCAGTGAAATCATGGAGACATGGTTCTATCTTGTTGCTGTGTACAAATGGAACTATGTCTCCATGATTTCACTGCAGCCAGTAAGTTACCTGTGGAAAACCTGTTACCTGTAGCTGCGTGTAAAGGGGCCATTATTGTCTAGAGAAGCCAAAAGTGACATGCCCACAGAATTCAGTGAGCAATGCCCCCTTAGTAAAGAGTGTAACAAAATTGAGCTCATTCAATGAAAAGGCCCATCTTTCTGAAATGTTTTGTTTTTTTGTTTTTTAAATGTAGTTCTCCGCTTGCCACAAGGTACTCAACAGGTGGTGAAGTACTCTATTCACGTGACAAAGTACATCCTTCTTTTGAGTGCTGAAAATACTCAGTCCTGGCAAAGATACCTGAGATTGTGCTAACTATATATGAGCAGGTCCTGAATGCTTCTAGTACTGGAGTGGAAGGGCAAGTATTCAGGGATGCAGTTACAGGGCTAGATCATGTGAAGCATGCCATCATCTGTTTCATGGAAACAGCGGCCACTCTCATTTATTGTTTATGATTAGCAAAGTCCTAGGACTGGGGTGTTGTGGCAGAGGGGTTAAGACCTTCTATGAAAATATAACTTTATTGTTACACACCTATTTTGACTCCAGGATCAGGCTCTACTCCCTTATGGTATGTCTGCTGACCTTTCAAGTGGGTTTCACTACTTGACCAGCATATGTCAATGACATTACCAACCATGGTCTTTTAAAATCAACTTAGACACACCTCTGTGTCTGAGAGTTGAATTAGTGTTGTCTTCAGTTGCCATTTGTCTTGCAATTTGGCATCATCCTATTCTTTGACCTTAAATAATCTCTTCAAACTCCTGTGGTTTCTAATACTTCAATATTCTGTTCCTCAGACCTACTGGTCAACCCATCATTTGCTGTAAGCAATCTAAATCATTATTTAGAGACTATTCACATACAGGTGCATCTCAATGAATTAGAACATCATCAAAAAGTTAATTTATTTCAGTAATTCAAATATATAAAGTGAAACGCATATACAGAGTGGGCCATTTATATGGATGCACCTAAATAAATGGAATGATTAGTGATATTCTCGTTCAATATTTTGATTAGTGATATTAAGGCCCCTTTCACATCAGCGGTTTTCGCTGATCGCGGCAGTTGCGGTGAAAAAAACGCAACTGCCACGATTACCGCATAACGGCCTCACTTGCGGTTCACTTGCGGCAAGGCCCATGCAATGTCTATGGGGCTTGCGGTAAGTGTGCGGCAAGTGTGGTTTCGGCACTTGCGGCAGGTTGGCCGCGGAAAAAAACGCGGTATGCCGCGTTTTTTTCGCGGCCGCACCGCCGCAAGTGCCGAAGGTGCACTTGCCGCACCTGCCGCAAGCCCCATAGACATTGCATGGGCCTTGCCGCAAGTGAACCGCAAGTGAGGCCGTTATGCGGTAATCGTGGCAGTTGCGTTTTTTTCACCGCAACTGCCACGATCAGCGATTACCGCTGATGTGAAAGCAGCCTAATTTCCTGCTTGTGGCACATTAGTATATGGGAGGGAGAAAACTTTCCAGATGGGAGGTGACCATGGCAGCCATTTTGAAGTTGGCTATTTTGGATCCAACTTTATTTTTTTCAATGGGAAGATGGTCAACATCAAACTTATTGAGAATTTCATAAGAAAATCAATGATGTGCTTGGTTTTAACTTTATTCATTCATGAGTTATTCACAAGTTTATGACCATTTATAAAATGTGTTCAAATTACTGCCCATTGTGTTGGATTGTCAATGCAACCCTCTCCCCTACGATATACTAATGTGCCACAAATAGGAAGTTGATATCACCAACCATTCCCATTTCATTTAGATGCATCCATATACATGGCTCACCCTGTATTATATAAAGTCATTACAAACAGAGTGATATTTCTCTTAGTGTTGGCTCAGTGGTTAGCACTGCAGCCTTGCAGCACTAGGGTCCTGGTTTCAATTCCCATCAAGGACAACATCTGCAAAGGAGTCTGTATGTTCTCTCCGTGTTTGCGTGGGTTTCCTCTAGGCACTCCGGTTTCCTCCCACACTTGAAAGACATACTGATAGGATATTTAGATTGTGAGCACTATGGAATTAATAGTGCTATATAAATGAAAACAT